>NC_041319.1:5032900-5068800 GCF_004329235.1 Podarcis muralis | reverse complement strand
AGTAAATGAGGAGGGGGAGGAGCATCCTGAAGCGAATGCAACCCACGTCTGCACGTGCGCTAGTTGCGATTCGCCGCTTCTGCGCATACACGTGATGTCATTTTGAGCATCTGCGCATGCACGAGCGGCGAAACCCGGAAGTAACGCATTCCGTTACTTCCAGGTCGCCGTGGAGCGCAACCCGAAAACGCGCAACCTGAAGCAACTTCAACCCGAGGTATTACTGTACAGTGGTACCTCTGGTTGCGAATGGGATCCGTTCCGGAGGCCCGTTCGCAACATGAAAAGAATGCAACCCGCAGCAGCGCGTCTGTGCACACGCAGGTTGCAATTTGCCACTTCTGCGCATGCACATGATGTCATTTTGTGCTTCTACGCATGCACATGCGCGGGCGGTAAAACCCGGAAGTAACCCTTTCTGGTACTTCCGGGTCGTAACCTGAAAGAACGTAACATGAAGCAAACGTAACATGAGGTATGACTGTAAAAGAAAGCCTTTCTTCAGAATTCAACTATGGAACTCCCTGCCACAGCTCGGAGGGCTCTAAAAGAGGACTAGGCTCCTTCATGAAGGACCAGGTCCTGCTTGCAGATTTCCCATAAGGGGCACCTCGTTGGCCACTGGGAGAACAAGAGGCTGGACTGAATGGGCCTCCTTTGGCCCGTTCCAGAGGCTCCAGACCGGCCGTGGTTTTACCCCTCCAAATTATCATGTGGCAACGAAGGGGTGTGTGTCAAGCAATGGCTCCTGAAGGCTGGAGGGAGATGCTTGCTGACGGCACATCCCAGTTAACCTCGCTGCCCTCAGCTCCACCACTCAAAACTTTCCAGACACTCTTCAAGGGAAGCCCAATGTATAAACACAGCAGTAGCCAGTCCACTTTGGCGAAGCACAGATCACCAGAACTGGGTCGGTTCTTTCCAAGCTGACAAAAGCCCTTTGTGGCACAGCTGTGTTGGCTGTGAAATGCTTTTCTCTAGCAAAGCTACACACCTCAAAGAACACAGCCACCCACTATGGCACTCTGCACATGCTCAGAGATCTTCTGCCTCCTGCTGCTGCTGTGCACCTGAGACCTGCGGTTTGAGAAACGCTCTGCGTCCTGGTGGACCATTCTTCCTGGGAGGTTTCAGAGCAGAGGTTAAGAGTGTGAGGGATACTTTAGCTGCGATTCCTGCATTGCGGCGGGCTGGACTAGATGGCCCTTGAGTGCCCCTTCCAACTCAGAGATTCTCTGATGCTGCTCCATGTTTATACCCTGGAGGCAGGTTCCCCCTCCGCTCTGCCCCGTGTAGGCCAAGCCCTTCCCCTACTTCGCCCCGCCAGCCCCGGCCTCACCTGAACGGCCACAATCCGCGCAGGAGATGAGATCCTCGGGGCAGCCGGTCTTCTTGGAGCCGCCTAGACAGAAATCACAATAACCGTTTGGTATGACTGTGCCGTCCGGTGCTTTCTTAGCTGTAAGACAACAGCAAGGAGAGGCCGAAATCAAGGGGGGAGCCACACAGGCCTCCCTGTGCACCCCAGAATCCCCCTCCCTCCCCTAGCCACCCCCAGGCAGGAGGGGGGGAGTCCCACTCCTGCCTGCCTGCCTGGCCACACATTCGCCGCCTCCCAGTGCATGGAGAGTTTTCGCAGCATCACAGAATAGGACAGCTGGGAAGGGTTCCCAGGGTCATCTAGCCCAACCCACTGCGCTGCAGGACTTTTGCTGGCCCCTGGTCCACATGCAGCTGGGGAAGGGGGCTGGCGCTTCCTTCCACACATGACAAACGCCCCAGTGCGCCATCAGCACCTCATGCAGGGGCAGCAATCCTGCCGCGAGGGGGCTTGGCAGCCCATGAACACATGCATCCATCACAAATATAGCCCATGCATTTTCGTCATCTGTGCCCTAAGTTTCTAGTCCACAAGGCCTCCTTCCCCAAGGCCTCCTTCCCCCTTGCCCTGCAGCCCATCTTTGGCCCAAATTCATTTGAAATGCCTCGCAGGAGGGGGATGAAATCAGCAGAGCAGGGAGTGACCCCAACCCCCCAGACAGAAGAATTTCATCTCTCCTGGTTGCAGAAGGAGGGAGCGTTTGGATTTTGGTTCGGGGGGGGGCCTCTCTCAAACAAGAGCCCCCCCCCCAGGTGGATCACCACAACTCTGGAGAAGCGGCCGGCAGGGTGAGGAAGGGGGAACCGAGGCAAGAAAAGGATGGCCCCCCAGGACTGGAACCTGGACGCCTCAGCTGCGCCCCCCCCAGGAGACAGCGGGCAGGGGGGAGAACCAGGCACACCTCCTGCCTCCCCGCCTCACAGGGATGGTTTTACCTGTGTGCCTGCGCTGGTTCTCAGGGGCCCAGTTCAGCTCTTTGTAAAACTCTGGAGGAAGCCAGACATGCAAAAAGATATATATATAAAAAAATGGAAATAAGCAGGAGGGGGGGGATAAATAAAAATGGAGCACATCAAAATCAGCCGCGTGAGAAGAAGCCAGTCGGGTTTCCATGAAAGGAATCGTTTTTTAAAAAATAAATATATATCTGCATCTTTGGAATCGACAAGCAAAGAAATGAATATGTAAAAAAGAGGGAGGGGGAGCTTTGTGAAAGGATGGAGGGGTTTGTGGGGTGGAGGGGCACGGAAGTGAGTCTTTGGCACTGTAATTGGGGGGTGGGGGGTGCGCAAGGGGGTGGGACAAGAGCAAAAGAGGCGCTGGCGGCTAAGAAAGAGGCAAAATCCAGTTCTAGGATTGAGCCTCCAAGTTCCCAGAGGGGGCAGCCCAGAGAGAAGCAGGCACAGCCCTTTGGGTCAGAATGGGGCAAATTTTCTTGCCCACCCTCCAACCATCCGAGGTGGGGAGGGGTACCCAGGCGTCCTGGCCCTCGTTCTCCAGAGATTGTGGTGCTAACCAAGTCCCTTCCCCCAATCTCCTGCTCTTTGTGCAGATCCAACTACATCAGTATGCACTGGTGGTCGCCATGGCAACTGTCTAGAAAAAAAAGGATGGGATGCATGTTAGTTGGGGGGGGCAGGAGAGAACTCTCCTCTCTCTCTCTCTCTCTCTCTCTCTCTCTCTCTCTCTCCCCCCCCCTCCCAAGCTTTGAAAGCTAGACTTCCGCCAACCACACCCCGTTTCCTTGTGCAGTTCATGCCCCCCACCATGATGTTGCCCCTCCTCAAAAAAAAAGGGGGGAGGGGAAAAATCGTATCCATTCAGTCTCCCTTTGCAATGCACCCCCCCACACACACTCCCCCCCAACTGCCTCAGTGCTCTCTCAAACACAGCAATTTTAAATGGCCTAATAGACAGCAGATTCCTAGATCGTTGCTGGGGGGTGTTAATGCGCCTGCCCGCCCCGTCCCCGAAAACAAACTTCCCTTCCATCACATGTATAACACACAACACACAGAGCACACTGCTTCAATGTCATGATTCACAGAGATGGGACTCAGCCGATGGGACAAAGATTCTCACACACAACACAACACAGAGAGCATTGGATATTCAGAAAGTTGCACAGAGTTTTCATGGCATCATGGAATTGTACAGTTGGAAGACGCCCCCCCCCAAGGGTCATCCACACCAACCCCCTGAAATGCAGGGATCGCAGCTGAAGGACCACTGACAGGTGGGCAAAATAAATAACAACAGTTTCAAGGGACATCCTTCTGTTGTCCCCTTCATTATTTTACACTTTTCAGTTATCACATTGCTCACAATCAGCACGGCCTGTTGTCCTGAACAGATTGCCTCAAGACCTCTGCCAAATACCTCCCCAAAGTTCATCATTTCTATTGTCTTCTTCATAAAAAGTCACGAAACATTGTTCAAAGGCCTTCTCTGCGTCTATAAACATCCATGCCACTTATTTTTCATTTCTGACCTCCAAGGGAAGGTTTTCGCTCTCTCACACACAACACACACACACACACGAGACTTTTCAGAATCAAGAGGCCTTCTGTGCCTTCACACAAATTGAGCCTTTGGAAGCCAAACCTCTGTGTGCATTTGCACAAAGGCACCCACCCTGGCACAGGCGCCTCTCATGCTGAAGATTGTGGGTTGCCCACAAGGAAGGGCTTCAGCTTTGCCCATTGACTTGGGGGGGGCAGTCCCCACGAATATATTATGGATGGCAAAACACCCATAATAATATATATTTCTTGGGCTCCATGATCACTGCAGATGGTGACAGCAGCCATGAAATTAAAAGACGCCTGCTTCTTGGGAGAAAAGCAATGACAAACCTAGACAGCAATCTTAAAGACATCACCTTGCCAACAAAGGTCCGTATAGTTAAAGCTATGGTTTTGCCAGTAGGGATGTATGGAAGTGAGAGCTGGACCATAAAGGAAGGCTGATCGCCAAAGAATGGATGCTTTTGAATTGCTGGTGTGGAGGAGACTCTTGAGAGTCCCAATGCGACTGCAAGAAGATCAAACCTCTCCATTCTTAAGGAAATCAGCCCTGAGTGCTCACTGGAAAGGACAGATCCTGAAAGCTGAGGGCTCCAATACTTTGGCCATCTCAGGAGAAGAGAAGACTCCCTGGAAAAGACCTGATGTTGGGAAAGATGGAGGGCACAAGGAGAAGGGGATGACAGAGGACGAGATGGTGGGACAGTGTTCTCGAAGCTACCCAGCATGAGTTTGACCAAACTGCGGGAGGCAGTGGAAGACAGGAGTGCCTGGCGTGCTCTGGTCCAGGGGGTCACAAGAGGCAGACATGACTAAACAAACAACAACAAACACCACAGCCCCCTGGAGCTGAGCTCCAGGATATGAATTCAGTCCACCAGCACCAGACCCGACCTCCTCTGCTCTCCCCATGTTTGCAGATCATCTGCTCCCTCCTCAGGGCTGTCTCCCCACCCCCACCCCAGGCCCCCTCCTCACAACAACCCCCCACCAACGGCAAGCTCCTCCAAGCATCTCCAACTTAATTGAAATGATAAATTCAGACCAAACGGGGAAATATTATAACCTGCCCAACTCACCACCAGGTTGCCGTGGCAACCTCATCGGCAGGTGGGTGGGGGTGTTAAAAATGAAGACCCTCACTCAGTGGGGGGAGGAAGGGAAAGGAACAGTGCAGCCACCATCTCAAGGCAGAGACGTGAAGCCACCCAGTAATTGCACTTTGCATATGCTAATTCAACCAAACGTATGTAAATCTTAACTGTGCAACAGCCTAGCAGAGGTGGAGCTTCTGCAAGAAGCAGGGAGCCAAGGAGCTGAGGTGGCAGGTTGTGTTTCTAAAAGACTGTTGCCAATTGGGATGCGGCTGTGTTGGAATGTCAGAAGAGCCTTGCAAAGGCTCAGCCAGTCCGGGATCCTGTTCTCACAGCGGGCCCAAACAGATGCCCATTATGGGAAACCCGCAAACAGGATCCGAGCACAGGTGCAACTCTGCCCTTCTGGGGTTTTCCAGACACTGGCATCCGGGAAACATTGACTGTGGAGGCAGAAGTTGGTGGTCATTCCTGCCTCCAGTGGGAGGGGTTTCCGCAGCTTCACTCTGTTGCTGCATTAATAATAATAATAATAATAATAATAATAAATAATAATAATTATTATTATACCCCGCCCATCTGGCTGGGTTTCACCAGCCACTCTGGGCGGCTTCCAACAGAATATTAAAATGCAAATAATCTATGAAACATTAAAAGCTTCCCTAAACAGGGCTGCCTTCAGATGTTGTCTAAAAGTCTGGTACTTGTTGTTCTCTTTGACATCTGGTGGGAGGGTGTTCCAACAGGGCGGTGCCACCACCAAGAAGGCCCTCTGCCTGGTTCTTGTAACTTGGCTTCTCGCTGTGAGGGAATGCCAGAAGACCCTCAGCGCTGGACCTCAGTGTCCGGGCAGAACGATGGGGGTGGAGACGCTCCTTCAGGTATACTGGCCAGCGGCCTTTAGGCTTTAAAGGTCAGCACCAATACTTGTGCTCGGAGACGTACTGGGAGTCAATGTAGGTCTTTCAGGACAGGTGTTATGTGGTCTCGGCAGCCGCCCCCAGTCACCAGTCTAGCTGCCGCATTCTGGATTAGTTGTAGTTTCCAGGTCACCTTCAAAGGTAGCCCCACGAAGAGCGCATGGCAGTAGTCCAAGCGAGAGATAACCAGAGCACCACTCTGGCGAGACAGTCTGGCGGGCAGGGAGGGTCTCATCCTGCGTACCAGATGGAGCTGGCAGACAGCTGCCCTGGACACAGAATTGACCTACGCCTCCATGGACAGCTGCAAGTCCAAAATGACTCCCAGGCTGCGCACCTGGTCCTTCAGGGGCACAGTTACCCCATTCAGGACCAGGGAGTCCTCCACACCAGCCTGCCTCCCTGTCTCCCAAAAACAGTACTCCTGTCTTGTCAGGATTCAACCTCAATCTGTTAGCCGCCATCCATCCTCCAACCGCCTCCAGACACTCAAGCAGGACCTTCACTGCCTTCACTGGTTCTGATTTGAAAGAAGTCTGTCGCGAACCTTCCCACGTTCTGCTTCCTTGCATGCCCAGAAGTGTTACGAGAGAGGGAGGGGAACTACCCGCCGTCTCCAGGAACTGCATAATTTTTTAAAACTCATAATAAAAATAATAAACTTCTCATAGTTTTCTGAAACCAGAAAGGCACAAAATGTGGCACCCTTTCCCTCTTTTAGCTGCCCTTTCCCAAATCTTCCCCGCCTCTGCTTTTGAGGCAAAGCAACCAGGACGTGGGTGACGCTGTGGGTTAAACCACAGAGCCTAGGACTTGCCAATCAGAAGGTTGGCGGTTCAAATCCCCGCGACGGGGTGAGCTCCCGTTGCTCGGTCCCTGTTCCTGCCCACCTAGCCGTTCGAAAGCATGTCAAAGTGCAAGTAGATAAATAGGTACCGCTCCGGCGGGAAGGTAAATGGCATTTCCGTGCGCTGCTCTGGTTCGCCAGAAGCGGCTTAGTCATGCTGGCCACATGACCCGGAAGCTGTACGCCAGCTCCCTCGGCCAGTAAAGCGAGATGAGCGCCGCAACCCCAGAGTCGGCCATGACTGGACCTAACGGTCAGGGGTCCCTTTACCTTTACCTTAACCAGGACCGTACGTAGGACACCCCAAACGTGTTCACGCCAGAGCATTGTGAAATGGGCTGCTTTGTTTTCAGCTCCTTTTCCTAAGGATCTCTGGCATGGATCTCTTAGCTTCGGGTTTCTGCTGCTGATTCAGACCAGCTGGCAACGCCTCGCCCAGCCCAAGACAGACCTTTCCTGGGCCCGAGGGGGTTTGGCATCGAACTGGGGCACCCCTGAGCGGCAAAGGCTGAGAGGAAGAGGCCTTTGGGTCACGCCAGCAAGGCCTCCCACCCAGGAAACAGCCTCAGGAACACCCCCTGCCCCTGAGGCTGGCATCAAAACCACACGTCTTCCAAGGCATAGCCCAAGGGGATAAAATATTCCCTTTGGGCACTATTTAGAGGCAGCAGTGGCTCTTCGCTCGCTTCTTGGACAGCCTCTTGCATTTTGGCTCATCTGGCTGGGCATTCTCAGCAGCCACTGCCCACCTGGTGCCCTTGGGATGCTGTGGACCACAATTCCATCCTCCCCAGCCACCGCAGCAGAGACTGATGGGAGATGTAGTCCTGTAGCGGCTCTCCTGGTTTCAGACCAAAGCCCTTTCCTTAGCTGGAGATGCTGGAGGCCTGCAAACTACGCTCTCATTCGCTCCTTCTTTGCATTTATATGCCACTTTCTCCCCAAGGAAAATTGCATTTATGTGCCACTTTTTCCTCCAAGGTCCTTCTCCTCCTCCCCGTTTCATCTTCACAACAACCCTGCAAAGTAGGTTAGGCTGAGCAGGACCGTGTCTAGCCCAAGGTCACCCAGGGAGCTTTGTGGCCAATGAGGGGGGACTCGAACCCAGGTCTTTCCCAAGTCCTAGTTCTCATTTAATCTCTGCAGCAGCAACAACCCTGCGAGGTAGGTTAGGCTCTAGTCACCCGGGGAGTTTCATGGCCAATGAGTGGGGATTCAAACCCTGATCCCTCTTTCGGGTGGTGGGGTTAAGCGTTCCCTGCAGCCAAAGGAGAGGTGGCCAGGGAGGGTCACTCACGTTTGTGGTTGTTCTTGCGATGGAAGGGGAGGGTGTGGCGTTCGGGCCCCTCTTCGCCCTCCTCCTCTGCCAGGTGCGTGTGAGTGTAGTGGTAGCTGAGTCCCGGGCGGTTCTTGTAGCGCTTCCCACAGACTGAAAAGGAAGAAGCAGCGTAGAATTGTGGAGATGGAGTGGGACCCCAGAGGGTCATCCAGCCCAACCCCCTGCCCCGCCATGCTCAAGAATCCCTGGCAGGTGAAAAGAACCCACAGGGCACAGGAACATAGGAATCTCCCTTATGCCACTGGTCCATCTAGTTCAGTGCTGCCTACACTGGTTGGCAGCAACTCTCCAGAACTTTGGGCTCTCTCCCATCTGTAACTGGAGATGCCGGCAGGAATTGAACCCAGAACCCTCTGCATCCAAAACATGAGCTCTGTCACTGAGCTGGCACCCAGGGGACTTTCTCAAAATCAGTAAACCAGGGTGGGGGGGTCCCAACCCCTGCCCTTAACCCCCTGGAAGAGGGTCACCCATCAAGCCCACCCCCTGCCTCTAGTGCAGCCCTGCCCCCAATTCTCCTCCCCACCCCACTCCCATCTCCCAGTAAGGGGTCAACTCTAGGCATTCCTGGACGACAACTCATTTATCTCTTTATTTCATAAAATTCATGTACCGCTCGATTGCAAAAAGAAACCCCAAAGTGCTTTACTAAAAGATAAAACTGTAAAATCCAGACAGGTTTGCAAAGATTGCTGTGAAGGCGCCTGGTTGATATCAAGTGGCAGGGAGTTCCACAGTGCAGGTGCTGCCACACTAAATGATGGAGTTTTTCCAAATGCAGAAGGGGGATTTTGCGGCAGGGCCAGTTCAATCTCACAAGCAAACTGGTCCCAAGTACTTAAGGGGTCTTATTTATTCATGGTTCTATTTATTAAATTTGTTAGCCCAAAGCAACTTACAACCAATACACTAAGAGTAACTCTTGGAACTCGGCCCAGGAGCAAATTGGCAATCTGAGCATTGGAGTTACATGCGGACAAGACCTGTCTCCGCTCAGCAATCGCGCTGCAGCATTCTGCACTCCCAACAGCTTCCTCACATCTTCCACACCATCCCTGGCTCTTGGCCACAGCTCCCTACCCTCTGCTTCCACCCCGAAGTCCCCCAGACCCACAGAGCTGCCCATTCAGCGCCCTGTGCTCTGCCCCCTCCTCTAAGTGTTTGGAGACATCCCTGGGGTCCGCTTCTCCTGAGCCAGGAAGCGGCAGCAGGAACCCTCCCCTGGCCCCACTGCGACCCACCTCCACCCCTTGCCCCAAACCCCCATCAAAGGGACACTCACTGTCGCAGACATAAGGCTTGTCTCGGTCTTCCAGCAGCGCCGCGTCCTGCCTCTTCCGCAGACCCCCGATGCCGTAGGCCTGGGGAAGAGAGACAGGCTGGTCTCAGTGCTGACACAGTCTGTTTTCAAATAAAAAGCAAGCTCCTAGTCCTCATGGGCATGGCAGACGGGGAGAGGGAGAGCTTGCATTCAGCTCATGAGAACCTGAAACTAGCCAGCTGGCTCAGGCCCAGTTTGGCCCATCTAGTCCAGCCTCCTGTTCTCACAGTGGCATAGCTGTCAACCGTCCCTTATTTGGCGGGATCTCCCTTATCCCAGCGCCATGTCCCGCTGCTGTCCCTTATTGATGATGTCCCTTAAATTTCCCGGGTTTCATGCTCGCCCAGCTCGAGAGGGAAGCAGCGGCTCAGGGTCATCCGCCGTGAGAGAGAGAGCGCACGAGCTGCCGCGTCTCTTTCTCTCCCTTTCCCCCCTCAGGGGTGGGTCGTGAGGGGATGGGTGGCAACAGGTGGGCAGACAGACCCTCTCTTGCGAGACTTCCGCCACGATGTGCTGCTTAGCATCCCCTCCAGCCAGTGCGGCATCTTAATGTAGTGATTTCCCCCTCTGCATCCCTTTCATAACTCTATTTTTATAAATCCTTTGTCCATCCAAAGCTCAAATTTTTACTACAAGTTTTCTGTCAATCCTACCAATGTATGTAACTCTTGGCAATAGCTTTTCAACTAATTTATAAACTTTCCCCATTCTTTATGAAAGAGGTCCTCTTCCTGGTTTCTAATTCTGCCTGTAAGCTTTGCCATCTCGACGTCGTCCATCAGTTTTGTCTGCCCCTCTTCTTTGGTGGGAGTTGTAGACCCTTAGGATCATCTAGTCCAACCCCCTGCAAAACCCAGTCAGTCGCAGCAAAAGCAGCATGGCTCCATCAGTGCCTGATTTATGCATAAGCTAAGCAAAATCCCTTATTTATGGCTGCTGATCCCTTATTTTCGAGGCTGCTTATTTTCAAATCTGTAAGTTGACAGCTATGCACAGTGGCCAAATATCCCATAGAACCTCAGAATCCAGATAGACTGCGCCTGGGCTTGGAGGCTCCATAAGAACCTAAGAAGGGTCTGTCGGCCGGTTCAGCACCCAGCTTCAATGTTTTCATCATTGCAAAGTTTTCCCGGCAATTATCCCAACCAACCGGGGGAACTCGGCAAGAGCTGAGCTGCTGAAGCAGACCCCGAATTCCCCGAGCTTCAGGTGAGCCGAGATAAGCAGCCTGAGCTTTGCAAGAGCTGAACTGCAAGTCGGTTAAGGTCGATACGCAGAAGTCGAGCAAAATAACAAGGCCGGGTGGGTGGGGTGGGGGCAGAGCAAAAGGCAAATTCAGCCTGGTCTTGCCGAAATCCAAAAACACGCCTCTGTGGCTTGCAGCTTTAAACGCAGATTAAGGAATGTGATTTGAGCAGAAGCCAATCCTAAAGGAGGCTGACCTATTTTGGATGGTTTTGCAAGAGGAGGAGGAGTGTGGGGGGGATTAGGGTGCCACTTTGCACAAAAAAGGGGCCAGAGGCTCAGTGGCAGCAGAAGAGGACCCTCATTTTCACAGGGGCCCCCACAGCATGCCCCGGGCCTGGGGGCCCCAAATTTCTGGAGCCAAGAGGAGAAAGGAGAGGGGGACGCCGCCTGGCAGGAGTTTTGCACCTGGCAGCTGCTTTGCAGACCTGTCTTGGGGGGGGGCAGAAATCCTCAGATGCCCCCCTAAGTGGGGCCCCTCCCGGCCCAACGTGCATTGCAGGGGGTTGGACTAGATGACCCCATGGGGCCTCTTGCAGCTCTACGAATCTATGATGCACACCCAAAGTGCCCCACGCTGAGCCACGACACTGGTTCCTCCAGCTGTGGGCCGTCTACTCTGACCGGCAGCTGCAGGCTCCCAGGGGCTTCAGAGAGGGATCCTTTACCAGCCCTGGAGAGGCCGGTGAACCCGGGACCATCTGCCCTGTCCTCTGCTCCAAGGAGGGGAGCGGCAGCACTCTGCATGTGCTCAGGGGCACTTGCGTCTCACACGATCCAATTGGCAACGAGCCCCATCGCCGTAAAGCAGGACTGGGGTGGGGAGGCTGGAGGGCTAAACTTCCCCTTGAAGAGGACTGCCTGCTCCCCAAACCTCCAACTGCCCCTCTCCCATGCTCTGAGCCCAAGAAAACCAGCCTTGCAGGGTTGGGCGGAAGCTCCAGCTTCCTTTTCCCGACAGGGGCTGGCTAGTCGCTTCTGAGAAGCCCCCCAAGCAAACCTTGGCCTTTCCCTGCTGCCGAGGCCCTGCCTTGGGAACTTGCAGGTAGACTGCCCCTGTCTCTGGAGGCTCCATTGAGCCGCCATTGCTATAACAGTGAAGGGTCTGCTGGCTCTTCAGGCTGGGACTTGAGAAGCCTTTGCCCCCTGCCTGCCCCCTTTCCTTGCCCCACCTTGCTCTTGGCCTTGTTCTTCCGGCGAGGGACGTCGTCCTCCAGGTCGTCCGTGTCCAAGTCGTGGAGAAATTCCCCAATCGGCGCCTTCTGCAAAGCGTGAGAGAGAGAAGTGAGAGGGGCAGGGACCCCTCCTCTCACAGTCAACAGCTCCAGGAGGCAGGCCGCCCAATGACCGCTGACCAGAGATTTGCAGAAGATTGGAAGAAGTATATGAACCATTTGAAAAGCAATTGTAACCAACAAATTATGCTAGTGGGACTGCAAGAAGCTATGTAAGGAGGAATATATGAAGTGCTGCAAAGTAGATAAAGAAGAGAGATATTGGTTATGAGTTTTAAATGTAACAGGGAAAATAATAAATGTATACTAAGAGATTAGATTGGAAATTTTTCATAAATAATAATAATAATAATAATAATAATAATAATAATAATAATAATTATTTATTATTTATATGAAAAACGAAGATCATGGCCACTGGTCCCATCACCTCCTGGCAAATAGAAGGGGAAGAAATGGAGGCAGTGAGAGATTTTACTTTCCATGATCACTGCAGATGGTGACAGAAGCCACAAAATTAAAAGATGCCTGCTCCTTGGGAGAAAAGTGATGGCAAACCTAGACAGCATCTTCAAAAGCAGAGACATCGCCTTGCCAACAAAGGTCCGTATCGTTAAAGCCATGGCTTTCCCAGCAGTGATGTATGGAAGTGAGAGCTGGACCATAAAGAAGGCTGATCGCTGAAGAATGGATGCTTTTGAATTCTGGTGCTGGAGGAGACTCTTGAGAGTCCCATGGACTGCAAGAAGATCAAACCTCTCCATTCTGAAGGAAATCAGCCCTGAGTGCTCACTGGAAGGACAGATCCTGAAGCTGAGGCTCCAAGACTTTGGCCACCTCATGAGAAGAGAAGACTCCTTGGAAAAGACCCTGATGTTGGGAAAGATGGAGGGCACAAGGAGAAGGGGACGACAGAGGATGAGATGATGGGACAGTGTTCTTGAAGCTACAAACATGAGTCTGACCAAACTGCGGGAGGCAGTGGAAGACAGGAGTGCCTGGCGTGCTCTGGTCCAGGGGGTCACGAAGAGGCAGACACGACTAAACAACAAACAGCAACACCCCGCCCACCTGGCTGGACTGATGGAAGTCAAAAAAAATTGAATAAGATGTAAAAATATGTTTAATTACTGTTGAAAATGGTATGTTAAAAAACAAACTAATAAAAATTTATATAAAAGAAAAAGAGGGACAAGTGAGAGGGGCAGGGACCCCTCCTCTCGCAGTCAACAACACAAGAGACCCAGGAAGCAGGCCGCCCAATGATCACTGCCCTGATTGGATTCTTCCTGAGCACCCAAGGAGTGCTTTCAAGATCAGGCCAAAGGGGGCCCATCTAATCCAGCCTCCTGTCCTCCCAGGGAGAAAATGCCCCATAGAACCTAGGGATCCAGGTAGACTGCATCTGGAGCTGGAGGTTCCACAACAACATAATATGATCCTGGCGACTGGACCATCTAGTCTAGCATCCTGTTATCTCAGTGGCCAACCAGATGACTGTTATATGGGAAATCCTGGAAGCAGGATTCGAACACATGGGCGCCACCTCCTCCTGTGGTTCCCAGCAACAGACATTCGGAAGCATCGCAGCCTCCATCTGTGGTGGCATCTAACCATCTGGGCCCTCCCCTCCTCCATGAATTTGCCCGATCCTCTTTTAAAGCCACCCTCTGCCTCTTGTGGCAGGGAGTTCCGCAGTTGAACTAGGCCTGCTTAGGGGTGAGCCTGGCGGTTCTGGCTTCTCTCACCGGACAGTCCAGGATGAGCTCTTCCTCCTTCATCTCCGGCTTCTTGTCTCCCGTCTCGGCACACAGCAAGGCTTCCAGGACAGGACCTTCAGGCAGCCCCCCCTCCTTCTTCAAGGGGGGCTCACAGTCTGGGAGAGGAGAGAAACCGAGTCAGAGGAGGAGAAGCCCCCAATTCACCCTTTCTGCCTGAATCTGGTCAACACAGAGACCCTCTGCACACAGGCACACAGATGCCGACCCACAATTCTCCAGGCCAGCTTCCGGCCAACCTGGGCGCCCCCCAGGGGGAAAACTACAACTCCCACCAGCCCCCACTAGCCACCTGGGGCTGGCAGGGGGGGAGCAGCCATCCTCCTCCTGCAGGCCATCAGCTTGGGGGTGGGTCTAGACCTCCCCTGGGGTGGAGCTGATTTCTGCACTGCAGGGGGTTAGACTAGATAACTCGGGCCCAGGTCGTTTTATTCACAAAAGAACTTTTTACACAGTGTTCGTAAGAACCAATCAGATTTCCCCTGAGCATTTAAAAAAAAAAACCCACCTGGGACAGAGTTAAAGTTAAAACTACAAAGAGCTAATTTGAGCATGCATAGTAAAAAGGTAAAGGGACCCTGACCATTAGGTCCAGTCGTGGCCGACTCTGGGGATGCGGTGCTCATCTCGCTTTATTGGCCGAAGGAGCCGGCGTACAGCTTCCGGGTCATGTGGCCAGCATTACTAAGCCGCTTCTGGTGAACCAGAGCAGCGCACGGAAACGCCGTTTACCTTCCCGCTGGAGCAGTACCTATTTATCTACTTGCACTTTGACGTGCTTTCGACCTGCTAGGTTGGCAGGAGTGGGAACCGAGCAATGGGAGCTCACCCCGTCATGGGGATTTGAACCGCCGACCTTCTGATCGGCAAGTCCTAGGCTCTGTGGTTTAACCCACAGCACCACCCACGTCCCTATTATTAGCTAGAGGGACGCTTAGAGGCAAGGGGGAGGCAAACAGGGGCTGAAGGAGTAAAAGATAATCAATTTCTCCATCATCGTTTTATTATTTGTACTCCGGCTATCCGACTGAGCTGCCCCGGCCACTCTGCGCATCTTCCAGCAGATATAAAAACATTATAAAACATCAGCCACTCCAAACTTCCCGATACGGGGCTGCCTTCAGGTGTCTTCTAAAAGTTCTACAGTTAATCTTACATAAAACCATATAATTATAAAGTTGGAAGGGACTCTGAAGTCCATCTAGTCGAACCCTTGCAATGCAAACTTTTAAAAGCGAGTATCGCTGTCTCAAGTTCACCCGATTGCAAGCGCATTTTGAATAAGTGTGCAATTCATAAGTGTGCAATTGGGATGTGATCTTCCTTAGGAGGTCCTGTGAACCACTATTCCCAATAGTGTTTTTTGCCTAGGGTGGGGGGCACTGGAGACGAGTTCATGGAACCAAGCAGGCCCAGAAAAGTTTAGGAACCAAAGGTCCAAACTGACTTTCGGTAAAAATCCTCCCTGAGGCTGCAGGGAATATCTGCGTTGATGGGAGCTGCCTTGGGCCAAGACGGCCTTTGCAGGTCATCCTGCAGCCAAGTCGTGGGCCCCAATCCGCCAGGGGAGACCCATTGCCTACTACACCAGGGGTGAGGAGCCCATTTGAGCAAAACAGGCAATGGAGGCATTTCCCCTGGGAAATCTTCCAGGGAGGCATGTATTCCTGGTGGGCGGAGCCAGAGGCAAAAGTGGGAGGAGCTTTTCCCCAGGTACAGTCAGAGTCAAGGTTTTCTACAAGCAGGCCGCTGTGCCCCCCCCAAAAAAAATTGCATTTCCAGCATCCATCTAGGCAAGCAAAATGCACCATTTATTCGTTTCATTTAACAATATTTAGATTTGCCGCTTGCTTGCAAGAGAACCTCTGAACAGTTTGCCAAAGTATAAAATGAAACACTGAGATCATAAATAAAAATGTAGGAAGATGGGTAGCTAAAAAGAAATAAAACCCAGGTAACTTCTAGATATCTGGATAGGCTAAACAATAATAAATAAATAAATCAGGCACCAAAGAGAAGAGAGCAAATGCACCTGATTTCAAGAGGCAGAGAGTTCCAAAGTCTCAGGTGAAGGACACATCCCAGCCAGGCTGAAGCCCTCTGGGAAGTCACTGGGGCCAGGGAGTGTGCAGCCTAGAGAAGGGGTCAAAGGCTGTTCTTGCACTTCCTTCTGGGGCTGAGGACCCCCAGGTCCCCCTGCTCAACATGGACCCTAAGGTCCATGAATAATAATAGCTTAAAGGTCCCGGGCCTAAGGAAGCCAGACTATCCTCCACCAGGGCCAGGGCCTTTTCAGTGATGGCTCCGACCTGGTGGAATGCTCTGTCCCATGAGACCAGGGCCCTGCAGGATTTAACCTCCTTCCTCAGGGCCTGTAATACAGAGCTATTCCGCCTGGCCTTTAATTTGAATTAGCCTGATTCTCTATTCCCTTTCCCCCTTCCTCTTCTACGAAGAAACCCTTTCTGGGACCCCACATTTAAATCCTTCCCTGGTCTCCTTGCTGGCCCTAGTAGGACCAACTTGGCCAGTTGGTGATCATTTGACTGGGTCCCCTACTGACTGGGTCCCCTCCCCAAAAAAATGACCCCTGAAATTTTGAATTTTATTGATATTGATGCTGCATTTTATGTTGTGTTTTATGCTGTTTTTAAGTCACATTTTAATCCATGTTTTATATTTGCTGTTAGCCGCCCTGAGCCCGGTTTTTTAAACTGGGAAGGGCAGGGTATAAATAAAAATTTGTTATTATTATTTATTAAAAGGCCAAAATAATGATGAGAGCCTTCTGGCCCCGTATTTTAGCTACAATCTTAAGTATTTTCCCTGCTCCGCTCTGCTTCTGATCTGCAACCTTACTAGACTGAGATTACTTTCCTGGGGGGGCACCGGACACCCCCCTCTCCAAACACACACACTCACACTGGCAAGAAAAATTGACGGACTATGCGGAACTGGCAAAATTGACGCACAAACTACGGGACAAGGGCAACTGTGACTTTAAAGAATGATGGGAACCCTTTACAAAGTACTTAAGGAAACAACAAAATGAATTGGACTCCTTGGCAGGTTTCAAATAAACATACACAAACTTATTGGCTGTTAACATAACAGACAGACGATTCAAGGATCCTGACAGTTTGATAATAAGCAGAGAATAATATGTGTTGAAAAATCAAAGAGAGGAACTGAGGGACGTCTCGGGGTTGGGGGTGCGAGAGAGGGTTTCTTTTTGGGGAGGGGGAAAGAATGGGAGGGTGAAAATTAGATGATATGTTTTGATAACTTGTCATGTTGAAATTTTCAATGAAAACTACCGTATTTTTCGCCCTATAGGACGCACTTTTCCCCCTCCAAAAATGAAGGGGAAATGTGTGTGCGTCCTATGGGGCGAATGCAGGCTTTCCCGGGCTTCCTGCAGCTCTGCGCCACCCTCCAGATCCTGGCGCGAAGCCGCGCGGGGCTCCGGAGGGTAGCACAGAGCTGCCTGCATTCCGAAGCCTGGTGTGGGGGGAAGCCCGGCGCGGCTCCCTAGGCTTGCAGATAGCAGGCTGTTCTGGGGGCTGGGGTCGGGGGAAGCTCGGGCTTCCCCCGCGCCTGCCCCGTGCCTGGGGAGGGAATTTTTTTTTCTTTATTTCCCCCCCCAAAAAAATAGGTGCGTCCTATGGGGCGGTGCGTCCTATGGGGCGAAAAATACGGTATTTTAAAAACACACACACACAGCCCATCCCCTGCGATTCCTGCCCTGCCGGGGTTGGGCTGGATGACCTTTGGGAGCCTTCGGGCTCTACACTTGCCCTGGCACCCCCTCCCCACCCTGTTTGCCCACCCACTCCTTACCAATCTTGAACTCACAAGGCCGCAGGCGAGGATCCTCCAAGATGTTAAGCCGCCGCTTCTTCCGCCAACAGCGAGCCGGGTAAGTGTAGATCTGGCCCGGAGCCAGCCCTAAAGGAGGGGCAGGTTAGTGGCAAAAAATACCCCCCCCAAAAAAACTTTGCAGGACAGGGTGGGATGGGGTGGAGGAAGGAATTGGGATTTGGCCTGGGCTGAACAGCTATGGCTACCTGCCATCCATTTATCCCCTTGAAAAATCCCTCGTCATTTTTCCGCCACTGAGGCAAAACTTAGATTTTTGTTTTTGTCCAGCTACTTTGCGGGAGGGAAGGGGAAGAGTCAAGACAGTGGGGCCGCCTGAGTCTCCCAGCCTGCATCTCTCCAATGCCACCTTCAAGGCTCTAGTCCACATGAGGTCAAAGGTCTCTGTCTCTCAGCTTCCTGGCTGTGTTTTGCTTCCCCTTCACGCAGTTCTTCAAGAACATGAGAATGGGTTACTGGATCTGGCCACGGGCCCGTCTAGCCCAGGCTGAACAGCTGCGTGTGGGAAACCTGCAAGCAGGATTTGAACTCAATACTCTCCCCTCCTGCGGTTTCTAGTAACTAGGATTTAGAAGCATGGCTGCCTCTGACTGGCCCTCTCCTCCTCCATTAGTTTTTCCAACCCTCTTTTAAAGCCATCTATGTTGGCGGCCATCTTGTGGGAGGGAGTTCCACAGGTTAACTTTGTCCTGCGTGAAGAAAGAATTTTATTCGTCCTGAATCTTCCAGCATTCACCTCTGCTGGAACGTCCAAGAGTTCCAGCGTATGGAGAGAGGGAAGGAAAACATTCCTCTGTCCTCCATTCCATAGCACGACTCACTTACTTTCATCCCAACTAAAGTCCCAAACGTTGCCACCTTTCTTGCAGTCCCAAACACTCCACCCCCTTGATCCCTTGGCCTGTCCTGAACCTTTTCCAACTCCTTTTCGAGTCAAGGCAACCAGAACTGGATCCGGTTATTCCAAATGCATTACTCCACACAATCGATTTGTTTAAGGGCATTACGATACCTGCAGTTTTATATTCAATTGCTTGCCTAAGAATCCCTTGCATGGAATTTGCTTTTTTCGTGGCTGCTGCACATTCCTTCTCCCTTCTCCCCCCACCCTCCTCCGGACACACATGCGGACCCCCAAGGCCTCCAGAGAAGGGCCCGCTCTATATACAACGCCCAGCACAGGGTGCCCTCCTCAGAGAGCACCCGCGGCCCCTAGACCCCATACCTGGTCCCCGGTGAGTCTTCTCCATCCAGATGTAGCAGTTGTTCTGGGCGACCCCCGTCTGCGAGTCGAGGAAGGGCAGGCGCATGCTCCGCTCTGCGCATAGCCGGGCATTGTAGCTGCGGCAGTGCTCAATGGCTTCCCGGTAGAAATCTTCGCCTAAACTGTAAGGAGAAAGGCCCACATTTCTGCACCTCTCTTAAGAGCCAAGATCACTCAGACAGTTGTCATATTTACACCTTACAAGGCATAAGTGTTTTCTGCTTGGCAAGCTGAACTGAGCTGCAGCTGAGCTCTTGCAAAGCTCATGCTTCTTAACCCAAACTGCAGCTGAGCTCTTGCAAAGCTCATGCTGATTAAACTGCAGCAAGAAGTTCTGGGCCGAACCAGCTGCTCCGTTCCTGAACGCTTTTCTCTTGCCCTGCTTGAAGGCCAAACGTATGAAGCAACAGAAACTCAACCCCGAATCTCTCACACGTTTGCTGACAAAGACTCAAAGCAGCAAAACCTGGAGAGGTCTCTGACCTGGAACTCTACCAAAAGAAGCCTCAAGAAAGATCAAGTGCAAACCAGCAAGAATCTGGTTGCAAAACACTGAAAAGCCCAGAGAGCCTGGCTGGCTGCACCACTGCAGCGAGATGCTCAATCCCAAAGCAGACTCTCTCCAAATAAACAACTGCAAACATAGATATGGGCGGAGGGGACGTGACCCACATCCCTTTTTGGTTCTAGGGCAGTAACAAAGAACATGTGGAGCCTAGGGATGTTGTGGAGGGGGTAGCTCAGGAGATCTGAAACTCCAGCCTTTTGCAAGGGGCCCAGATCATCTGCTCATTTCCCTCTTTTTCAAAATAAAATGCCCCATAAGTAACTTTTTTTTATTAAAGCCCAGGGCCAGAGAGGCAGCTCCCCTCTCCCCAATAAAGCCATCTTAATCCGTCCAGATTAAAGGACGTGGGTGGCGCTGTGGGTTAAACCACAGAGCCTAGGACTTGCCGATCAGAAGGCCGGCGGTTCGAATTCCCGCGACGGGGTGAGCTCCCGTTTCTCGGTCCCTGCTCCTGCCAACCTAGCAGTTTGAAAGCACGTCAAAGTGCAAGTAGATAAATAGATACCGCTCTGGCGGGAAGGTAAACGGCGTTTCCGTGCACTGCTCTGGTTTGCCAGAAGCGGCTTAGTCATGCTGGCTACATGACCCGGAAGCTGTACGCCGGCTCCCTCAGCCAGTAAAGCGAGATGAGCGCCACAACCCCAGAGTCGGCCACGACTGGACCCTTTACCTTTAATCCGTCCAGAGGCCTCTCAGTTTTCCAGGGAACATAAGCCACAGATTATGGGTGGAGCAGAGGAGGGCCCAATCCACCACATTCAGCATCCCAGGCTCAGAAAACCTGTTGACACCGTCCCATTGCACAGAGGATGCCCTGCTACCCAGAATTTGTCATGTGTCCCCCCCCCCCGAAAGTCAGCTGGAAATTGCATCTATATGTATAACTTCACATATGCAAACATCATGCAAATGTGTGCCTGGGGCCCATGCTGTTAAGCCTCATATATGCCCTTAGGAAGAGGCTGCAGGATGCAGCCAGTGGTCCACTGATTCCAGCATCCTGTTCTCGCAGTGGCCAATCAGATGCCTGTAGTAAGCCCACAGAGCAGGATTTGACCGCAAGATCCCTCTCCCCTCCTGCGGTTTGCAGAATCATTTACTGGAGGCAGAGCAGAGCCATCCTGGCCAATCCTCTTCTAAAGCCATCCAGCTTGGTGGCCATCCCTGCCTTGTGGGAGGGAGTTCCATAGGCGAACTCTGCACTGCGCCAGAAGAAGTGCCTTGATGGAGTCATCAGGAAATAGCAGGCCTGGGGTGTATGGGGGTGGGGTGACTGAGGAGTATCCCTCTCTGTATTGCAGAGGGGCAAGGCAGGTGAGAGGGAAGAGGCGGTTTCACCTGTGGAACCACTTGCCACAAAGTGAAGACAGGGCTCCAGAATGAAGGCAGGGAAGGTGTCAAGCCTTATGAGGAGCGGCTGAGGGAGTTGGGGATGTGTAGCCTGGAAAAGAGAAGACTGAGAGCGGGTAGGGCAGGCATCTTCAAATATCTGAAGGGCTGTCCCATGGAATAGGGAGCCAATTTGTTTTCTCCAAAAGTGACGTGGGTGGCGCTGAGGGTTAAACCACAGAGCCTAGGACTTGCCGATCAGAAGGTGGGCGGTTCGAATCCCCTCTGACGGGGTGAGCTCCCGTTGCTCGATCCCTGCTCCTGCCAACCTAGCAGTTCGAAAGCACCTCAAAGTGCAAGTAGATAAATAGATACCGCTCTGGCGGGAAGGTAAACGGCATTTCCGTGCGCTGCTCTGGTTTGCCAGAAGCGGCTTAGTCCTGCTGGCCACATGACCCGGAAGCTGCACACCGGCTCCCTCGGCCAATAAAGCGAGATGCGCACCGCAACCCCAGAGTCGGCCACGACTGGACCTAATGGTCAGGGGTTCCTTTACCTTTACTTGTTTTCTCTTGCTCCAGGGGACCTGAACCAATAGATTCAAGTTACAAGAAAGGAGATTCCGATGAAACGTTAGGAAGCACTTTCTGGTGGTAAGAGCTATTTGACTCCCTAGGAACGTGGTGGAGCCTCCTTCATTCGAGGCTTTTAAACAGAGGTCAGGGGTTCTTCAGCCAAGATTCCTGCATTGCAGGGGGTTGGACTAGATGTCCTTTGTGGATCCCTTATGATAAAATGCAAAACAAGGGGTCCAGGAAGGGCAGACGGGTTGGTACCCCAAGGGGTGGATTTGTGCGAGAACTCCCCCTGCTTTCAAAGACAAGGCTTCGGGACAGCTCACAGTAATGATAAGAGTGTCTCTGCCCATACACAGAGGGCCTTCCCCTCGCCAATGACCAATTCCTGCCACCCCACAAGCGCCTCAGAGGGGCAGACTGGCTTTATAATCCAGCCTTGGCACCCAAGTCTGTCCCTTTTTTTTTTGGAAACCAAACCTTCACGTTAAAATGTTAGCAATTGTTAAACACACACCGGGGCTGGGAGGCCAAGCGGTCCTGGCCTTTAGCTCCTGCATCCTGGGGGGTTTTTTTGGGGGGGGGCGGAGGGAGGGAAGAAAAACAAACCCCACCCCAGATGCCCAGACCCCTTGGTCCTGGGAAGGAACCCACCGCAGAGTAATCCTTTTGCACACAGACCCTCTGACAACAGGGGCAGTCGGGAAGGGGCGCAGAGGTTGGGCGGGGGCGCGGCCGAGGTGACCCCCCAACCCAACCTCCGCACACCTGTTCGCTTGGAAGCCGGTTGCATGCCCGGCTGCCGGTCGTGCAAGACCCCTTTTTGGCACGCGCAAATACGCACGGAGGGCACCCAGACACAACACCGGCGGGCACCCTGCCCACGCTCAGGATCCGCGCGCGCGCTCGCGCTGCCCCCGGGGGAGTCTCTCCCCAAGGCGTCCCCCCCCCGCCAACCACCACCACAACTGCCGGGCGCTTTGTACAGGGGCGCGCGCAAGCTGGCACCCTCTCCCGGTGCGCCCATCTCCGGCGTGCCCCTCTGGCAGCAGCAGCAGCCGCCGCCCCCCCACCTGCACCGTGCGGCTGCAATGGAAGCCCGGCCGGCCTCTCCCATCCCGAGCCCCTCACCCACCCCCACTCCGCCCCCCTTCGCCCTCCCTCCCTCCCTCCCTCGCAAGGACCAGGAGCCGCGACGCCGGAGCCCCTCGGCTGTCCGCCGCTCTCCCTCGCGCGCCCTGCAAAGCCATCCACGCCGAGGGGAGACGGCGAGGCATCCATCCCTCTCCTCCCTGCGCTCGCCAGCCCCCCATGCCTGGGGGAGGGGGGACCTGCCACCCCCCAGATGTGGGGCACCCACTCACCATTTGATAGGCTTGTGCACAGCTGTAGCCATTTTGGGAAGATGTGGAGGTGCCTCTGGCTTCCAGGGCTGGCGGGTTGGAGGAGCAGAGAGGATTTTTTTTTCTCCTTTTCTTTCTTTCTTTCTTTTGCTTTTTTTTTTTTAAACCTCTCACATCAGAATATACTGTACAATTTTATTCATTCTCCAGCAGCCTGCAGGAAGGGGGGGCCCAATCACAGCCCAGCTCCTTTGAGCCCCGGTGCACCATGGGGAATGTAGTCCCAGGGTTGCACAGAAACCTTCCTCTCCTCCTCCGCCCCAATTCTTTTTTCTTTTTTCTGTTTTGCATTATTATTTTCTCTCTCCTTCCTTTGCAAGCCGCGGCAGGGGGTGGGGGGGAAGAGTGCCGGGCGGCTGCCACCAGGGGACTACACCTCCCAGAGGGCCTTGCGTTTGACAGCTGAGAGGGAGGTTGGGTGCGGGATAATAAAAAAAAGAGGGGGGGAGGAGAGAGGGGGGTGGCAGCTCCCGGTATAAATCGCGCTGAAATAAATAAATAAAAATGCAGTTTGCATCTGGTTAGCGTGCACTTTTGTGCGATTGCTTTTCAAGGGAGACGGTTGCAGTAGCATCTGCAGGTGCAGGGGTCATCATCAATTATTGGGGTGTAGGAAGGAAGGAAGGAACCCTAAATCCTGGCTTTCTTTGATCTCCAAGCTGGTAGCCCTCTCTGTGTGGGGTTATTATTTCTGTGTGTGTGTGTGTGTGTATGTTGGTATCTCGATTGTGTAGTCAGAAGGGGATTCTGGAATCTCGCCTTAATTCCTTGCCCAGGCTTAGCGCCCCCCCCCCGCCCCACCAACCCAGTTAATGGGGAAGCTGTGCTGAAGACGAGGGTCTCCTAAACGAGTGCAGAGTGCATTTCCCCTCCCCAGTTCAGAGCCCAGGCACAGAAGCAGCAGGAACTTTGGGGGGGGGCACAGAACCTCCCGAGCCCATCACACACTGCCCCATTTCCCTACAGATGGGGGGGGCGTACCTGTGCATGGAGAATTCCTTAGCACTCCCCACCCCCAAGGTGATCATCAGGGCATTTCCCTAATCCTGTGGCCCTAGATCAGGCACCCCCAGACTCAGCCCTCCAGCTGTTTTGGGACTACAAGTCCCATCATCCCTGACCACTGGTCCTGTTAGCTAGGGGTGATGGGAGTTGTAGTCCTAAAACATCTGGAGGGTCGAGTTTGGGGGTGCCTGACCTAGATAGGTGGTTGGACCCCCATCAGCCAGCAGGGTCAAAGGTCAGGGGTGATTCTGGGAGCAGCAGCAACATCGGGAGGGCTGCAGGGTGAATCCCCCCCCAAAAAAAACCCCACACACCTGCCTTCTCCAGCCTCCTTCGAGAACTAGATTCTGCTGGGTGGGGAGAAGGAATTTATTTGGGGGGGGTCATATTTGTGTGTGTGCAGCCAATACATATATTCTTTTGGGGTCACTCTGAACCCATCCGGCTAACATTGAATTTCCTGCAGCTCAAGCACACCTGTGTGTCCCAAATGCAAATTTGAGAGCAGCTCAGGGTCCAGCACTCTGTACATGCTCAGAGTCCTTGTCAGCATCCTTCCACTCCTGTTTCAAGGCCAGCTGAGCCTCTCTCTCTGCCCACAGGCCCCTGCTAGGTGGCGAGCCCCACATTATTATGGGGTAGGGGGCTGCAGGGTGCCAATGTGGGGACTAGGGGCAAGAAGACCCTGGCCCACCAGTGTGTGGGGCAGGGTCATCGTCACCACTGAAGAGGAAACCTAAAAGCCTTGAAGAGAGGCGTCCATTGTTGCCTGGCTCTGCCTATGGGCACTCTGCATATCCTCAGAGGCAAGCTGGCATGGAAAAAGAGTTCTAGACCAGAGGTTTTATTAGGAATTTTAGGTGCAGAGATACCTAAGGAGCAGAAAATACTGTTTATTTTATGCAACAACAGCAGCCTGGATATTACTGGCCCAGAGATGGAAAGATGATAAAGTCCCTACCAGAAACGAATGGTTGATGAAGATGATGGACTACGCCAAAATGGCAAAAATGATCGGGAAAATCAGAAAGCAGGAAGAGAACTACTTTAAGGAGGAACAGGGAAATTTTACAATGTAATTAAGAGAACACTGTAAACTACTAAAAACTTTGACAGGATTTGAGTGACGCTTGTAATGTACTAAAAATTAAGGTAAAAATGAATTGTTTAAGAAAAGTAGAGAAAATAAGTGAAGCAGTTGAAAAAAGATTGATAATGGTAACCATGGAGGCCGGAGGGGAGTCAAAGGATTCAGGAATTCCTAAATGATGATGTTGATGTTTAAATCTAAAATTTGCAATGTAAAACTCAATAAATAAAAAGATTTAACGAAAAAGGAGTTCTAGAGCTAGCTTTCCATCCCCCTAGTGGGTAGGCAACCTAAGGCCCGGGGGCCAGATCCGGCCCAATTGCCTTCTAAATTGACCTGTGGACGGTCCGAGAATCAGCATGTTTTTACATGAGTAGAATGTGTGCTTTTATTTAAAATGCATCTCTGAGTTATTTGTGGGGCCTGCCTGGTGTTTTTACATGAGCAGAATGTGTCCTTTTACTTAAAATGCATATCTGGGTTATTTGTGGGGCATAGGAATTTCTTCACATTTTTTCCTTCAAAATATAGTCCGCCCCCCCCCCAAGGTCTGAGGGACAGTGAACCGGCCTCCTGCTGAAAAAGTTTGGTGACCCCTAGAGCCCCAGATGCTTAGGAAGGTTGAGGCCACTTCAACCCGTTTTGGTATTTTTGCTTTCGTATGTTCTGAATTTTAAAAAAATGATTATAATGTTTTATCTTTTTGCAAACCACATTGAGGTTCCCCTTACAACCAAGCAGTATAAACGTTTCGTAAAATAAACCAATAAGCGGCCTTCTTCCTTCCAAGGAACTTTGTGCTTAAGAACCTAAGAAGTGTCTACAGGATCAGGCCCACATCCCTGTTCTCCCAGTGTCCAGCCCAATGTCCGTTATTGGAAACCCAAGAGGAGGGTGAGAGCAGGAAAACATTCAGTCTTCCTGAGGCCCCCTTCAGCTGGGATTCAGAAGCAGGGCTGCCCCCAGACATCCTGACCAGTTGCCACCCCAAGCCCTCCATGAATTTGCCCAATCCTCTTTCAAAGCCATCCTAGTTATTGGGACTCTTGTGGGAGGGAGTTCCACCGTGTAACTATTGGCTTCGTGAAGGACTTTCTTCCATCTTTCCCAAATCTTCCAGCCTTCAGTTCCATTGCTTGCTCAGGAGTACGGATGCTTTGAGAGAAAGAGAAGAATAACCTTTTCTCTACTTTTCCCATTCCAGGCATAATTTTATATACTTCTGCCATGTCGCCTTACTTGCCTTATCTCCAAAAAGTCCGAAACGCTGCAACTTTTCCACCCGGGGAGTCATGCTGAAACGTTTGCCATTTTCTGAACTTTTCCCAACTCCTGCAACATCTTTTTTTTGGCAGAGAAGAGACCAGAAACGTACACAGGATCCCAAACACAGCAGATGAGAAATTCATTTGCCCAGTGTGGTGTAGTGGTTAAGAGCGGTGGACTCGTAATCTGGTGAACCGGGTTCGATTCCCCTCTCCTTCACATGCAGCTGCTGGGTGACCTTTGGCCAGTCACACTTCTTTGAAGTCTCTCAGCCCCACTCGTCTCACAGAGTGTTTGTTGTGGGGGAGGAAGGGAAAGGAGATTGTGAGCCGCTTTGAGACTCCTTCGGGTAGTGATAAAGCGGGATATCAAATCCAAACTCTTCTTCTCTTCTTCTTCTGCCCCTTCCGTCGTGGCTTTTAAAAGCCTCTCGTGAATTTTTGTGGGAACTGTTGTGATTTATTACTCATTTCATGCTGCAGGATAAAAACAAAAAGCGGGCAGAGGTGTGTTTGTGCAACTGTGTGTTTCTGTGTCCAGCTGCTCTCCTCCTCCAAAATGCCCGGAAGCTTTTTGAAAAGCAAAAAATTACAAGCTCACCTAGAAGTTCCGTATTTTGGAAATGGAAAAAACAGCATTAATACTACAAAACGCCCAGCCAGCCCCTCCCCCCAAAGTTCCTCCTGCTGCTCCCTAGGAGACGACGATGACAAAAAACCTTCACATAAATATTGCTGTTGTTGTTGTTTAGTCGTGTCCGACTCTTCGTGACCCCCTGGACCAGAGCACGCCAGGTCCTCCTGTCTTCCACTGCCTCCCGCAGTTTGGTCAACCTCATGCTGGTCGCTTCCAGAACACTGTCCCACCATCTCGTCCTCTGTCGTCCCCTTCTCCTTGTGCCCTCCATCGTTCCCAACATCAGTGTCTTCTCCAGGGAGTCTTCTCTTCTCAGGAGGTGGCCAAAGTCTTGGAGCCTCAGCTTCAGGATCTGTCCTTCCAGTGAGCACTCAGGGCTGATTTCCTTCAGAATGGAGAGGTTGGATCTTCTTGTAGTCCATGGGACTCTCCAGAGTCTCCTCCAGCACCATAGTTCAAAAGCATCAATTCTTCGGCAATCAGCCTTCTTTATGGTCCAGCTCTCACTTCCATACATCACGACTGGGAAAACCACAGCTTTAACTATACGGACCTTTGTCGGCAAGGTGACGTCTCTGTTTTTTTTTTATGCCACATAAACATACAAGGCTCAAAATTGGGCTATTATATTACTGGCTTTATTTTGTCATTTATTATATAATACAAATATGTGGAATTCTTAGATACAAAACATTTGGAAATAAGATAGAAAATAGAAAGCGGGGGGCGGGGGAGGGGAAGGGATTTTCTGTGTCCAGGCAGTTTGGGGGGGGCAGGAGAACCAGAGTCCCCTTCCACCCCCACTCCCCCTGTATGTGACCCAGGTGCTCTCTAGGTGGGAGGGGGCGGAGGAAGGAATGGCTACTCAGTTGGGGGGCATCAAGCGTGATGTGTGCCGCCCCCCCCCCGTGCAAATGGTACCAGGCTCACCAGCCCCATCACAGCCTGGGGGGGGGGTTTGCCACAGACCCCAAACGACAGAAGCGTGGCTGGATTCTTCTTAAACTGAGCCTGCAGTCCAACATCTGGTTTTCGGGGGGGGCAGTCCAGCTCCATTGTACTCCCCCCCCCATGTCTGGCACTCCCTGCAGCTGCAGAACCAAAATCCCCCCTCCCTCTCCTAACATTCACACTTTTTCTGCAGCACAACCACTGGGGGGGGTTGTTGTTTTTGCTGCAACCACGTTTTGAAATAGTTCAGTTCCATTACTGGAATTTGACTTTGAGGCACGGTTAAAAGCAAAATAAAAAAGTAAGACGGTTCTCTTGCCGAATTCAATGTAATTTTACATCCTAGGGGCTTTTATCCTTCCCCCGTTCCAAAAATAAAAATAAAAATACAGCGGAGATCAAATTATTAAGGAGGGCAGGGGCGGAAGGAAGGAAACCCACACGCCCACCCCACCAATTGTATCCACGCCGTTGGCGATCGGGCAGATTTCTAAAACCAGCAGCTTCGAAGTGGGGGTGTCCGTCGCCTCACCCCACAGATTCCCTGTAATCCGAGTGCCGTTCGTAGCTGGGAATGTCGTTTAAAAACACCGGAAGTTTCCACCAGGCAAAAGTGAGATTAAAACCATTTGCCAGGTGAGATCCCCCCCGCAATGCACAGAGGCCTACTAAGCAGTAAGGGTTTCCCCTCCCCACTCCAGCCACTGGAGGGCCTTAAGGGGCCTTGACTCCCACCTGAGCACCACCCAAAATGGGGCACGACTCTGCCACTCGCACGGCGTCTCTGCCCCTGCCCAGGAAGGCTTCTGCTTCAGGGCGTTTGCTACCACCGGGCTGCGAGGAGAGAGGTTTCATGTGCTCAGGGAGCTGTGGAACTCCCCGCTGCAGGGATTTGAGCCCTCCAAAGAATGACTCTGTCGCTTGCAAGGTGCTGCCTGAGGAGTGGATTTTGTAGGGGGGGGCAAGGGGGGGCTCTGTAGAAGGCAGCCGGGTTGGGAAAAGCCAGGGAAGAGAGTCTTTGGGCTGCTCAACCAAACGAAGGGGAATAAAGGAAGCACAAAATGAGGCAGCGCCAGGCCAGCTGGATTCACCGTCGCCCCAAATGCCCAGGGGCAGAAACTCTGGACGTTATGGCAAGAGAAGGACCCCCCCCCTGCACCCGCACCTCGGCCCCCTCTTTCGTTTCCTCTGGGGAGGAAGAGAGAAATAAACTGAGCCCCCCAACCAGACAAGGAGGGAGACCCCACCAGAAGCAACAAAAAGCTCCCCAAACCCCCAAGCCGTTGGCGATGCCAGCCCTTGAGGCTGATGGGAAATGGAGTCCGAGAACGTTGACAGCCCGCAGGCGGGACTCTGTGGCGGGGAGGGGGCCGGAAAGGAGAGCAGGGCGGCCCCCGGCAGTCCAAGTTGCGGAAATGTGGCGGTCACAGCTCGATCTCGAAGGTTTTCTGCTGGTCGCCGGAGAAGGGGTTGGGGGTGGCAGAAGGAGCCCGGGACTCCAGCGCCGCCCACTGTGCTTCAAAGGGGTCTGTGGGGGGTCCTGGCAGGGGGCGGGGGGCGCCGGCAGGCTCTGCTCGGGGGGCCAGGAGCCGCCGTTGGGGCCTGGGCCGGGCCGGGCCCAGCAGGTTCTGCGGGAAGGGGCTGGCCTTGGCCCCCAAGTTTGTGGCGGGCGCCTGCGTGGCGGAGCAGAAGGCGTTGGCCACCATCTGGGAGGGGGTGATGCCCACCACGGGCAAGCTGGGCGCGGCGGCAGCAGCAGCGTAGGGCATCCCTGGGGGGTACTGCATGCCCATGGGGAGGAAAGCCGGCGGCATTTGAGGAGGGGGTGGCACAAACATGCCCAGGGGTGGGGGGCCCACGTCGTAGCTCAGGGGGAAGGCGGGCAGCGCCATGGGCACCTGCTGCTGCTGCTGCTGTTGTTGCTGTTGTTGGGCCTTCGCGGCCTTGGCCACTTCCTGCAGCCAGCGCTCAGCTTCTGAGGGCGTCCGCTTGTGGCCCGGCTGGAACGGGGGGGTGACGGGGGCTCCGGCCGAGGGACCTGCAGAGGGCAAGAGGGAGAAGAGAAAAGCAGCTCAGTCCAGGAGGACGGGAGAGGAGGAGTCGTAGGGTTGGGGGTACCCAGGGGTCATCCAGCCCAACCCGCTGCCAGGCAAGAATCTCCATGGCAGATGTGCTGGTTTTGACCTTGAAGCCCTTAACGGCCTAGGACCCTTGTACCTACGGGACCGCCTCTCCCGGTATGCCCTATGGAGGACCTTAAGGTCCATAAATAGCAACACCCTCGAGGTCCCGGGCCCTAAGGAAGTCAGATTAGCCTCAACCAGAGCCAGGGCCTTCTCAGTGATGGCTCCGGCCTGGTGGAATGCTCTGTCTAATGAGACCAGGGCCCTGCAGGATCTGATTTCTTTCCGCAGGGCCTGTAAGACAGAGTTGTTCCGCCTGGCCTTTGGCTTGGAGCCAATTTGATTTCCCCCCCCTCTTTCTTTTTTCCTATCCTCCTCTTGTGATGAGGCTGCAGTTTAATGTTTTCATGTTGTATTTTAATCTTGTTTTTAAGTTGTATTCATTCAACTCATTTTTATTATTGGTTGTTAGCCACCCTGAGCCCGGCCTTGGCTGGGGAGGGCGGGGTATAAATAAAAATTTATTATTATTGATGACAACAACCCAATCTCCACTTTAAAAGCTCCAAGGAAGTTGAATGTTCAGTTGCACATTTCCTTTCTGCTGAGTGTGTTATCGACACTGAACTAGAGAGCGCCTGGCTTGTGTGTTGCTAACTCCGGGGAAATCCCACCGGAGTTGAGCTGGTGCATAATTAGCTGTTGGATATTCTCCCCTCTCAAACAGAGTGAGTGCCTTTGGACATGTCAGAAAAGCTATTTGGTTGCAAATCTCCATTTTGAAAAGGGGTTGCCTTTAGTCCAGCGTTTTCCCCAAACTTGGGCGCCCAGCTGTTTTTGGACTACAACTCCCATCATCCCTAGCTAGCAATGGGATGATGGGAACTGTAGTCTGAAAACAGGAGGACAACCAAGTTTGGGAAGCCCTGGGTTAGTCTTTCGTTCTCAGCCAGCGTGGAAGGAAGGAAGGATAAACGACTCTCCTGGAAGAAGAGAAAACAGCTATAGTCTAATGGAGGCTGTGAGGAGAGAGAGAAAGAACTTCGATTCTTTCTCTCTCTCCTCACAGCCTCCATTAGACTATAGTCTGTTTGGAACTATGCAATACTTTTAAGAAGATGCTGAACCTATGCCTCTCTCTTATGGAATTAACTGGATGTATCTTTGACGTTGTTGTGCAGTTTTAAATAAAGTTCTGCAAGCAAAGTTTTGAACAAAGTGATGGGACTACAATTCCCATCCTCCCTGAACACTGGCCCTGTTAGCTAGGGATGATGGGAATTGTAGTCCCAAACATCTGGAGGGCTGGAGTTTGCCTATGCCTGGGTCTGGGCAATGTTACATCCCGAAAGGAGTCAGTTTTTATGCATCCATGCAGCAATACTTTCTTGCAACTTGAAGCCAGAGGACAGCATCCTTCTCTTCCCCCAAAGTGGGAGAAAACAAGTTTGTTCCCTCTTCTGTTCGACAGCCCTTAAGATATTTGAAGATGGCTCTCATATCTTCTCTTTCCCAGGCTAAACATACCCAGCTCCTTCAACCGTTCCTCATCAGGCTTCGTTTCCAGGCCCTTGATCATCTTGGTTGCCCTCCTCTGCACATGTTCCAGCTTCTCAATATCCTTAAATTGTGGTGCCCAGAAATGGACACAGTATTCCAGGTATGGTCTGAACCAAGGCAGAAGAGAGCGGGACTATGACTTCCCTTGATCAGGACACTCGACTTCTGCGGATGCAGCCTGGAATAGCATTCGCCTTTTTTGCAGCTGCATCTTACGGTTGGCTTCTGGTCTTTATTAAAACCCCTAAGATCCTTTCGCCCTGCGCTGCTAGTCAAGCCAGGTTTTGCACCTCCCAGTCTGGTTTTACACCTCCCAGTTGTTCTACCCGGACACTGAGGTCCAGCTCCGAGGGCCTTCTGGCGGTTCTCTCCCTGCGAGAAGCCAAGTTACAGGGAACCAGGCAGAGGGCGTTCTTGGTGGTGGCACCCGCCCTGTGGAACGTCCTCCCACCAGATGTCAAAGAGAAAAACAACTCCCAGACTTTAGAAGACATCTGAAGGCAGCCCTATTTAGGGAAGCTTTTAATGTTTGATGTATTACGGTACAGTGGTACCTCGGGATGCGAACGGGATCCGTTCCAGAGCCCCGTTCGCATCCCGAAAGGAACACAGGACACGACGGCGTGTTTCGCTGCTACCGCGCATGCGCGTGACGTCATTTTGAGCATCTGCGCATGCAGCAAAACCCGGAAGTAACGCGCTCCATTACTTCCGGGTTGCCGTGGAGCGCAACTCGAACGCGTACAACCCGAAGCGCATTCAACTCGAGGTATGACTGTATTTTAATATTTTGTTGGAAGCCACCCAGAGTGGCTGGGGAAGCCCAGCCAGATGGGCGGGGTATAAATAATGATGATGATGATGATGATGATGATGATGATGATGATAATAATAATAATAATAATAATAATAATTAATAATAATAATAATTTAAAAAAATAAATAAATAAATAATATTACAAACTTGTTTTCTCCCACTTTGGGGAAGAGAAGGATGCTATCCTCTGGCTTCAAGTTGCAAGAAAGTACTGCAGATATTAATACAAAATTATTATTATCTGTGGGGCAGAGGCCTTTCTGGGAGGGGCGGTGGCAACATACCTGTGCTGCCCCCTTCCATGGGCATTGCGGCTGCCGTGGGTCCAGGGGTGCCGTTAAGTGGGGTGCCATTGGGGGCCTCCCCGGCCGGCTGGCGTGAGCGAGGAGTCGATCTGGCTGCAGAGGGCAGTGATGCTGTCGGAGTCGCCGTTGGGAGTTGAGTCGAGCTCAATGACTGGCGGGAGAGAGGAGGGATTTCAGAAGGGCCTGCCCCCCCAAAGCAGTTTGCGCCCCACATTTCCCAACTAGCATCCCCATCAAGAGGCCCCCCCAACAATACACACAAACCCTGGACCTCAGTCTCCCCACAAGCCTTACCTAGATGTTTGATGCATGTTTTAAGTCTTAACTTTTTGTATGTTTTTAATTACGGCTGTCGGGGGAAAAAATCAAATTGAGAATTGTATTGCTTTTTCTAAACCGTGCTGAGGTTGTTTTTTCTACCATTAAGCGGTACATATCTTTTATGAAAGAAAAAAAGCAAACTCATACCCGCTTTTTATTTTGCCGAGACAGCTTACAGGTAAAAAACAACACCACCAGGATAGAAAAAGCTAAAAACATAGATCACCATTAAAAAGTAATAAAAAACTAACGGAATTAAAACAATATAAATTTTAAATATCTGTTAAAAATGCAGATTATGAGAGCGATAAACACATCTCAGCACCCTTTTCTTAAAAAAACAGGCAGTTCCTAAATCCCTGTCGGAATAAAAAGGACCTTCACCTGCGAGCAGAAAGATAGCATGAATAAATGAGAGATGCTAAGTATTTTTTTGGCTGTTGCATTAATTAATGGAGATGTATTGTCAAAAGAATTGGTCTTATGTGTGACACAGGCCGCTCAAATAGTCATTGCAGCTCTATGGAAAACGCTGGACGTTTAGGGCCACTTGCTCTAGAACAGAGAAAATTATGCATTCTTTGAGATTTTGACAGGGACTAGAACCTTTTTATATTATTTGCATTTCCCTTATTATACACATACAAGGGAAGCACCATTTCCAAGCCAATCCTTCTCAAAAGCCTGGCAAATTGGGAACTAGACTGAATGACCCCATAGCACCAATATTCTTCATCGGAAGACATTTATTCTTGCTTTTGTCTTTCAGGAACTGGACTATTATTTTAACCCCTGAGCATCTGTACTCAGTTCACGTGCCTATTTTATATTTTGGGTGTTTCCCCATCTTTTAATTTTCTCTCTCTTTTTAAAACAAAAAATATATATGTTTATCTGTCGTGAATCTTGCAAGTAATACACCCCGAATCGCAAAGGGGTACGGCTAAGTTTCACATATCCTTATAACGGTTCCCTCTTGCTTTATATACGGCGTGAAATGAAACGGAAAAGATTTCCAAAAACGAAGCAAAAAAACCTAAACGTCTTCGGTCCAGTATACCTGAAGGAGCATCTCCACCCCCGTCGTTCTGCCCGGACACTGAGGTCCAGCGCCGAGGGCCTTCTGGCGGTTCCCTCGCTGCAAGAAGCTAAGTTACAGGGAACCAGGCAGAGGGCCTTCTCGGTGGTGGCACCCTCCCTGTGGAATGCCCTCCCACCAGATGTCAAATAGAACAACAACTACCAAACTTTTAGAAGACATCTGAAGGCAGCCCTGTTCAGGGAAGCTTTTAATGTTTAATAGGTTATTGTATTTTAATATTCTGTTGGAAGCCGCCCAGAGTGGCTGGGGAAAAACCAGCCAGGTGGGCAGGGTATAAATTATTATTATTATTAATAATAATAATAATAACGACAAGTGTTTTATACCTGTCCCTGGCATGGTTTATCCCACCAGGGTAATCAGAAGGTAGACTGCCATGGCATGTGGAAGCTCCATTGAGGAAGCACATTTGAAAACCTCCATGGAATGACAGCCATGCACCGAAAGGGTCTCTCAAGGTGCGCCCCCCATGCTTCACCTCCCTTTGCCCCCCCCCCGTTCCTCACCTGCGTCCCCCTGCGCTGCAAGGTGGAGGGCAGCTCGTTTAGCCTCAAGGAGAGTTGCCTCTTGAATGGAGAGTTCTTCTGGCTGAGGGTGGGAAGCCCCGGAAGGAGCCCTGGCGCACCAGCTGCTCCAGGGGCGCATGGCGGCGTGGGATGGCGTGGGCGCCCCCCACCTCGGCCTTCTCCTCCGGCGACGTGGCCCCCTGAGGAGGGGAGGCACTGCCCGGCTGGGCCGGAGCTGGGGAGGGGGCGCAGGAACGGTCGCTGCTTCCGCTGAAGGGGGAGAAAGCAAAGATTTAGAGGAGTCCTCGAACCCAGGACCTCGCACTTCTCTTGCAAAGGAGTCTTGGCCCGGCTTTCCCTGGTTGCCACCTCCTTCACCTGCTCCCCTGAAGTGCCCACATTTTGGGGTCTTGGGAAGGAGTCGCCTTTATACGATTTATGCATGGAAAGGAGAAAGCGGACAGTTTTTTATTCTCCTCTTTGTAGGGGTGCAAATATCCAGAGTGTGGGGGTCAGGTGGGATTGCTATGAGGAATTATGAAACATGGAGCAAGCCATTGTGTCCACGATGAAAGCATGGCGCTGACTGGGTTTAATTCATTGACAATAATTTCTGATCGAATCCCACAAGCCTCTCCACCTCTGCCATTTGCTTTCTCTACGCCTGACAGGCATGTACAGTGGTACCTTCAGGTTACATACGCTTCAGGTTACAGACTCTGCTAACTGCAGAAAAATAGTGCTTCAGGTTAAGAACTTTGCTTCAGGATAAGAACAGAAATTGCGCTCCGGCGACGCAGCGGCAGCAGGAGGCCCCATTAGCTCAAGTGGTGCTTCAGGTTAAGAACAGTTTCAGGTTAAGTACGGACCTCCGGAACGAATTAAGTACTTAACCCGAGGTACCACTGTCCAGTGTTTCCCAACCTTGGGCCTCCAGCTGTTTTTGAACTACAATTCCCATCATCCCTGACCACTGGTCTTGCTAGCTAGGGATGATGGGAGTTGTAGTCCAAAAACAGCTGGAGGCCCAAGGTTGGGAAACACTGGACTATAAGCATTCTAAAAACACAGGCCAGTTGCCTCGCCAGGCACCCTGGGTTATAAAGACAGAAGGTAGCTTTGATGTAGTTTGTTAATCTTTAGGTACGTAGATCTTAAGGGACAGGAAGAGAGTTCACAAGGAGATGGTAAATACTGCCATCCTGTCTCTCCTGTTTACTGCTGTTTATGACTTCCGGGGTTTCCTAAAAGGATTCCTCCTTGATTCCTATTTTATTTACTTTGAAACAAGAGCCTAGGACTTGCCGATCGGAAGGTCGGCGGTTCGAATCCCTGTGACGGGGTGAGCTCCCGTTGCTCGGTCCCTGCTCCTGCCCACCTAGCAGTTCGAAAGCACATCAAAGTGCAAGTAGATAAATAGGTACCGCTCCGGCTGGAAGGTAAACGGCGTTTCCGTGCGCTGCTCTGGTTCGCCACAAGCGGCTTAGTCATGCTGGCCACATGACCCGGAAGCTG
>NC_041319.1:4733492-5031900 GCF_004329235.1 Podarcis muralis | reverse complement strand
ATCCCTTATGATAAAACGCAAAACAAGGGGTCCAGGAAGGGCAGACGGGTTGGTACCCCAAGGGGTGGATTTGTGCGAGAACTCCCCCTGCTTTCAAAGACAAGGCTTCGGGACAGCTCACAGTAATGATAAGAGTGTCTCTGCCCATACACAGAGGGCCTTCCCTCGCCAATGACCAATTCCTGCCACCCCACAAGCGCCTCAGAGGGGCAGACTGGCTTTATAATCCAGCCTTGGCACCCAAGTCTGTCCCTTTTTTTTTTTGAAACCAAACCTTCACGTTAAAATGTTAGCAATTGTTAAACACACACCGGGGCTGGGAGGCCAAGCGGCTCTGGCCTTTAGCTCCTGCATCCTGGGGGTTTTTTTGGGGGGGGGGCGGAGGGAGGGAAGAAAAAAAACCCCACCCCAGATGCCCAGACCCCTTGGTCCTGGGAAGGAACCCACCGCAGAGTAATCCTTTTGCACACAGACCCTCTGACAACAGGGGCAGTCGGGAAGGGGCGCAGAGGTTGGGGGGGGCGCGGCCGAGGTGACCCCCCAACCCAACCTCCGCACACCTGTTCCCTTGGAAGCCGGTTGCATGCCCGGCTGCCGGTCGTGCAAGACCCTTTTTGGCACGCGCAAATACGCACGGAGGGCACCCAGACACAACACCGGCGGGCATCCTGCCACGCTCAGGATCGCGCGCGCGCTCGCGCTGCCCCCGGGGGAGTCTCTCCCCAAGGCGTCCCCCCCCCCGCCAACCACCACCACAACTGCCGGGCGCTTTGTACAGGGGCGCGCGCAAGCTGGCACCCTCTCCCGGTGCGCCCATCTCCGGCGTGCCCCTCTGGCAGCAGCAGCAGCCGCCGCCGCCCCCACCTGCACCGTGCGGCTGCAATGGAAGCCCGGCCGGCCTCTCCCATCCCGAGCCCCTCACCCCCCCACTCGCCCCCCTTCGCCCTCCCTCCCTCCCTCCCGTCGCAGAGTGACAGAAGCCCCGCGACGCCGCAGCCCCTCGGCTGTCCTGTCCGCTCTCCCTCGCGCGCCCTGCAAAGCCATCCACGCCGAGGGGAGACGGCGACGGCATCCATCCCTCTTGCCTCCCTGCGCCTCGCCAGCCCCCCATGCCTGGGGAGAGCGGGACCTGCCAACCCCCCAGATCGTGGAAGGCACCCCACTCACCATTTGATAGGCTTGTGCACACGCTGTAGCCATTTTCGGAGATCGTGGAGGTGCTCTGGCTTCCAGGCTGGCGGCGCTTGGGGAGCAGAGAAGGATTTTTTTTTCCTCCTTTTCTTCTTTCTTTCTTTCCTTTTGTTTTATTAAACCTCTCACATCAGAAATATACTGTACAATTTTATTCATTCTCCAGCAGCCTGCAGGAAGGGGGGGGCCAATCACAGCCCCAGCTCCTTTGAGCCCCGGTGCACCATGGGGAATGTAGTCCCAGGGTTGCACAGAAACCTTCCTCTCCTTCCTCCGCCCCAATTCTTTTCTTTTTTCTGTTTTCCATTATTATTTTCTCTCTCCTTCCTTTGCAAGCCGCGGCAGGGGGTGGGGGGAAGAGTGCCAGGCGGCTGCCACCAGGGGACTACACCTCCCAGAGGGCCTTGCGTTTTGACAGCTGAGAGGAGGTTGGGTGCGGGATAAAAAAAGAAAAAGAGGGGGGGGAAGGAGAGAGGAGGGTGGCAGCTCCCCGTATAAATTGCGCTGAAATAAATAAATAAATAAAAAATGCAGTTTGCATCTGGTTAGCGCGCACTTTTGTGCGATTGCTTTTCAAGGGAGGCGTTGCCGAAGCATCTGCAGGTGCAGGGTCACCATCAATTATTGGGGTGTAGAAGGAAGGATGGAAGGAATCCTAAATCCTGGCTTTCTTTGATCTCCAAACTGGAAGCCCTTTCTGTGTCGGGTTATTATTTTTTGGGTGTGTGTGTGTGTGTGTTGGTATCTCGATTGTGTAGTCAGAAGGGGATTCTGAAATCTCGCCTTAATTCCATGCCCAGGCTTAGGCGCCCCCCCCCGCCCCACCAACCCATTTAATGGGGAAGCTGTGCTGAAGACGAGGGTGCTCCCAAACGAGTGCAGAGTTGGCATTTCCCCTCCCCATTTCAGAGCCCAGGCACAGAAGCAGCAGGAGCTTTGGGGGGGGCACAGAACCTCCCGAGCCCATCACACACTGCCCCATTTCCCTACAGATGGGGGGGGGGCGTGCCTGTGCGTGGAGAATCTCCTTAGCACTTCCCCCACCCCCAAGGATCATCAGGGCATTTCCCTAATCCTGTGGCCCTAGATCAGGCACCCCCAGACTCAGCCCTCCAGATGTTTTGGGACTACAAGTCCCCATCACCCTGACCATGGTCCTGTTAGCTAGGGGGTGATGGGAGTTGTAGTCCTAAAACATCTTGGAGGGTCGAGTTTGGGGGTGCCTGACCTAGATAGTGTGGTGGACCCCCATCACCAGCAGGGTCAAAGGTCAGGGGTGATTCTGGGAGCAGCAGCAACATCGGGAGGGCTGCAGGGTGAATCCCCCCCCAAAAAACCCCACACACCTGCCTTCTCCAGCCTCCTTCGAGAACTAGATTCTGCTGGGTGGGGAGAAGGAATTTATTTGGGGGGTCATATTGTGTGTGTGCAGCCAATACATACAGTATATTCTTTTGGGGTCACTCTGAAGGAGAGGGGTCACTCTGAACCCCATCCCGCTAACATCGAATTTCCTGCAGCTCAAGCCCACCTGTGTGTCCCAAATGCAAATTTGAGAGCTGCTCAGGGTCCAGCACTCTGTACATGCTCAGAGTCCTTGTCAGCATCCTTCCACTCCTGTTTCAGGGCCAGCTGAGCCTCTCCCTCTGCCCACAGGCCCCTGCTAGGTGGGGAGCCCCACATTATTATGGGGTAGGGGGCTGCAGGGTGCCAAGGTGGGGACTAGGGGCAAGAAGACGTCCAGGGTTGCTTGGCTCTGTCTATGGGCACTCTGCATATCCTCAGAGGCAAGCTGGCATGGAAAAGGAGTTCTAAACCAGGCGCTGTTTTATTAGGAATTTAGGTGCAGAGATACCTAAGGAGCAGAAAATACTATTTATTTTATGCAGTGACAGCAGCCTGGATATTACTGGCCCAGAGATGGAAAGATGATAAAGTCCCTACCAGAAACGAATGGTTGATGAAGGTGATGGACTACGCCGAAATGGCAAAAATGATCGGGAAAATCAGAAACCAGGAAGAGAACTACTTTAAGGAGGAAAGGGGGAAATTTACAATGTATTAAAGAGAACACTGTAAACAACTAAAAACTTTGGCAGGATTTGAGTGGCGCTTGTAATGTACAAAAAATTAAGGTAAAAATGGATTCTTTAAGAAAAATAGAGAAAATAAGTGAAGCAGTTGAAAAAAGATTGATAATGGTAACCATGGAAGAGCGGGGGGGGGAGTCAAAGGATTCAGGAATTCCTAAATGATGATGTTGATGTTTAAATCTAAAATTCGCAATGTAAAACTCAATAAATGAAAAGATTTAACAAAAAAAGGAAAAGGAGTTCTAGAGCTAGCTTTCTGTCCCCCTAGTGGGTAGGCAAACTAAGGCCCGGGGGCCGGATCTGGCCCACTCGCCTTCCAAATCCGGCCTGCATACGGTCCGGGAATCAGCATGTTTTTACATGAGTAGAATGTGTCCTTTTATTTAAAATGCATCCCTGGGTTATTTGTGGGGCATAGGAATTCGTTCATTTCTTTTTTCAAAACGGCCCCCCACAAGGTCTGACCGACCCCCAGTGGCCTCCTGCTGAAAAAGTTTGCTGACCCCTAGAGCCCCAGATGCTTAGGAAGGTTGAGGCCACTTTAACTCGTTTAGTATTTTTGCTTTTGTATGTTTTTAATTTTAAAAAATTGATTTTAATGTTTTATCTTTTTTCAAGTCGCTTTGAGGTTTCCCTTACAACCAAGCAGTATAAACGTTTCGTAAAATAAACCAATAAGCGGCCTTCTTCCTTCCAAGGAACTTTGTGCTTAAGAACCTAAGAAGTGTCTACAGGATCAGGCCCACATCCCTGTTCTCCCAGTGTCCAGCCCAATGTCCGTTATTGGAAACCCAAGAGGAGGGTGAGAGCAGGAAAACATTCAGTCTTCCTGAGGTCCCCGTCAACTCGGATTCAGAAGCAGGGATGCCCCCAAACATCCTGGCCAGTTGCCACCCCAAGCCCTCCATGAATTTTCCCAATCCTCTTTCAAAGCCATCCTAGTTATTGGGACTCTTGTGGGAGGGAGTTCCACAGTTTAACTACCTATTGGTTTCGTGAAGGACTTTCTTCCATCTTTCCCGAATCTTCCAGCCTTCAGTTCCATTGCTTGCTCAGGAGTACGGATGCTTTCAGAGAAAGAGAAGAATAACCTTTTCTCTACTTTTCCCATTCCAGGCATAATTTTATATACTTCTGCCATGTCGCCTTACTTGCCTTATCTCCAAAAAGTCCGAAACGCTGCAACTTTTCCACCCGGGGAGTCATGCTGAAACGTTTGCCATTTTCTGAACTTTTCCCAACTCCTGCAACATCTTTTTTTTGGCAGAGAAGTGACCAGAAACGTACACAGGATCCCAAACACAGCAGATGAGAAATTCATTTGCCCAGTGTGGTGTAGTGGTTAAGAGCGGTGGACTCGTAATCTGGTGAACCGGGTTCGATTCCCCTCTCCTCCACATGCAGCTGCTGGGTGACCTTGGGCCAGTCACACTTCTCTGAAGTCTCTCAGCCCCACTCGTCTCACAGAGTGTTTGTTGTGGGGGAGGAAGGGAAAGGAGAATGTGAGCCGCTTTGAGACTCCTTCGGGTAGTGATAAAGCGGGATATCAAATCCAAACTCTTCTTCTCTTCTTCTTCTGCCCCTTCCGTCGTGGCTTTTAAAAGCCTCTCGTGAATTTTTGTGGGAACTGTTGTGATTTATTACTCATTTCATGCTGCAGGATAAAAACAAAAAGCGGGCAGAGGTGTGTTTGTGCAACTGTGTGTTTCTGTGTCCAGCTGCTCTCCTCCTCCAAAATGCCCGGAAGCTTTTTGAAAAGCAAAAAATTACAAGCTCACCTAGAAGTTCCGTATTTTGGAAATGGAAAAAACAGCATTAATACTACAAAACGCCCAGCCAGCCCCTCCCCCCAAAGTTCCTCCTGCTGCTCCCTAGGAGACGACGATGACAAAAAACCTTCACATAAATATTGCTGTTGTTGTTGTTTAGTCGTGTCCGACTCTTCGTGACCCCCTGGACCAGAGCACGCCAGGCACTCCTGTCTTCCGCTGCCTCCCGCAGTTTGGTCAAACTCATGCTGGTAGCTTCCAGAACACTGTCCCACCATCTCGTCCTCTGTCGTCCCCTTCTCCTTGTGCCCTCCATCGTTCCCAACATCAGTGTCTTCTCCAGGGAGTCTTCTCTTCTCAGGAGGTGGCCAAAGTCTTGGAGCCTCAGTTTCAGGATCTGTCCTTCCAGTGAGCACTCAGGGCTGATTTCCTTCAGAATGGAGAGGTTTGATCTTCTTGTAGTCCATGGGACTCTCCAGAGTCTCCTCCAGCACCATAGTTCAAAAGCATCAATTCTTCAGCGATCAGCCTTCTTTATGGTCCAGCTCTCACTTCCATACATCACGACTGGGAAAACCACAGCTTTAACTATACGGACCTTTGTCGGCAAGGTGACGTCTCTGTTTTTTTTTTTATGCCACATAAACATACAAGGCTCAAAATTGGGCTATTATATTACTGGCTTTATTTTGTCATTTATTATATAATACAAATATGTGGAATTCTTAGATACAAAACATTTGGAAATAAGATAGAAAATAGAAAGCGGGGGGCGGGGGAGGGGAAGGGATTTTCTGTGTCCAGGCAGTTTGGGGGGGGCAGGAGAACCAGAGTCCCCTTCCACCCCCACTCCCCCTGTATGTGACCCAGGTGCTCTCTAGGTGGGAGGGGGCGGAGGAAGGAATGGCTACTCAGTTGGGGGGCATCAAGCGTGATGTGTGCCGCCCCCCCCCCCGTGCAAATGGTACCAGGCTCACCAGCCCCATCACAGCCTGGGGGGGGGGGGTTTGCCACAGACCCCAAACGACAGAAGCGTGGCTGGATTCTTCTTAAACTGAGCCTGCAGTCCAACATCTGGTTTTCGGGGGGGGCAGTCCAGCTCCATTGTACTCCCCCCCCCATGTCTGGCACTCCCTGCAGCTGCAGAACCAAAATCCCCCCTCCCTCTCCTAACATTCACACTTTTTCTGCAGCACAACCACTGGGGGGGGGGGTTGTTGTTTTTGCTGCAACCACGTTTTGAAATAGTTCAGTTCCATTACTGGAATTTGACTTTGAGGCACGGTTAAAAGCAAAATAAAAAAGTAAGACGGTTCTCTTGCCGAATTCAATGTAATTTTACATCCTAGGGGCTTTTATCCTTCCCCCGTTCCAAAAATAAAAATAAAAATACAGCGGAGATCAAATTATTAAGGAGGGCAGGGGCGGAAGGAAGGAAACCCACATGCCCACCCCACCAATTGTATCTACGCCGTTGGCGATCGGGCAGATTTCTAAAACCAGCAGCTTCGAAGTGGGGGTGTCCGTCGCCTCACCCCACAGATTCCCTGTAATCCGAGTGCCGTTCGTAGCTGGGAATGTCGTTTAAAAACACCGGAAGTTTCCACCAGGCAAAAGTGAGATTAAAACCATTTGCCAGGTGAGATCCCCCCCCCCCCCGCAATGCACAGAGGCCTACTAAGCAGTAAGGGTTTCCCCTCCCCACTCCAGCCACTGGAGGGCCTTAAGGGGCCTTGACTCCCACCTGAGCACCACCCAAAATGGGGCACGACTCTGCCACTCGCACGGCGTCTCTGCCCCTGCCCAGGAAGGCTTCTGCTTCAGGGCGTTTGCTACCACCGGGCTGCGAGGAGAGAGGTTTCATGTGCTCAGGGAGCTGTGGAACTCCCCGCTGCAGGGATTTGAGCCCTCCAAAGAATGACTCTGTCGCTTGCAAGGTGCTGCCTGAGGAGTGGATTATGTAGGGGGGGGCAAGGGGGGGCTCTGTAGAAGGCAGCCGGGTTGGGAAAAGCCAGGGAAGAGAGTCTTTGGGCTGCTCAACCAAACGAAGGGGAATAAAGGAAGCACAAAATGAGGCAGCGCCAGGCCAGCTGGATTCACCGTCGCCCCAAATGCCCAGGGGCAGAAACTCTGGACGTTATGGCAAGAGAAGGACCCCCCCCTGCACCCGCACCTCGGCCCCCTCTTTCGTTTCCTCTGGGGAGGAAGAGAGAAATAAACTGAGCCCCCCAACCAGACAAGGAGGGAGACCCCACCAGAAGCAACAAAAAGCTCCCCAAACCCCCAAGCCGTTGGCGATGCCAGCCCTTGAGGCTGATGGGAAATGGAGTCCGAGAACGTTGACAGCCCGCAGGCGGGACTCTGTGGCGGGGAGGGGGCCGGAAAGGAGAGCAGGGCGGCCCCCGGCAGTCCAAGTTGCGGAAACGTGGCGGTCACAGCTCGATCTCGAAGGTTTTCTGCTGGTCGCCGGAGAAGGGGTTGGGGGTGGCAGAAGGAGCCCGGGACTCCAGCGCCGCCCACTGTGCTTCAAAGGGGTCTGTGGGGGGGTCCTGGCGGGGGGCGGGGGGCGCCGGCAGGCTCTGCTCGGGGGGCCAGGAGCCGCCGTTGGGCCTGGGCCGGGCCGGGCCCAGCAGGTTCTGCGGGAAGGGGCTGGCCTTGGCCCCCAAGTTTGCGGCGGGCGCCTGCGTGGCGGAGCAGAAGGCGTTGGCCACCATCTGGGAGGGGGTGATGCCCACCACGGGCAAGCTGGGCGCGGCGGCAGCAGCAGCGTAGGGCATCCCTGGGGGGTATTGCATGCCCATGGGGAGGAAAGCCGGCGGCATTTGAGGAGGGGGTGGCACAAACATGCCCAGGGGCGGGGGGCCCACGTCGTAGCTCAGGGGGAAGGCGGGCAGCGCCATGGGCACCTGCTGCTGCTGCTGTTGCTGTTGTTGGGCCTTCGCGGCCTTGGCCACTTCCTGCAGCCAGCGCTCAGCTTCTGAGGGCGTCCGCTTGTGGCCCGGCTGGAACGGGGGGGTGACGGGGGCTCCGGCCGAGGGACCTGCAGAGGGCAAGAGGGAGAAGAGAAAAGCAGCTCAGTCCAGGAGGACGGGAGAGGAGGAGTCGTAGGGTTGGGGGGTACCCAGGGGTCATCCAGCCCAACCCGCTGCCAGGCAAGAATCTCCATGGCAGATGTGCTGGTTTTGACCTTGAAGCCCTTAACGGCCTAGGACCCTTGTACCTACGGGACCGCCTCTCCCGGTATGCCCTATGGAGGACCTTAAGGTCCATAAATAGCAACACCCTCGAGGTCCCGGGCCCTAAGGAAGTCAGATTAGCCTCAACCAGAGCCAGGGCCTTCTCAGTGATGGCTCCGGCCTGGTGGAACGCTCTGTCTCATGAGACCAGGGCCCTGCAGGATCTGATTTCTTTCCGCAGGGCCTGTAAGACAGAGTTGTTCCGCCTGGCCTTTGGCTTGGAGCCAATTTGATTTCCTCCCCCTCTTTCTTTTTTCCTATCCTCCTCTTGTGATGAGGCTGCAGTTTAATGTTTTCATGTTGTATTTTAATCTTGTTTTTAAGTTGTATTCATTCAACTCATTTTTATTATTGGTTGTTAGCCACCCTGAGCCCGGCCTTGGCTGGGGAGGGCGGGGTATAAATAAAAATTTATTATTATTGATGACAACAACCCAATCTCCACTTTAAAAGCTCCAAGGAAGTTGAATGTTCAGTCGCACATTTCCTTTCTGCTGAGTGTGTTATCGACACTGAACTGGAGAGCGCCTGGCTTGTGTGTTGCTAACTCCGGGGAAATCCCACCGGAGTTGAGCTGGTGCATAATTAGCTGTCGGATATTCTCCCCTCTCAAACAGAGTGAGTGCCTTTGGACATGTCAGAAAAGCTATTTGGTTGCAAATCTCCATTTTGAAAAGGGGTTGCCTTTAGTCCAGCGTTTTCCCCAAACTTGGGCGCCCAGCTGTTTTTGGACTACAACTCCCATCATCCCTAGCTAGCAATGGGATGATGGGAACTGTAGTCTGAAAACAGGAGGACAACCAAGTTTGGGAAGCCCTGGGTTAGTCTTTCGTTCTCAGCCAGCGTGGAAGGAAGGAAGGATAAACGACTCTCCTGGAAGAAGAGAAAACAGCTATAGTCTAATGGAGGCTGTGAGGAGAGAGAGAAAGAACTTCGATTCTTTCTCTCTCTCCTCACAGCCTCCATTGACTATAGTCTGTTTGGAACTATGCAATACTTTTAAGAAGATGCTGAACCTATGCCTCTCTCTTATGGAATTAACTGGATGTATCTTTGACGTTGTTGTGCAGTTTTAAATAAAGTTCTGCAAGCAAAGTTTTGAACAAAGTGATGGGACTACAATTCCCATCCTCCCTGAACACTGGCCCTGTTAGCTAGGGATGATGGGAATTGTAGTCCCAAACATCTGGAGGGCTGGAGTTTGCCTATGCCTGGGTCTGGGCAATGTTACATCCCGAAAGGAGTCAGTTTTTATGCATCCATGCAGCAATACTTTCTTGCAACTTGAAGCCAGAGGACAGCATCCTTCTCTTCCCCAAAGTGGGAGAAAACAAGTTTGTTCCCTCTTCTGTTCGACAGCCCTTAAGATATTTGAAGATGGCTCTCATATCTTCTCTTTCCCAGGCTAAACATACCCAGCTCCTTCAACCGTTCCTCATCAGGCTTCGTTTCCAGGCCCTTGATCATCTTGGTTGCCCTCCTCTGCACATGTTCCAGCTTCTCAATATCCTTAAATTGTGGTGCCCAGAAATGGACACAGTATTCCAGGTATGGTCTGAACCAAGGCAGAAGAGAGCGGGACTATGACTTCCCTTGATCAGGACACTCGACTTCTGCGGATGCAGCCTGGAATAGCATTCGCCTTTTTTGCAGCTGCATCTTACGGTTGGCTTCTGGTCTTTATGAAAACCCCTAAGATCCTTTCGCCCTGCGCTGCTAGTCAAGCCAGGTTTTGCACCTCCCAGTCTGGTTTTACACCTCCCAGTTGTTCTACCCGGACACTGAGGTCCAGCTCCGAGGGCCTTCTGGCGGTTCTCTCCCTGCGAGAAGCCAAGTTACAGGGAACCAGGCAGAGGGCGTTCTTGGTGGTGGCACCCGCCCTGTGGAACGTCCTCCCACCAGATGTCAAAGAGAAAAACAACTCCCAGACTTTAGAAGACATCTGAAGGCAGCCCTGTTTAGGGAAGCTTTTAATGTTTAATGTATTACGGTACAGTGGTACCTCGGGATGCGACCGGGATCCGTTCCGGAGCCCCGTTCGCATCCTGAACGGAACACAAAACACAATGGCGCGTTTCGCCGCTACCGCGCATGCGCATGACGTCATTTTGAGCGTCTGCGCATGTGGCGAAACCCGGAAGTAATGCGCTCTGTTACTTCCGGGTTGCCGCGGAGCGCAACTCGAACGCGTTCAACCTGAAGCGCATTCAACTCGAGGTATGACTGTATTTTAATATTCTGTTGGAAGCCGCCCAGAGTGGCTGGGGAAGCCCAGCCAGATGGGTGGGGTATAAATAATAAATTTTATTATTATCATCATCATCATCATCATCATCTGTGGGGCAGAGGCCTTTCTGGGGAGGGGCGGTGGCAACATACCTGTGCTGCCCCCTTCCATGGGCATTGCGGCTGCCGTGGGTCCAGGGGTGCCATTAAGTGGGGTGCCATTGGGGGCCTCCCCGGCCGGCTGGGTGAGTGAGGAGTCGATCTGGCTGCAGAGGGCAGTGATGCTGTCGGAGTCGCCGTTGGGAGTTGAGTCGAGCTCAATGACTGGCGGGAGAGAGGAGGGATTTCAGAAGGGCCTGCCCCCCCAAAGCAGTTTGCGCCCCACATTTCCCAACTAGCATCCCCATCAAGAGGCCCCCCCAACAATACACACAAACCCTGGACCTCAGTCTCCCCACAAGCCTTACCTAGATGTTTGATGCATGTTTTAAGTCTTAACTTTTTGTATGTTTTTAATTACGGCTGTCAGGAAAAAAAATTCAAATTGAGAATTGTATTGCTTTTTCTAAACCGTGCTGAGGTTGTTTTTCTACCATTAAGCGGTACATATCTTTTATGAAAGAAAAAAAGGAAATTCATACCCGCTTTTTATTTTGCTTACAGGTAAAAAACAACAACACCAGGATAGAAAAAGCTAAAAACATAGATCACCATTAAAAAGTAATAAAAAACTAACGGAATTAAAACAATATAAATTTTAAATATCTGTTAAAAATGCAGATTATGAGAGCGATAAACACATCTCAGCACCCTTTTCTTAAAAAAAACAGGCAGTTCCTAAATCCCTGTCAGAATAAAAAGGACCTTCACCTGCGAGCAGAAAGATAGCATGAATAAATGAGAGATGCTAAGTATTTTTTTGGCTGTTGCATTAATTAATGGAGATGTATTGTCAAAAGAATTGGTCTTATGTGTGATACAGGCCACTCAAATAGTCATTGCAGCTCTATGGAAAACGCTGGACGTTTAAGGCCACTTGCTCTAGAACGGAGAAAATTATGCATTCTTTGAGATTTCGACAGGGACTACAACCTCCAGGTCCTTTTTATATTATTTGCATTTCCCTTATTATACACATAGAAAGGAAGCACCATTTTCAAGCCAATCCTTCTCAAAAGCCTGGCAAATTGGGAACTAGACTGAATGACCCCATAGCACCAATATTCTTCATCGGAAGACATTTATTCTTGCTTTTGTCTTTCAGGAACTGGACTATTATTTTAACCCCTGAGCATCTGTACTCAGTTCACGTGCCTATTTTATATTTTGGGTGTTTCCCCATCTTTTAATTTTCTCTCTCTTTTTAAAACAAAAAATATATATGTTTATCTGTCGTGAATCTTGCAAGTAATACACCCCGAATCGCAAAGGGGTACGGCTAAGTTTCACATGTCCTTATAACGGTTCCCTCTGGCTTTATATACGGCGTGCAATGAAACGGAAAAGATTTCCAAAAACGAAGCAAAAAAACCTAAACGTCTTCGGTCCAGTATACCTGAAGGAGCATCTCCACCCCCGTCGTTCCGCCCGGACACTGAGGTCCAGCGCCGAGGGCCTTCTGGCGGTTCCCTCGCTGCAAGAAGCTAAGTTACAGGGAACCAGGCAGAGGGCCTTCTCGGTGGTGGCACCCTCCCTGTGGAATGCCCTCCCACCAGATGTCAAATAGAACAACAACTACCAAACTTTTAGAAGACATCTGAAGGCAGCCCTGTTCAGGGAAGCTTTTAATGTTTAATAGGTTATTGTATTTTAATATTCTGTTGGAAGCCGCCCAGAGTGGCTGGGGAAAAACCAGCCAGATGGGCAGGGTATAATAATTATTATTATTATTAATAATAATAATAATAACGACAAGTGTTTTATACCTGCCCCTGCCATGGTTTATCCCACCAGGGTAATCCGAAGGTAGACTGCCATGGCATGTGGAAGCTCCATTGAGGAAGCACATTTGAAAACCTCCATGGAATGACAGCCATGCACCAAAAGGGTCTCTCAAGGCGCGCCCCCCACGCTTCACCTCCCTCTGCCCCCCCCCCGTTCCTCACCTGCGTCCCCCCTGCGCTGCAATGTGGAGGGCAGCTCGTTTAGCCTCAAGGAGAGTTGCCTCTTGAATGGAGAGTTCTTCTGGCTGAGGGTGGGGAAGCCCCGGAAGGAGCCCTGGCGCACCAGCTGCTCCAGGGGCGCATGGCGGCGAGGGATGGCGTGGGCGCCCCCCACCTCGGCCTTCTCCTCCGGCGACGTGGCCCCCTGAGGAGGGGAAGCGCTGCCCGGCTGGGCGGGAGCTGGGGAGGGGGGCGCAGGCACCGTCGCCGCTTCGGCTGAAGGGGGAGAAAGCAAAGATTTAGAGGAGTCCCTGAACCCAGGACCTCACGCTTCTCTTGCAAAGGAGTCTTCGCCCAGCTTTCCCTGGTTGCACCTCCTTCCCCCGCCCCCCTGAAGTGCCCACATTTTGGGGTGTTGGGGAGGGGGTCGCCTTTATAGGATTTATGTATGGAAAGGAGAAAGCAGACAGTTTTTATTCTCCTCTTTGTAGGGGTGCAAATATCCAGAGTGTGGGGGTCAGGTGGGATTGCTATGAGGAATTATGAAACATGGAGCAAGCCATTGTGTCCACGATGAAAGCATGGCGCTGACTGGGTTTGATTCGTTGACAATAATTTCTGATCGAATCCCACAAGCCTCTCCACCTCTGCCATTTGCTTTCTCTACGCCTGACAGGCATGTACAGTGGTACCTCAGGTTACATACGCTTCAGGTTACAGACTCTGCTAACCCAGAAAAATAGTGCTTCAGGTTAAGAACTTTGCTTCAGGATAAGAACAGAAATTGCGCTCCGGCGACGCAGCGGCAGCAGGAGGCCCCATTAGCTCAAGTGGTGCTTCAGGTTAAGAACAGTTTCAGGTTAAGTACGGACCTCCGGAACGAATTAAGTACTTAACCCGAGGTACCACTGTATAAGCATTCTAAAAACACAGGCCAGTTGCCTCGCCAGGCACCCTGGGTTATAAAGATAGAAGGTAGCTTTGATGTAGTTTGTTAATCTTTAGGTACGTAGATCTTAAGGGCCGGGAAGAGAGTTCACAAGGAGATGGTAAATACTGCCATCGTTCCTCTCCTGTTTACTGCTGTTTATGACTTCCGGGGTTTCCTAAAAGGATTCCTCCTTGATTCCTATTTTATTTACTTTGAAACCACAGAGCCTAGGACTTGCCGATCGGAAGGTCGGCGGTTCTAATCCCTGTGATGGGGTGAGCTCCCGTTGCTCGTTCCCTGCTCCTGCCAACCTAGCAGTTCGAAAGCACGTCCAAGTGCAAGTAGATAAATAGGTACCACTCTGGCTGGAAGGTAAACGGCATTTCCGTGCGCTGCTCTGGTTCACCAGAAGCGGCTTAGTCATGCTGGCCACATGACCCGGAAGCTGTACGCCGGCTCCCTCGTCCAATAAAGCGAGATGAGCGCCACAACCCCAGAGTCGGCCACGACTGGACCTAATGGTCAGGGGTCCCTTTACCTTTACCTTTATTATGCATGCTCAAATTAGCTCTTTGTAGTTTTAACTTTAACTTTGTCCCCACGTGGGATTTTTTGAAATGCTCAGGGGAAATCTGATTGGCTCTTACGAACACTGTGTAAAAAGTTCTTTTGTGAATAAAACGACCTGGGCCGAGGGGTGGAGAGGAATTATTATTATACGCACTCCTCCCAGAGTCTTGCTGGTCAAGTCTCATGTATATTTTATTACCGTATTTTTTGCTCTATAAGACTCACTTTTCCCCTCCTGAAAAGTAAGGGGAAATGTGTGTGCGTCTTAAGGAGCAAATGCAGGCTGCGCAGCTATCCCAGAAGCCAGAACAGCAAGAGGGATTGCTGCTTTCACTGCGTAGTGATCCCTCTGGCTGTTCTGGCTTCTGAGATTCAGAATATTTTTTTTCTTGTTTTCCTCCTCGAAAAACTAGGTGCGTCTTGTGGTCTGGTGCGTCTTATAGAGCAAAAAATACGGTAATCAGAGTCCAATCCTTCCTTGCTTTGGGAACGCTACATCTCCTAAGACTGGAACTTGTGCTATGAACCTGAAGGTTGGACAGAGAAAAGAGAAGGCTTTTTCACCCAGAGTTAAACTGCGGAACTCCCTCCCACAAGAAGCAGGAATGGCTTTGAAAGAGGATCGGACAAAGTCACGGAGGAGGAGAGGCCTATGGAGGGCTCTGCTCTGCTTCTACAGCTGGAGGCAGGAAATGCTTCTGAGTGCTGGAAACCAAAGGAGGGGAGAGGGCTCTTGGGTTCGAATCCTGCCTGCAAGGTTTCTCATAATGGGCATCTGGTTGGCCACTGCGGGAGCAGGAGGCTGGATTCGATGGGACATGGGCCTGATCCAGCAAGCCAGGCTCTTCCGGTGCTCTTATGGAACCTCCAGTTGCAGTGACAGTCTATCTCGGTTCCTCGGTTCTTTGGGGTATTTGGCCAGTGTGAGAAGATGATGCTGGACCAGATAGGCCTGATCCTGGTCGTCTGCTCTTAGCACCCAAAGGCCGGGGTTTTACCTTTCTTCCTGTCCTGCGGGGGCCTTGCTCCCGAGGGTCGGCTGGCAGAGGCAGGGGGTCCCGGCAGGCGGAAGGAGCCCTCGCGGGCGAAGCTGGTGCGTGTGGCGTCGAAGGAGGCCGTGACGCCACACTCCTTCTCCCGCTTCTGCTTGCGCTCCAGGCAAGCGGCAAAGGCACATCCCACGGCGTGGCTCAGGCGCTCTCCCTGCGAGGGGGAGAGGTGGACGAGGCTGTCAGAGCACCCCAGAGGGAAGGCCAGGGGGGCAGGGGTGGCCCTCGCACCGGCTGAGGAGGAAGACGGGCCCCTGTGCCCTGCGCACCACACCAAATGCTGGTCGGTGGATAACCTGCGGAACTCCCTGCCACAAGGTGCAGCAACAGCCGCTCACTTAGACGGCTTGGAGAAAGGGCTAGGCAGATTTATGGGACGTTTGCTGAAGACTTGTCCCCCTCCTTACAACAACCCTGTGAGCTAGGTTGGGATGAGAGAGATGGCGACTCTCTGCGTCAAAGGCTTTAAACCTGATCCTTTCCACCCAATGACAAAAGGGGTCTCACAGGGGAAAGGGGATCCCACGGCATCTGTACAGCTCTACGGTTGCCAGCAGGTACTTTGGGGGTGCCAAGGGGCAGTGAAGTGGTTCCTGAGGCTTCGCCCGTTGCAGGAGGACATCCAGAACAGCATCTGTGGTTCTGGCGGTGCCGGTCGGGAGGGGAGAGTGGCAGCGATGGTGCAGTGGTTAGAGTGCCAGACTGGGATCTGTGTTCGAATCCCCGCACCCAACCATGAAGCTCAGGGAGTGACCTTGAGAGCCGGCCCCTGCCTCTTGGGCTGACCTACCGCATGGGGTTGTTGTGGGGATTAAATGAGGAAGGGAGAGAACCATGTACATTATTATTATTATTATTATTATTATTATTATTATTGCTGCTGCTGCAGGGAGCTGCAATAGAACCCTTGGGGTTCCTTCCAAATCTCCAATTCTATGATTCCGTGATTATTATTGTTGCTATCATTTATTAAGTTTATATTCGGCCCTTCAGCCAAGGACCACAACCTAAAAATGCAAAGTGAGAACACAAAATGCATAATAAAGTGAGGACGAAGGCAAACCACACTGTGAGCCCCGTGAAGGAAAAGTTAGGGTACCAATGCAAAAAATTCAGAAACCGTTAAGAGCATAGCAGTCAATTTACAGATTTGAAAACAAGGGACCAGCAGCCAAAATAAGGGATTTTCCAAGGGGCACAGCTATGTTCAACTTCTGAGCCCCTCCCAGCCAAAGGCAGAAAGCCCAGCCAGCAGCCAAACGAAGCCTCAAGCGGTGGTTCCCACAGCGCAGCAACCCGGCAAAGGGGATGCAGCAAGGAAAACCGCCGTCACCTCTCCGCTGGGAAGCGCTGAGCAAAGGCGGGTCCCCAGGCAACGCGGCCGATTTGATCGGCACAAGGCATGCAAGCTCCACCCCCCAGTCGTTCTCAGACTCCTTATTGGGTGAGCAACGCAGCCAAGCAACACAGTTGGAGCCTCCCTCCTCCCTGGTAGGGAGGGAGGGAGAGGAGCTGCTTCCTTTGAAACCCGGGAAATTTAAGGGACATCATCAATAAGGGACAGCAGCGGGACACGGCGCTGGGATAAGGGAGTTTCCCGCCAAATAAGGGACAGTTGACAGCTATGGTTAAGAGCTCCATATGCACGGGTCTGCAAAGTCCGTGTGCCCCCCTGGCACCACCCACCGAGTCCTTCAGCGCTAGGAAGCAGTGGCAAATCCAGCGCCGCGTAGTTCCGTCCCGGCAGATGTAGGAGAAGGCCTTGTCGAAGTTGCGGTCTGGGGCGCAGAAGGAGACCTTCTCAATCGTCTGGTCCACGATCAGATCCTGGCGGGAGGGGAAAGGGAAAGGGCAGGCGTGACACTGTGGAAGGGAGAGCTTGCATCGTGCGAGCGGAAGCTGCCCTCTGCGCACGCCCAGAGGCTGCTGTTCCCCAAGGCAAAAGCTCCTCCATGTCGCCGCTTTGATGCTGGAGCGCAAGGAGCCCTCGGGCCAACGGAAGGCAGCTTCCGGGGCTCCGCCGTGGCTCTCCTGGGAAGCCACAAAGAGCATCACTCGAACCCAGAACCGTCCGTATCCAAAGCAGGCGCTCTGCTGCTGAGCCGCAGCAATTTCGTACCTTGGTTTGTCGTCCACAACTCTCAAGCCATCCGCCGAAACCCAAAGCACGGACTTCACCGATTTGCGGCCGCTCTGTTGGAGGGGGGCAAAGAGAGGGAGGGCAGGAATGTTAACAGAATTTCACTTTGCCAGTCTTGCTACAGCCCCATGGGCTCTCTGGTTTTCTTTCAGGGTGAAGGGAGGACAGAATGCCTTTATTTGCTTCTGCTCTCCTGGGTTTTGGAGATGGCACTGGTTGTTGCAACCAGGCCACTGCGCCCAAGCAGGGGTCACAGTCTTCCCCCCACCCACAAGGTTGTTCTGGACGACAATTCCCAGCAGCCTCAGCCAGCGTGGCAGAAGGCCTGGGCCAAAGGGAGGAGAGGTTGGCAACATCTGGAGGGCACCAGATGTTGGGGAACGGGCGATGCATCAACATGTCTGTCCTTCTGATCCCAGGGTGGCAAACAGCTCCTTCCCCCCTGGTTGAGAACACATTCGAGGGCAAAACTAGTCTGCCCCCCATAGAATGCGTGAAAAGGCCCTTTGGGTATACACTGGTACCTTGGTTCTCAAATGCCTTGGTTCTCAAACTCCGGAAACCCAGAAGTAAATGTTCCGGTTTTCAAACGTTTTGCAGATGCCGAACATCCGATGTGGCTGCCGGCTATTGTTTCCAGGGCACCTGCACCAATCAGTAGCTGTGCCTTGGTTTTTGGACATTTCAAAAGTCAAATGGACTTCCAGAACTGATTAAAGTTTGGGGCTTTTGTTTTTGCTATTTATTTCGTGTTTCTGTTTTTGAAGCTTTTTCGATCAATTTGTTTTTGTGACTGTTCAGCTACTGATTGGTTGATTGTGTGACTGCGGAAATCAGTGCAGGTAAGAACAAAATTAATTTTAATTTTTATCATCTACAATACTGTCTTATAATACAGTACATTGATTACTGCTTTCATTTTATGGATCAATGGTCTCCTTAGAATGTTAAATTGCTGTTTTAGGGGTTGTTTTTAAAAGTCTGGAACAGATTAATCCGTTTTGCATTACTTTCTATGGGAAAGCACGCCTTGGTTTTGGAACACTTTGGTTTTGGAACGGACTTGCGAAACGGATTAAGTTTGGGAATCAGGGTACCACTGTACATTTATGGGGGAGTCAGAGAGGGAGAGAGAAAAGGTTTGAAACAGAATGGAGGCGTTAAAACACAAAGCATTGGGTTTAAAAAGAAGTCAGTTGGCTTGACTCTGCTTAGAAGGCATCTCCCAATTTAAAAATTGCTCCACTTTTAAAAATTAAAATACAGTAAAATGCTTGTTAATGGGACGCAGGTGGTGCTGTGGTCTAAACCACTGAGCCTAGGGCTTGCCGATCAGAAGGTCGGCGGTTTGAATCCCTGTGAGGGGGTGAGCTCCCGTTGTTCGATCCCTGCTCCTGCCAACCTAGCAGTTCGAAAGCACACCTGTGCAAGTAGATAAATAGGTACCGCTCTGGCGGGAAGGTAAACGCCGTTTCCGTGCGATGCTCTGGTTTCGCCAGAAGCGGCTCAGTCATGCTGGCCACATGACCCGGAAGCTGTACGCCGGCTCCCTCGGCCAATAAAGCGAGATGAGCACCGCAACCCCAAAGTCGTTCACGACTGGACTTAACTGTCAGGGGTCCTTTACCTTTTTAAAATGCTTGTTGTTTTGTTACTACTTTTAAAATGCTGCAGGGGGCAGCAGAGGCCTTGCACCGCCATCACTCTCAGGCTGCCTCCATAACCCCCAACTTCTCTCTCCCTTCTTCAAGAATACTATGGATTTCGTCCTGTAGGATTTTATCAATTTACTTTGTTTATATCCCTTTTACTCCAAGGAGCTCAAGGAAGCAAACATGGTCCTTCTCGTCCTCATCTAATCCCCACAACCACACAAGGAAAGTTAGTCTGAGAGGCAGGGACTGGGCTCCCAAGGTGAGCTTCCGAGTGTAGAATTCAAACCCTGGTCTCCCAGGTCCTTGTCCGACACTAACCACTACGCGTCGCTGCCTCTACATTTTGGAAGATTTAACTAATGCAAATGGTTAAAGCTCATCTGCTCAACTCACTCTGGTTTCGTTAGCTCTGTATTAATCTTTTTGATGAATGATTTTTGAGGTTTTCTGAAGGACTAAGACTGTATTGAATTTCAAAAATCATTTCAATGAATCAGTCGCTGCATTTATATGTTATTGTGTTTGATGGCACCATGCTTGCAACGTTGGCTGTTTTTTCAATGCTTTTGTGATCATCGGGAGCCACACTGAGCGCAACATTTATTGCTGGAAAGGTAGGATAGAAATATAAAATCAGAGCAAAATTCAACCTTCTAATTAATGAGGGCATAGAAGTCTCCCCAACCCTGCCCAACTCTCCGTCTAGAATGACAAGGAGGGCAAACTCTGCTTTCTAGCTAAAGGTAAAGGTAAAGGGACCCCTGACCATTAGGTCTAGTCGTGGCCGACTCTGGGGTTGTGGCGCTCATCTCGCTTATTTATCTACTTATCTACTTTCACTTTGACGTGCTTTCGAACTGCTAGGTTGGCAGGAACAGGGACTGAGCAACGGGAGCTCACCCCGTCATGGGGATTCGAACCGCCAACCTTCCGATCAGCAAGCCCTAGGCTCTGTGGTTCAACCTACAGCGCCACCTGCGTCCCGCTTTCTAGTTAGAAGCCTTCAAATCGCAAAAATTAAAAAAGCTTCTAATTAATGAGGGCATAGAAGTCTCCCCATCCTTGCCCAACTCTCCATCCAGAATGACAAGGAGGGCAAATTCTGCTTTCTAGATATAAACCTTCAAATCGCAAAAATTAAAAACACGCACGAAGCTATTTTTTAAAAGATTCTCCCTATCTCCCTGGGTTTTTTTTAATTTCCCTTTTGACCATCTGCTTCGTGACGCTGAGTCATTTGGCAAACCCGTTAGGCAATATCACAGATCTGCTGGGACCCTTTCGCCGCAAATGGTCCTGCTTCCCAGGTCAGCGACCCCCCCCCACCCCCCACGAAGCACACATGAGCCATTCCCCACATTGTACAGGGTTGGACTAGAGGACCTTTGGAGGTCCCAAATCCATGATTCCGCATCCCAGGGCAGAGAGGCCCTACCAGAGCAGCCAGTGCCCTGCTCCACACACAGGTTGCCCTCCGGCCTCTTCTCTGCCCCACACCCCCTGCGAGACCCCCCAGCAACTCACCGCTTTCAGCTTCTTCACGGCTTCTTCGCAAACGTGCATTCCCCGAGACTCCGCAACTTCGGCATGACCCAGGTACTATGGGGAGCAAGGACCGGGGTCAAGGTATAAAGCCCTTTAAACTTGGGAACAGTTCGCCCCCGAAATCGCCTCCCCCCCCCACATGCGACCCCCTCGGATTGGCAGAGCTGGCCCTGTTGCAGGGGTCACGTGAAACCTGCTCCATGTTTCTAAGAAATCCATCTTTTCGTCTGGTGGAACCTACACTTTGGAACTCCCTGCCACTTGATAGCAAGCTGCCTAGAGCGGCTGGGGCAACCCAGTCAGATGAGCGGGGTGCTAACAAACATAATAATAATAATAATAATAATAATAATAATAATAATAATAATAATAATAGCAGTGGTGCCTTTACTGAACTCCTTTCAACACCTGCTTAAACCCATTTTTGTTTAGACAACCTGCAGAGGTTGATGAGAGCTTCGAATTCAAAACCTGCGGGACCAGATTCTCAGAAGACTGGAGTAAATTTACGCACTATTTGAAAAGTAATTGTGATGAACAGATTATGCTAGTAGGTTTGCAAGAAGTTCTGTAAGGTGAATTATTTGAAATATTGCAAAAAAGACAATGAGGAGAATTATCAGTTAAAGGTAATTAAAGGTAATATGAAATTAAGAAATGCATAGTAAGTGATAAGAATGGAAAATCATCAGAGATGTTGACAGAAGTCCAAAAATTATTGTATAAGATGAGAAGTTTTGTTGTATGAATGATAATTAATATATTAAAAACTAATAAAAACGTATATATATATTTAAAAAGAGAGCTTCAACCTGCTTTTAGTCTAAGGGTATTTAAAACTTTTCAAAAGTCTTAAATTGTTATTCATCCTTCTTACTGATAATTCTATCACTTTATCCTTTTCTTTTCGCAAACCGCTCCATTTTTTCAAAACAATCAAGCAGCGCAAAAATTTATGAAATAAATAACGAAACGAGGCTTCTGCTTCCTGCTGCAAACAGCCCCCATTCTAATCAAAAGACGGACGTGAGCATCACCCCCCACCCCAAATAATATCCATGATGGATGATTGGATAACGGAGCTCCCACCTGCTTTGAAAACCAAGCCCTGGCAATTCACAGTGGAGGAACGGGCACTCTGCACATGCTCAGAGGCACACTTCTTTATATTCCCCTCCCCAAGCACACACACATGTTCCTAGAGCAGAGTCCAGACAGCTGGACTCACCTCCCTGCCTATCATTCAGGGTCGCCACTGATATTCCCATTTCACAGATAGGAATAATAATAATTTATTATTTATACCCCGCCCATCTGGCTGAGTTTCCCCAGCCACTCTGAGCGGCTTCCAATCAAGTGTTAAAAACAATACAGCATTAAATATTAAAAACTTCCCTCAACAGGGCTGCCTTCAGATGTCTTTTAAAAAGAAGATAGCTACTTATTTCCTTCACATCTGAAGGGAGGGCGTTCCACAGGACGGGCGCCACTACCGAGAAGGCCCTCTGCCTGGATCCCTGTAACCTCACTTCTCACAATGAGGGAACCACCAGAAGGCCCTTGGCGCTGGATCTCAGTGTCCGGGCTGAACAATGGGGGTGGAGACGCTCCTTCAGGTATACTGGACCAAGGCTGTTTAGGACTTTCAAGGTCAGCACCAACACTTTGAATCGTGCTTGGAAACGTCCTGGGAGCCAATGCAGATCTCTCAGGACCGATGTTATGTGGTCCCGGCGGCTGCTCCCAGTCACCAGTCTAGATGCGGCTAACAGATTGAGGTTGAATCCTGACAAGACTGAAGTACTGTTTTGGGGGGACAGGGGGCGGGCAGGTGTGGGGGACTCCCTGGTCCTGAATGGGGCAACTGTGCCCCTGAAGGACCAGGTGCGCAGCCTGGGAGTCATTTTGGACTCACAGCTGTCCATGGAGGCGCAGGTCAATTCTGTGTCCAGGGCGGCTGTCTACCAGCTCCATCTGGTACGCAGGATGAGACCCTACCTGCCTGCGGACTGTCTTACCAGAGTGGTGAATGCTCTAGTTATCTCCTGCTGAGGAAAGGCACTGAGCTGGGATCCAGACCCGGCAAAGCGATGAAAGATCCCCTAGGGACCTGAAACCATTCCAGGACCAGGAAAGCTTGGCCACAGAAGTTCATACACGGGTTTCTTCAAGTCTGGACTGCCACAGCGCCCTCTCTGTGGGGCTTCCCTTGCGCCTGATCTGGAAGCTGCAGGCAGAATGCTGCAGCACGATTGCTGACGGGAGCAAGTCCCTGTCACCAGCGTCAAAGGATTGCTGCCCAGAGATCCACACTGGTTCCTGATTTGCCACAGGGCCAAATTCAAAGGGTAACTATTAGTACTTGCTCCTGAGTGCGGCAGCGCAGCCCTGTGGAACTCCCTGCCTCTTGATATACCATACAATTTGCAGTGCTTGGCAAAAACAAAACCTGGAGTACCAGGAGGAATGGAAGGAATTTAAAGACTATTTAACCAAATATGCTAAGATAATCCATACAGAAATATTTGCGAGCACCAGACTGGCCTAGGATTTAAATATGTGATGTTATAGAATAGTATGTCTAAAGTGAAAAGTAAAGAAAGAAAGATGTTAATTGCCGAAGTGAATTTTATGGAGAAATAGTTTTGGAAAACTGTTGCAATGATATACATTGAAACTCAGCTTGGGGGAGTCGAGGAAATTATCCAACAATGTAAACAAAAGTGGAATTATTACATATAAGATTTTTGTTTGTTTATAAATATGGAAAATCAATTTTTAAAAAATGGGGGGCCACCAAAAAACCATTTCCGTTTGGGAAAAGCCTTCTTGAGACTTGTGCGAGTTTTAATCCGTTTTCCATCCATTGCCCAATTTTACCTTCCGAATATTTCAAGGAGTTACCGTATTTTTTGCTCTATAAGACTCACTTTTTCCCCTCCTAAAAAGTAAGGGGAAATGTGTGTGCGTCTTATGGAGTGAATGCTGGCTGCGCAGCTATCCCAGAAGCCAGAACAGCAAGAGGGATCGTTGCTTTCATTGCACAGCGATCCCTCTTGCTGTTCTGGCTTCTGAGATTCAGGATATTCTTTTTCTCGTTTTCCTCCTCCAAAAACTAGGTGCGTCTTGTGGTCTGGTGTGTCTTATAGAGCGAAAAATACGGTATCTCATCCATTCATTTGCTCCATTTATATCCTGCCTTCTCCTCTAAGAGCGAAATATACGGTATTTGTACAGATCGCGTTTCATTCTTCCTGTAAACGGCTTTGGAGCTGTCGCGCCTTTAAAACAAGTGGCGTATAGATCGCACGAAATAAGGTAAAATAAAGGCACACACCCCCTCCTTCTGCTCCCTCCAACTCTCCCGCCCCCCCCCGGCGCCCCTCACCAGACTCACCCGCACTGGGAAACTACAGCGCCCCTTCCGTACGGCTTCCTCATCCGCCTGCCACTGGTGGGGGCGACTGGCCTCCGGGACGTACGCTGGCTTCTTGCGCCTCAGGCTCTGCCGCAGCTTGTTCATCGCTGACCCCCCTGGGCCTGCAAAGGGGGCAGAGAGGGGAAAGGCCGGGGTCAGCATCCCTGAGGACCCCAAAGGTGAGAGGGAGGGAGGCAGGACTCACAGCAGGGAGGGCTGCCAGGGTGACCCCAGGATGCAGCTCACCAAAATCTCAGGAGACCCAGCAGCCTCTGGCAGAGCAAGGGTTAATAACCCCGGGGGGTCGTCGTCCCCCGCCCGCCCCCCGTCTCACAGGGAGTGAAACACAGCAAGGCGTTTATATAACATCATATCTTATCCAATAACGTCTCCCGGAAGAAACTTCTCGTTGTACTTTTTTATACAGTGGTACCTCGGGTTACATACGCTTCAGGTTACAGCCTCCGCCAACCCAGAAATAGTGCTTCAGGTTAAGAACTTTGCTTCAGGATGAGAACAGAAATCGTGCTCCGGCGGCGCGGCAGCAGCAGGAGGCCCCATTAGCTAAAGAGGTGCTTCAGGTTGAGAACCGTTTCAGGTTAAGAACGGACCTTCGGAACGAATTAAGTACTTAACCTGAGGTACCACTGTATTGTCTTCATTTTATTCCATTTGTTTGTTATACACAAGTATCATTCAATTCTGCTAGGATAATATCACTATAAATAACTGGCTTTTTAACCGATGCTCTTTTCTTATCGTTAAATCTTTTATGTTCCTTTTTTATTTTTATTTATTTTTTTTTTCATTTTCGCGTTTAACTTTGCTGTAACCATTTGTAAGATGGTATTTTAAATTAATAGATATTTTTTAAAAAAGAAACACAGCGGGGGGGGGGGGGGCGTTTTGCCTCCCCCCTCCCTTTTGGCAAGGATTTACTGGGAGGCGAATCTCCAGCAAATTTCACATCCCCAACATCAAAGGAGCATCAGGGAGCCGGGGTTTTTATAACCATCTCTGAGGAGGCACACAAACACCCTTGATCTTGCCTTGGCTGATTTAACTGGGACGCCTCAATCGCAGTCAGAGGAAAGAAAAAGAAAACACACACACAAACACACAGAGTCCTTCCAGCCTAGACAGGAGCTGCTAGGGGGAGACCTAGGACCCTGGAAGACCCAGAGATGCGCAGACAGAGGCCAGGAGACCGTTAAAAACTCAGGTATATAAGCCAGGTGGCTTCTTAAATCAGGGTTTCCAGTCGCCAAAACGGAATGGCTGGTTGCCATTTGGCTTGAAAGCTGAAGTTTCCAATATGACATTTTGGGTTCCTGAAATTCGTTCTGAAGGTGCAGACAAAGTATCATGGACAGAATTCGACAGGACATGTCGCTGGTGTGAGAAAACGGTCCAGATCGTCGAATTTTGCACCAGGCACGCACCTCCATAGGGTGGAAATGTCAGGTGACAGACATCCCCGCACCTGGGCATCATCACTTGGTGAAGGGACCATTAGGTCCAGTCGTGGCCGACTCTGGGGTTGCGGCGCTCATCTCGCTTTATTGGCCGAGGGAGCCGGCATACAGCTTCCGGGTCATGTGGCCAGCAGGACTAAGCCGCTTCTGGCAAACCAGAGCAGCGCACGGAAACGCCGTTTACCTTCCCGCCGGAGCGGTACCTATTTATCTACTTGCACTTTGAGGTGCTTTCAAACTGCTAGGTTGGCAGGAGCAGGGACCTAGCGACAGGAGCCCACCCCATCGCGGGGATTCGAACCGCCGACCTTCTGATCGGCAAGTCCTAGGCTCTGTGGTTTAACCCACAGCGCCACCCGCATCCCAAGTGGCTGGTAGCCAGGCGCAAAATGTGCCCGACAAATTTGGACATGGGCGGATACGGCACTTCCCACGTGCTCAGGAGCAGTCTCGCAAGGCAAAGTCCTAGCACTTAACTCCTGAAGTGCTTAAATAAGCCCCCTGACACAGTTGAGCATTAAACCTGCAAATGGTACATCATAGCAGGACCCCCACCCCACCTGCTCCTTTGCAGGGGGAGGGGAAAATGGTTGCCCCTTGTCCTCCTGGAGGGGCCTCTGTAGGCAGCACATTTCTGCCTGCAGCAAGGCTGCTAAGCGCACAGGAGCCCCACCAAAGTGGGGAAGTGGCCGTCTTTGCAGCGAAAGGGGCTGGGTGCCACCAGCTGCTCCCCCCTGACCCGGTCCAAGGCCGGGAGGTCAAAGCTACTTAGCCATCGCCTGGGGAGGGGTCAGCTCCTGCCCCACATTCTCCACAAAGGGCTCCCAGCCGCAGCCTGCATCCCCTGGGGTGGATCGAGGGTAGGATTTCTTGGGGGGGGGGGTAGAGAGGCCATGAAGCCGAAAAGAGCCATCACTCAGGATAATAGCTGTCAACGTTTCCCTTTTCTTGCAAGGAATCCTATTCGGAATAAGGGAATTTCCCTTTAAGAAAAGGGAAACATTGACAGCTATGCTCAGGAGTTGAGCAAGAGGCCTTGGACAGAAGGACGGCTGGATCAGGCCCAAGGAGGCTCCTCTGGCCCAGCAACCTCTTCTCCTAGGGGCCTCAAAGGGAAACCCATACGCAGGATCCGTGCACAAGAGTTCTCTCCCCTCCTGCGGTTTCCAGCAACTGGGATTCAGAAGCATCGTTCCATGAATTTGTCTAGTCCTACCGTATTTTTCGCTCCATAAGACGCACTTTTTTCTTCCTAAAAAGTAAGGGGAGGTTGTCTATGTGTCTTATGGAGCGAATGTGTGGTCCCTGGAGCCGAATTGCCCAGGGCAAAAAGCAGATCATGCTCTTTTTTTTCTTTTTTTTTGAAAGAGGGAAGTGGGTGTTGAAACAAAGCCGCTGATCGTTTGCCGATTGGGGAGAGAGATAAGGGACGCTAGAGATAAAGGAGGCTGCCTGGGAGGGGGGAGGTAAAGACAGCAAACTTGCAAAGGAGGAAAACAGGAATACTAAAGCAACGAGGAGAGAAATTAGAAGAAAAGGAGGAGCAAACAACTGCTCCAGCTAAGGAAAAGACACTAAGAGGGAAGGGAGTGTTGAAAGGAAACAGCTGATCAGTAGGATCGGAAGAGAGATAAGGGACACTAATGGAGGCTGCCTGGGATGGATCCTCAGGATTGTTACATTGGGTCACCCCAAATTCACCATCAGATCACATAGCATGTCCATGGCTACAGCCTGCACCAAAAAAAATCATGTACCCACTGTTGCCTGGGGCCGCAATGGCGCAAAAGCGTGGTTACAAAGCACGGATCCACATGGATCCTCAGGATTTTTGCATTGGGCCACCCCAAATTCATCATCAGATCACATGTCTGTGGCCACAGCATGAACCACAAAAATCATACATCCACTGTTTCGTTCAGAATATTTTTTTTTCTTGTTTTCCTCCTCTAAAAACTAGGTGCGTCTTATGGTAAGGTGCGTCTTATGGAGCAAAAAATGGAGTATTTGAAAGCGACCCATGTTAGTGGCCATCTCTGCCTCCTGTGGCAAGGAGTTCCACCGTTTGCACTGCATGAAGAAGGAGAGCTAGGGAGAGTAACTTTTCTCTTTCCCCTTTCTTTCTCTCACTTACTTTTTTTCTCTGAGCGCTGCAACATTCCCTGGCCACCCGCCCCAAATCCAGTGGGGTTGGGTTGGAGCTCCCGTTTAGAATGACAGAATCCTAGAGCTGGAAAGGGCGCCATGGGTCATCTAGTCCAACCCGCTGCAATGAAGAAGCACCCACATGGGGATCAAACCCATGACCTGTGCGTCATCACTGTGCCCTCAACAACTCCGCTAACTGCCAAGGCTCCTTCCCAAGTCATTGAATTGTGGTCAGGAGCTGTCGTCTCCCCCTCTAGCAGGAATCCCTGCAATTCACAGAACTGCAGAGTTGGAAGGGACCTCGGCGGGTCATCCAGCCCAACCCCAACAACAGAGGGAAACCATGAATCCTCACTCTTATTCTTGAGCTGCAGAGGAAGTTCGCAGAGACCCCTCTGCCTGCTGCAACAGCCTCTCTGCAGCTTGCAGATACTTAGAATCATAGAATCATAGAGTTGGAAGAGACCACAAGGGCCATCGAGTCCAACCCCCTGCCAAGCAGGAAACACCATCAGAGCACTCCTGACATATGGTTGTCAAGCCTCTGCTTAAAGACCTCCAAAACCACTCCTTGGAGCTCTTACTGTCAGGAAGTTCTTCCTAATGTTTAGGTGGAATCTTCTTTCTTGTAGTTTGGATCCATTGCTCCATTTCCGCTTCTCTGGAGCAGCAGAAAACAACCTTTCTCCCTCCTCTATGTGACATCCTTTTATATATTTGAACATGGCTATCATATCACCCCTTAACCTCCTCTTCTCCAGGCTAAACATGCCCAGCTCCCTTAGCCGTTCCCCATAAGGCATCGTACTTCCCCTCCCCACGGCGGCTGCCACCCCACGGCTCCTCTCATCTCACAGATGGCCCCGGCCAGCTGTTAAAGGCATCCCCCCTTCCAAAATAGCCAGACGAGGACAACAGAAGAGGACAAGCAGGAGTGGGGGGAGAGATGGAGTGTTCCCTTTTGTGTGACGCGTGTGCCCCACACAATGGCCACAAAGCCAATCTCCCCCCCCAACCCCCACCAGACGGCCGGCTGCAGAGACACACAAAAGGGGTACAGACACGGGGCTGGTACAGCCCCCCTCCCCATAACTCTGACCCCTCTTGTGCAGATGGGGGGGGGTGCGCCGAGGAGCAGAAAAAACGAATGGAGACCCCCAAGCAGATTCTACAGGGAATTCCATTTAACATTTGTTTAAAAACCCGAGGCATTTTGTTGGGGATTGTAGGGAAAGATCTGCCAGAAAAGCTGAAAAACATCTTCATGTATGCGACAACAGCCACAAGAGTTCTGGTAGCACAAGGATGGAAGACTGAAGAAACCCCAACTAAAGAATCGCGGCAAGAAAAATTGACCGACTATGCAGAACTGGCAAAATTGACATATAAGCTACGGTACAAGGATAACTGTGACTTTAAAGGCGAATGGGAACCCTTTACAAAGTATTTGAAGACGCAACAAAGTGAACTGGACTCCTTGGCTGGCTCTGAATAAACATTCACAAACTTTTTATTGGTGATAATCAGCTAAATAGTTTGAGGATCTATACAACTGTGTAACATGCAGGAAACAGCATTCTTAGAGAAATCAGAGACTGGAACGGAGAGAAGCCGGGGGGGGGGGTTGTGTGGGAGGGTGGTGGGAGGGAGAAAAAAATGGGGGGGGGGGAATAAGGATGATATGTTTCTGGATAATATGTTTTGTTTTAATTTTGAATAATAAAAAGTTTTTTTTAAAGATGCTACAGGGAATGGGGTGGAGGGCTGGTTTAAAGGCAGCCCCCCCCTTTTTTTGCAAAGTCAAACTTTCCCTTGCAACAGCTGCACCAGACCTGTTTGAAACAAAAGAGAATCCTGCAGGGCCAGCCCCCCCCCAAACCCGTTGCCGGGCAAGACAGCTGCCCCTGAATGGGTTTGGGGAGCCAACAGCTGTGTGTGTGTCCTGACAAGCCCCCTCCCTGGTTTCTATGCCCCCATCCCAGTGCCTGGTCCAAGCACACCAGCTGTACTGGGGTTGGGCAAACAGTTGGCCAAAAGGCGGAGGGGGGGCGCGACGGACGGTGGGATTGTTTCCTCAGCTGCCACCAGCCGCTGGCTCAGCAGATGGGAGCCAGTCCCAGACAAGCAAAGAGGGGGCTGGGAGAGCGGGGTATCCTCAGATGTGCCCCCTCTAAAGGGGGGGGGAGAGGAGGTCTCCTCCTCCAGGGACCTTCAAGCCCAGGACAAAACCAAGAGATGGTGGTGGGGTGAGTCTCAGAGCTAGGAGCCTGGGGAGAGGCTAGAGTGAGTTGTAATAGGTGCTGGGGGTTTATACCCCACTTATCTGGCTGGGTTTCCCCAGCCACTCAGGGCGGCCCCCAACAGAATATTAAAAATAGAATCAAACATTAGAAACTTCCCCAAACAGGGCTGCCTTCAGATGTCTTCTAAAAATCTGGTAGTTGTTTATTTCTTTGACATCTGATGGGAGGGCGTGCCACAGGGCAGGCGCCACCACCGAGAAGGCCCTCTGCCTGGTTCCCTGTAACTTGGCTTCTCACAGGGAGGGAACTGCCAGAAGGCCCTCGGTGCTGGACCTCAGCGTCTGACCTGGATGGTGGGGGTGGAGATGCTCCTTGGGGTATACTGGTCCAAGGCTTTAAAGGTCAGCACCAACACTTTGAATTGTGCTTGGAAGAAGAAGAGGAGTTTGGATTTGATATCCCGCTTTATCACTACCCGAAGGAGTCTCAAAGCGGCTCACAATCTCCTTTCCCTTCCTCCCCCACAACAAACACTCTGTGAGGTGAGTGGGGCTGAGAGACTTCAGAGAAGTGTGACTAGCCCAAGGTCACCCAGCAGCTGCATGTGGAGGAGCGGAGAAGCGAACCCGGTTCACCAGATTACGAGTCTACCGCTCTTAACCACTACACCACACTGGCTTGGAAACGTACTGGGAGCCAGTGTAGGTCTTTCAAGACCGGTGTTATGTGATCTCAGCGGCCACTCCCAGTCACCAGTCTGGCTGCCGCATTCTGGATTAATTGCAGTTTCCAGGCCACCTTCAAAGGTAGCCTCACAAAGAGCACGTTGCAGTAGTCCAAGCGGGAGATAACCAGAGCATGCACCACTTTGGCAAGACAGTCTGCGGGCAGGTAGGGTCTCATCCTGCGTACCTGGTGGAGCTGGTAGATAGCTGCCCTGGATACAGAATTGACCTGCGCCTCCCTGGACAGCTGTGAGTCTAAAATGACTCCCAGGCTGCACACCTGCTCCTTCAGGGGCACAGTTACCCCATTCAGGACCAGAGAGTCCCCCACACCTGCCCAGCACTCTGTGCATACTTGCTGTTACGCTTCTTTGAGATTTAGCCAGTATCTCCTGGGGCCAAATCCTGGCATCTGGTGCTGCAAGAGCCCCAGGACGGATGGTCCAGGCAGATCCTCACAGGTGTAGGAAGGAGGAATGACATACCCGAAGAAGATGGAGAAAGCTCGCTTTCTGCGGCTCCGGGGGGGAGGAGACGAAGCGTTGGGTTCGAATTGCAAGGAAGGAGATTCCGACTAAACATTAGGAAGTGTTTCTTGGAAGGCTTTCAAGCAGAGGTTGGGCGGCCACCTGTCAGGAATTCTTCCATTGCGATTCCTGCATTGCAGGGGTTGGACTAGAGGACCTCTGGGGGACCCTTGCCATTCTACTCTCATATGATCGCGGAATCAGATGCTGTTCTAAGCCGGGTCCAAAGGGACGTATGTGTCCCCCCCTTCCTGCATTTGGTACCTGCACCAGCCCCTCCCTCCTGGCTTCCTGCCTGCCTCCTCCGCCCTGGCCCATTAGCGGAACAGCTTTTATCGGCTTTCATGGCTTTCATCCTCTCTGCGCATCACTCAGCCTTCTAGGAGAAAGCAGGGGGGTGGGGGTGGAGAGGGAGAGAAGCACCACCATTATCCATGCCTCCGCTGGAGAGTTTTCCCGGAGACACAAAGATCAGCTAGGCCGTCTCCTGCTCTCCCCCTTCAGCCCAGCCCAGGCTGTCAAGGGGAGGGAGACACCCAAGAGAGGCCCCATTGCAACACAACATCCCTGCAGTGATGGCAGTCGGTGTCGCCAGAGTGGTGCATGCTCTGGTTATCTCCCGCTTGGACTACTGCAATGCGCTCTACGTGGGGCTACCTTTGAGGTGACCCAGAAACTACAACTAATCCAGAATGTGGCAGCTAGACTGGTGACTGGGAGCGGCCGCCAGGACCACATAACACCGGTCCTGAAAGACCTACATTGGCTCCCAGTACGTTTCCGAGCACAATTCAAAGTATTGGTGCTGACATTCAAAGCCCTAAACAGCCTCGGTCCAGTATACCTGAAGGAGCGTCTCCATCCCCATCGTTCAGCCCGGACGCTGAGGTCCAGCACTGAGGGCCTTCTGGCGGTTCCCTCACTGCAAGGAGTGAGGTTACAGGGAACCAGGCAGAGGGCCTTCTCGGTAGTGGCACCCGCCCTGTGGAACACCCTCCTATTAGATGTCAAGGAAATAAGCAGCTATCCTATTTTTAAAAGACATCTGAAGGCAGCCCTGTTTAGGGAAGTTTTTAATATTTAATGCTGTGTTGTTTTTAACACTCGATTGGGAGCCGCCCAGAGTGGCTGGGGAAACTCAGCCAGATGGGCAGGGTATAAATAATAAATTATTATTACAGTATTATTATTAATCATGGTCCTGCTCTCTTCTGCCTTGGTCAGGCCCCTCCTGGAATACTGTGTCCAGTTCTGGGCACCACAATTTAAGGAGAGGAGGGCAACTGAGATGGTCAAGGGTCTGAAAATGAAGCCTGATGAGGAACGGTTGAAGGAGCTGGGTATGTTTAGCCTGGAAAAGAGGAGACTGAGAGGAGATAGGATAGCCATCTTCAAATATCTGAAGGGCTGTCACATGGAAGAGGGAGAAAGCTTGTTTTCTCCTGCTCTGGAGGGTAGGTCTCGAACTCATGGCTTCAAGTCACAAGAAAGGAGATTCCAACTAAACATTCGGAAAAACTGACAGTAAGAGCTGTGGAACAGATTCCCGTGAGAGGTTGTGGACTCTCCTTCTTTGGAGGTTTTTAAGCAGAGGTTGGATGGACACCTGTCATGGATGCTTTAGCTGAGATCCCTGCATTGCAGAGGGTTGGACTACATGACCCCAGGGTCCCAGCTCTAGGATTCTGTGACTTTATGATTCCTGCAGCCCAGGAGGGAGGGGACCTGGGCTGAAGCAAAGCTATTATTTTATAAAAGGCTCCAGAGCCAGTGCACTCAGCACCGCCTTGGTCCAACCATACTTCTGGGGGAAAACGGCTTTCTTATCCCAGTCCAATATCAAAGCAACTTGCTCAGTCCCTTGGCAAGGCTCAAAAAAAAAAACTTCTTAGAACCTCTGAGGCAAACTGTTTCCCTTTTGCGCTCCTTGGAGTGTAACGAGGTGGAGATGGATCAACTCATGAAGCTTCCCAGATGGGCAGGGTACAAATAAATTATTATTATTATTATTATTATTATTATTATTACTTCTACAGAGCCAGGCCATCGGTCCAGGTAGCTCAGTATTGCCTACCCTGACTTCCAGCAACAGAGTTTCAGACAAGGTAAGGTTGCTCAGTACTGGACCTTCTGCAAGCAGAGCAGCTGTTCTGTGTCTGAGCTGCTTCCCCTCTCAAGGATCATCACCCTCTTGTGGGGGCAGTGACCCCCCGCCCTCTAGATCCACACCTGGGATTCTCAGCCTTCGCCCTTTGGCAGCCAGACCAGAAACACTCCCTTGGGCAAAGGCCACAGCTCCTTTGGTCAGGGATAGATTCCAGATGCCATCCTCAGCAGCGCCAGGGAAGGACAGAATTCTGGAAGGGACCACCAGAGTCATCTAGTCCAACCCACTGCAATGCAGGAATCTTTTGTCCAATGCTTGAACCCACGACTGTGAGATTAAGAGCCTCACGCTCTGCCGTGGAGCCCCTCCACCACTGTGTATCAGATAATAATAATAATAATAATAATAATAATAATAATAATAATAATAATTTATTATTTATACCCTGCCCATTTGGCTGGGCTTCCCCAGCCACTCTGGGCGGCTTCCAAAAAAATATTAAAATACTGTAATACATCAAACATTAAAAGCTTCCCTAAACAGGGCTGCCTTCAGATGTCTTCTAAAAGTCTGGTAGTTGTTTTTCTCTTTGACATCTAGTGGGAGGGCGTTCCACAGGGCGGGTGCCACTACCAAGAAAGCCCTCTGCCTGGTTCCCTGTAACTTGGCTTCTTGCAGTGAGGGAACCGCCAGAAGGCCCTCGGTGCTGGACCTCAGTGTACGGGCTGAACGATGGGGGTGGGCCGTCCAGTATATCTCAGACCCCCAACTCGGCGGTGACTCTGGGCTGGCACAGACCAGCATCCCCACACCACCCCCCGCAACCTGAGCACCTCCCCACACACCAGGGTCATCGCGCCTTACCCCAGCCTGCCCCAGAAACGGTGTCTCGTCCCACCCACCCATTTTAAAGCCGATTGCTGGGGAGCAAAAGCAAACCAGAAGGCTCCCTGTGGCCCCAGAAAACCTGGAGAGTCATCGCCTCTGAGCCACTTAGAGCATGGGTAGGCAAACTAAGGCCCGGGGGCCAGATCCAGCCCAATTGCCTTCTAAATCCGGCCCACGGACGGTCTGGGAATCAGCGTGTTTTGATATGAGTAGAACGTGTCCTTTTATTTAAAATGCATCTCTGGGTTATTTGTGGGGCCTGCCTGGTGTTTTTACATGAGCAGAATGTGTGCTTTTATTTAAAATGCATCTCTGGGTTATTTGTGGGGCATAGGAATTCATTTATTTTTTTAAAAAAATATATATAGTCCGCCCCCCCCCACAAGGTCTGAGGGACAGAGGACCGGCCCCCTGCTAAAAAAGTTTGCTGACCCCCGACTTAGAGCCATCACAACCCCAGGGAATTCCAGGGCTCCTGGAGCCAGGCTGAGTCAGCTGGAAGGGGGTGGCAAGACGCAGACCCCGTGGTAGGGAGATTCTCTCCCATACGGGACCCCCAGTCGGGACCAGGTGGGGTAGAGTCTCAGTCTGCCGTCGCCCCCACTCCTCTTTCAGGAGGATGACATGGGGCCTCAGCCCCAGACTTGACCCCTCTGTGTGCAAGATCTGTGGGACTCCCACCCCACAAAAGGCTGCCCATTACAGGAAGCTTGCCCTCCCCCAGCATGGAAGTGGGTGGGTGGGGGCTGCAAATAAAGGAAGGAGCAGCCAATGGGAACAAGGCGGGGGGCGGGAGGGACGACAGAGGGATTCCCCAAGGAAAAAAGGTTGCAGCATTTTGGGTTGTTGGGTTTCGGGAAAAGTCGAGGAAGAAGCAACATGGGGTCCTTGCCGCAGGATCACATTCATCCAGTGCTTTACCAATTGCACTGGTTCCCGGTGGAGTACAGGGTCAGGTTTAAGGTGCTGGTTTTGACCTTTAAAGCCCTATACGGCCTAGGACCCTCATACCTATGGGACTGCCTCTCTGGTATGCCCCGCGGAGGACCTTAAGATACACAAATAACAACATTTTGGAGGTCCTGAGCCTCAAGGAGGTTAGATTGGTCTCAACTAGGGCCAGGGCCTTTTCAGTACTGGCCCCGACTTGGTGGAACGCTCTGTCACAAGAGACCAGGGCCCTGCGGGACTTGACATCTTTCCGCAGGGCCTGCAAGACAGAGCTGTTCTGCCTGGCCTTTGGTTTGGACTCAGTCTGACCCTTATGCTGTCCTCCCCTTATGGTCTTGATCTATCGGCTACTTTTAAAATGAGGCTGCATTTTAAATTGCATTTTAAATTGGGATTTTTTCCCCTATTATGTTTTTGCTGTGATTTTATTGGTGTTAGTTGCCCTGAGCCCGGCTCTGGCCAGGGAGGGCGGGGTATAAATAAAATTTATTACTCTTATTATTATTAATAGACATTTAGAAAGTCCTTCTCCATGCAGCACAGGGTTAGACTGTGGAACTCCTTCCCACAAGAGGAAGTGATGGCCGCAAACAAACTACAGGTATATGGCTTTAAAAGAGGATTAGCCCAATTCATGGAAGGGGAGACGGCGATTGACGGCTATTACCCACCACGGCTGTGCTTTGCCTCCCACAACCAGAGGAAGCAATACTTCTGAATATTAGTTGCTGAGCGCTTCCGTGCTCAATTCCTGTTTGCGGGTTTCCCAAAAGGGGCACCTGGCTGCCCCCCCCCCCGTGAGAACAGGACGCTGGACTGTTCTGTACGGCCTGATCCACCAGGCTTCTAAAGGGCCGTGCACCCAAAGTGAAAAACTACAACAGACCTCATCACCCCGTCTGCAAAATGGGAACAAGAGTGACCAGCCCCGTAGGGTTAGGGAGAGGACAATCCCCCCCCCCCCCCGCTTCAAAAAATAATAATTGTGAAACAGATGCCCAATGACTCACATGCACTGTCTGCCAAACTGGAACAGACTCCTCTTTCCCTCCCGCCCACTGTGTCTGCTCCAAACAGACCAGAAAATCTCAGGAGCCGGATTCTCCGCCCTTCTGCTGCAGCCTGGCCTGTCCAAACACCGCCCCCCCCCCCTCAGCAGAGAACCCAGGAATCCTAGCTCCCATCTCCCCTTGCGTCACCAGGGGAGACCCCAGGAGTCCTTCCGCTCCCCCAGCGGAGGAAAGCGGCAAAGAAACAGCAGCTGCGCCTCTCCGGAGCTAATTGGGCCGCCTTAATGGGCAGCAATAATTGCAGATTATTTCCCAGTTTCCTGCCTCCTGCCCCTGGTCTGGGAAGCCATGAACTCGGCTGCCCTTCTGCGTCCAGACATGGGAGGGGCAGATAACAATTCCCTGTCACAGATGCCGGCCCCCCAAACCCCATCAGCTGCTAACCAAGGCAGAGGGGTTCCTTTCGGAACTGCCCCATAAGCAGCAGAGCCACACCTTTTGGCCCTCTGGCAAAAGGGTCTCTTGCCATGGGGCCTTGGGCTGCTTATGGGTAGGGTCAGGGTCAGAGCCACGGTGATAAAGGTCAGGGGCCTCCCCACACCCCAAGGCCACAGCTGGAACCTCCCTTAGACCAGCCCTGGCTGGATCCGTCGCAGTCTGTTCTGCTCATTGCCTTTTTCAAACAGTAAGAGCATCTTTGCAAGGAGGGAGAAGAGTGCTCCAAAGCAGCTCATGTTCAGCGCCAGGGCTTGGCGGGGTACCTCTGGGCATGTGCAAAATGCCTCTCCGTCTGGGAAGAGGCCATAGCGAAGCAACCGAGCGCCTGAGCGCAGGACCCAGACTCAATGCACAACATCACAACCAAATCTCCCTGCCTGGGATTCTGGAGGGGGCCGCTGCCGGCCAGGGCAGACCAGGGCTGGGGTACCTGTGGAGACCACTCCCGAAATTCCTGGATGCCACACCCATGGCCACCCTGGGCTGGGGCTGGGAGGCCATCGACCTCCGGAGAAGCAAAGGAACCCCATCGCTCCTGCAGACAATGTTGAGCTGGCTGGATCAATGGTGTGACGCTAAACGAGGCAGCATCCTATGATAAGGTAAAGGGACCCCTGACCATTAGGTCCAGTCGTGACCGACTCTGGGGTTGCGGCGCTCATCTCGCTTTATTGGCCGAGGGAGCCGGCGTACAGCTTCTGGGTCATGTGGCCAGCATGACTAAGCCGCTTCTGGCGAACCAGAGCAGCGCACGGAAACGCCGTTTACCTTCCCGCCGGAGTGGTACCTATTTATCTACTTGCACTTTGACGTGCTTTTGAACTGCTAGGTTGGCAGGAGCTGGGACCGAGCAACGGGAGCTCACCCCCGTCACGGGGATTCGAACCACCGACCTTCTGATCGGCAAGTCCTAGGCTCTGTGGTTTAATCTACAGCGCCACCTGCGTCCCCAGGCTCTGGTATATATATACTAATGTGGGGAGCACCCCCCCCTCAATGCAGCACAGCTGTCTGGCTGCATCTGGAAGTGAGCAAAGCCGGAGAGTGTAAAATCACTGGTTGGGGAGGAATGGAGAGGCAGATTCTCAAGGAGTTTTTCCCCCCTTCTTCTAAAAAGCAGCATGTTGAGTTGGAAGTGCCACAGGAAGAACGTCCTCCAAGCAGAGCCCAGGGAGATGTTTAGCGGAGAAAGGAAATGAGCGCTGAATGTGCTCAGAGGCACTCTTGACGAGTGCTTGTCATGCTTTGCTTGAGAAGCTACTGAGCTCTCCAAATCCACTCCAAGTCTCTCTTCCCCCTGGCTAAGATTTTGCAGAAAAATGAGAGGAAGGCTGGAAGATTCCTTAAACCTAGCCAGGACCCTGTTGCATACAAAGCAGTGCTGTCTACACCGACTCGCAGCAACGGCTTTTCTTTTGACCCCCACCTCTGACCTGAACATCCAAACCTGGGCTGGCCTTTAAGGAGAGATTGTCTCTGAGGTGAGGCTCAATACAGGAACACCTGGAAGCAAGACACTCGCAAGTCCCAGGTGCACCAGGGTCGGTGGGCATTAGAAATTCACTTTGCACATGTTCAGAGGCGGCCATGCTCTTATCTTGCCATCTAACCTGAGGCACGACATTTTAAACAAAGCAGTTCCTGGGCACAGAGGGGCCTGGGATAAGATGACCTCCAAGTTTATCTTGAAAGAAGCAAGTTGAGAAGCTGGAAATTAAAACCGGGGGGGGGGCCTCTAGGCTGGCCTCAAAATAGCCAAGGGAGAATCTCCCCAAGCCCTGGGCACCCAGAGGAAGAGGGCAGGCTCTGCATTGGGGCTCTGCCCAGGGAACGCTGAAGCGTCATTAGCACCCAGACCCCTTTGCCCACTGCAAGGGCCGGGTGTGGCTTGCTGGGGGCCACCTGCTCTATACTGCAGATCCTTTCAAAAGTCAGGCCTTGGAGGGCAGAGGGAGCTCCCCACCCCAAACCACATGCCTCCTCCGAATCCAGCGGTTGGGGTGAAGATCAGACCCAGATGCTCATTCTGCCAGCCGGGAAGCCAGGACTCACCCGCGGGGTCTCACCTGCAGTCATTAACAGGCCCTGAAGGAGCCCTTGGGGGGGGCCTTTAAATACACGCCTGCCAAGGGTGCAAACAGGCTCCCAGGCATGTATTTATTTTTTTTAGGATCCAGAATTAAAACAATCTGTTCCCCGACAGCCAAGAACAGAGAAATTGAGAGGCTCCACCCGATGCTACCAGCCATTTGGGGTGATGGAGGTCATTAATGCTCCCCAACGTATTTGCAGGACACATCACGTCGTTTTTTGCCAAGGGGAAACCAACTCCCCACGACTCTCCCCCTTAAGGTTCGTTGACTTTGACACCCTCTCCCAAACAAACCACCTATTCCGTTACCCAACCTGTGCACTTCTCAAATGGGGGGAAAGCCCCCCCCCAAATGTCCCCATGGGCCTTTTCCTGGCATCCGCGGGGGAAATTCCATCCCGAATCTCTCCGGAACAACGGGGAGGGGATGCTCGGCGCTTCCCAGGTTTCCAGAAGGCCCCCTCCCCAAACGCCTGGCCCTGCGCAATCCCTCTTAACCCCACCCACCCAGTTACGTCGATCCTGAAGTATTGGCGAGGGGGGGAGCCCCATTCTCCCGTCCCCCGGCCCAGGCCTGGGTGGGGCAACTGCTCCCCACCCCTTCCCCGACCACGATCCCGCGAGGCCCCATCGGGGGGCCGGCGAGGCAGAAGGGGCGCAGCCCTGCCCAGCCGGGGGCGCCTGCCTGCCGACGGAAGCAGCGAACCCGGGAGGAGGAGGAGGACGCGGAGGCGGCGCGCTTGCGGAGGGGAAGGGGGGACCAAAGAGATGCGATGCCTCCCCTCCGTCCGCTTTGATTTCCGAGCAAGGCTGCTTTTTGGGGGGGGGAGCAAGAGGTGGGCCTGTGCCCTTCGCAGCTGTCACTCGAGTTGGGGTGAAAGGCGGAGGGAGGGAGGGATCTGTTGGAGGGGAGGGGGCGCGGGAAAGGGATGCGGAAAGGCGGGGGCGGCGGGGATCCCCGGAAAGAGGCGTCGCGGGAGGAGGGGGGGCGTCGTCGGTGCGCGGAAAAAGAGGAGGGCGAGAGAAGGAGAGAGGAGGGGAGACTCCCCTGCCAGCCCCCCACCACCACCCCATCCATCCCTGCATCCCATCCCTGCCCGCTTCGCCTTACCCGGGTGCGGCGGGGCTCCGACGCCTCCTCCGCCGCCTCTTCCCGGCTCCGCATCCACGGTGAGCCCGGCGCGGGTCCTCCGACGCCTCCTCCGCTGCTGCCGCCCTGGGCCGCCCCTCCCCGGCTGCTGCTGCTGCTGCTCCTCCGCCAGCCCCCCGCCCGATCCTCCCGATCCGCCTCTTCTCTCCGCTGCGGACGCCCCGTCTCGTCTCGCCGCTGCCTCGGATCCTCCGCGCACGCGCCTTCAGTCCAGCTGGACTCGGCCCCGCCCCCGCGGCTCTGCGATATGCAAATACAGACACGCCCCTCCCCGCCGGCGCGCTCTTCTCGCCGCAAAACTCCGCCTCCCGCGCCTCCGCCGGTTTTTATTGGCTCCGCGCTCCTGAATATGCAAAGACAAAAACGTCACCGCCGCGCTCTCTCGCTCTCTCCTTCCTTCCCTCCCCGCCCGGTGTTATTTACAAAGTTCTGCCGACCCCGCCCACCGAGGCAGGCTATTGGTCCGCGCGCGGCCCCGCATGCAAATTAGCCCGTCCGCTCAGCCCGCCCACCTCGTCGGGATGCGACTATGCAAATCCTGTCTTAAGCCCCGCCCCCTCACCATGAAAGGGAAAGCGGAGAGGTGCCCCGGGTTCAAGGCTCCCTGACCCCGTTTGCAAGCCCCGCTGGCTTCTTTCTCAAGGCTGGTCCAAGGGAGGCACTCTGCACATGCTCGCAGAAACCCTTTCACAGCAAAAGGCAGCGGGTCGCGCCTGTCTCCTCTCTGCCCCACCGCTTTTTCCTGATTCTTGCCTGGATGCCCCCCCCTTGGGGCTTCCCTAGAGCCAAACTCTGTACCTGCCTTGTGGACCACTGGCCTAGACCCCCAAGGGCGGATCACCCTTTTTCCGAACACTTTTTTTTTAATGTTTGCCGGAACCAGAACCTTTGGAACTCCCTGCCTCTTGATACAAGCAGAGCCTACTTAAAACCTTGGCTGAGCTTAGAAAGCGGGTGCGAGTTTGGGTCTGTTTTTCGTCTATCGCTGTCCTGACATCCCGAAGGCCTTAAATGCTTCTTATTGAGAACTTTATTCTTGTATCCTTCTTTTGTAAACCGCTTTGAGGTTTTAAAAAAATAAGAATTGTGCGGTGTATAAATTTCATGAGATAAAAATACATAAACTTGGCAGCTGGGGAGAAAGTTAAAAAACGCGACAAGGCACCCCAAGGTCCATTCCATAGGCTCTGCCCCCTGCCCTTGGGCAGAAACCAGGAACCCTTAAGAAGAGGCCAGGCCAGAGCAGGAGGGAGGATAGGGATAAACCCACCCCTGCCCTTGTCCCCAGATGTCCCCTGGGTGTTGCCCGCTGTTGCCGGCCAGGGCGGGTCCCAAAAAGGGTGGAAAGGAAGGAATTGTTTGCTCTCAAAACAAACAGCCCGCGCCAGCCCCACCCGTGCCAGGCCGGGGGGGGGGGGCAAAGGCTAGGAAGGGCCTGCCCCTCTCCCGCTGCCACTAGGGCATCATCTAATGTTTATTGGATGGATTTTTGAATTCTGAATTTATTGTTATTCCCGTTTTATACTGTATTTTATGCTGTTTTTTGTTGTATCAATTACCGTATTTTTCACTCTATAACACGCACCCGACCATAACACGCACATGGTTTTTAGAGGAGGAAAATCCGTAGGCATGCCACCCGTAGGCATTCCCTCCATAACACACACAGACATTTCCCCTTACTTTCTAGGAGGAAAAAAGTGAGTGTTATGGTGCAAAAAATACGGTAAGTGTTTTAAATTTGTAGTTAGCCGCCCTGAGTCCGGTTTTCTGAACTGGTAAGGGTGGGGTATAAATAAAAAAATATTTATTATTATTATTAGGGCAGACTCTGCAAACCTGGGGCCCATCCATCTGCCTCTCAGGCAAGCCACAACACTGTTGCGCCATCTTTGACGCGCGTCCCGTGGTTTCCCCAGCTTGCAAACCGCCTCGTGTGTAGCGATATGGAAAGACTGCATACGAATGAAAAGTCAAATGAAATGAAAAAGTGCAAAAGGGCTTCTTCCAGCGTCCCAAAAGCCCTTGTTCTGGGAGGAAAAGAGGAGAAAAGGGAGCCGTTGGCAGCCTTGACGTTTCAGGCGTTTCTGCAGTGGAAAAATGCGCCTCTCTTTTTGGGAGCTGTGGTTCCTTATTCCGGAAGAGGATGCTTAGATTGAATCCAGCTGTGTGCTGGCGAGGGGGGGGGGGAGCTGGCTGCACCTGGGGAGCCAAAACTGCAAAGAAAGAGAAAGCTTGGGCGAGATCAGTGTTCCCCTTGAGAAGAGGGACATCCTAATCCATTCCCTCCAACGTTTCTCCTATTCCACCCCCTCCTAGGAAAATGGTTGTTGTTGTTATTTAGTCGTGTCCGACTCTTCGTGACCCCCTGGACCAGAGCACGCCAGGCACTTCTGTCTTCCACTGCCTCCCACAGTTTGGTCAAACTCATGCTGGTAGCTTCGAGAACACTATCCAACCATCTCATCCTCTGTTGCCCCCTTCTCCTTGTGCCCTCCATCTTTCCCAACATCAGGGTCTTTTCCAGGGAGTCTTCTCTTCTCATGAGGTGGCCAAAGTCTTGGAACCTCAGCTTCAGGATCTGTCCTTCCAGGGAGCACTCAGGGCTGATTTCCTTCAGAATGGAGAGGTTTGATCTTCTTGCAGTCCATGGGACTCTCAAGAGTCTCCTCCAGCACCAGAATTCAAAAGCATCCATTCTTCGGCAATCAGTCCTTACTTGGACTTTGTTACTTTAACCAGCCTACAGCTGTGCCCATTCTATGTAAATATCTTTAGTTTTGTTTTTCGTCTTTTAATTTCCATGTGTTGTTATAACTGTTGCGCCTGTTTTAAATACGTTATAACATGAAATTTGTGTTACACACACGCACACAATTTAATATTGACCCCAATGAAAACCCATAAACGATATCCTGGCCCAAGAATCTGCAGCCCTTGTGAGAAACTTTGTCTGGCAGGACCCACAGCCAAGATGGTCAGGAAAAACCATCAGCTGGATCAGGCTAAAGGCCCCTCTCCTTTGCTCTGCCAGCCAGATGCCTTTGGAAGACCACAAGCAGGGCAGGATCACAATAGATTCCCCCCCCAAAAAACCCAAGCCCCTCTCCATCTCTGTTTCCCAGCAACTGGTATTTGGTGGCATTTGATCCTGGAAGCAGCCCATAAAGCCCCCCAGAGATGCTCCTTTGAGTCAACACTGCTCAGGAATGGTAAAAAGCAAGACTCTTGCTCACGGGTAGGCAAGCTAAGGCCCAGGGGGCCGGATCCAGCCCAATCACCTTCTAAATCCAGCAGCCCTCAGACGGTCCGGGAATCAGTGTGTTTTTACATGAGTAGAATGTGCGCTTTTATTTAAAATGCATCTCTGGGTTATTTGTGGGGCATAATAATTCTTTCATTCCCCCCCAAAAAAATATAGTTCAGCCCCCCCCCCAAGGTCTGAGGGACAGTGGACCGGCCCTCTGCTGAAAAGGTTTGCTGACCCCTGCTCTTGCTGCTCTAACCAAGGGACCTACATTGCTTCCTCCCTGCTAAGCCCTCGCGAGGAATAAGGGCTCCACTCCACACCAGCTTCTATTTAGTTATTTCATGAAATTTATACACCTCTTGATTGCAAAAAGAAGCCCCAAAAGCTCAAAGCATTTTACGAAAAAAGAATAAAACAGGAAAATCAAGGTGGGGGGGGGTGGAACGCAAGAATACGTTTAGAACATACAAAAGACTAAAAATACTCAAACAGGTTAAAAGCTGGACCAGCATTTCTCAGCGTCTTGCCCAAACAAGAGTGTTTTTAGCAGGCAGTGGAAAGAGTGCAGCGAAGACGCCTGTTTGATATCAATAGGCAGGGAGTTCCAAAGTGCCGCACTAAATGGCCAGGTTCTTACAAGCAATCAGGAGTCAGGCAATCTCGTAGGTAAAGTGGTCCGAAGCTTGTTAACGGCTTTATATGCTAATTGTAACACCTTGAACCTGGCCCAGTAGTAAATGGGGAACCAGGGCAGATTTGAAGAGAAGGCCTTTCTCCTGCCAGCAATCGTTCTGCCCTGACCGCAGCTTCTGGGTCAAGTGGGAGGGAAGCCCCGCAAAGGGCACACCGGGGTCATCCACTCCTTGTGCTAGTAGGAGGAAGAGTTACAAAGGGGCTTGTGGGCCCTGGCTTGGCATGGAACTGGCACACATGTCCTGTTCTCTTACCCCAGCAAACCAGCCACAGAGCAATATAGGAGGGTTGGCAGGAGCTGTGCAGAGCCTGAGCTCAGATCAATTGGGGATACATTTAAGGCAAGAGCATTTAATGCCAGATGATCAATAAAGCAATGATGGGCACCCAGTTCTCTTGCAATTGCTGGGTAGGAGGAGGACAAGAGAGGGCAGGGGCTGGTGTGTTGGCACATGCCGGCCAGGAAGCTCAGCCGACCAGAGAGGGAAGGACCTTTGCTTCCTTTGTGCCTTGCAGTCACCCTCTCCTTGCAGATGGGGGGGGGGGGCACGGCAGGAAAATCATAGAATTGCAAAGTTGCAAGGGACGCCCAAGGATTATCTAGTTCAACCTCCTGCAATGCAGGGATTGCAGCTAAAGAATCCCTGGCAAATAATAATAATAATAATAATAATAATAATAATAATAATAATAATAATAATTATTATTATTATTATTATTATTATTATTATTATTTATTTATACCCCGCCCATCTGGCTGGGTTTCCCCAGCCATTCTGGGCAGCTCCCAGCAGAATATTAAAAACACAATAAAACATCAAACATTAAAAACATCCCTAAGCAGGGCTGCCTTCAGCTGTCTTCTAAAAGTCAAGTACAGTGGTACCTCTGGTTAAGAACGTAATTGGTTTGGAGGGCCATTCTTAACCTGAAACGGTTCTTAACCTGAAGCACCACTTTAGCTAATGGAGCCTCCCGCTGCCGCCGCGCCACTGGAGCACGATTTCTGTTCTCATCCTGAAAGAAAGTTCTTAACCTGAGGTATTATTTCTGGGTTAGCAGAGTCTATAACCTGAAGCGTATGTAACCCGAGGTACCACTGTAGTTGTCTATTTCCTTGACATCTGACGGGAGGGCGTTCCACAGGGCGGGTGCCACCACCGAGAAGGCCCTCTGCCTGGTTCCCTGTAACTTGGCTTCTCCCAGCGAGGGAACCGCCAGAAGGCCCTTGGAGGGGGACCTCAGTGTCCGGGTAGAATGATGGGGGTGTAAACGCTCCTTCAGGTATGGCCATCCAATGTGTAGAGTTGGAAGGGATGCCCAAGAGTCTGTTGGAAGATAAAAAGAAGGCCCTTCTTCATGCAGCACGTAGTTGAAGTATGGAACTCCCTCCCACAGTGGTGGCAGCAGTGCTTGGAATTCTGCTTGCTGGTTTCACACAGGCAACTGTGAGAACAGGATTCTCAACGAGATGGTCCCTGGACTTATCCAGCAGCCTGTTATATTGTTATCTAGTCCAACTCCCACAATGCAGGAATCGCAGCCAAAGAATCCCAGACAGATAGCCTTCCAGCCTCTGTTTGGTCTAGAAGCTCCTCCGGAGTCCCTTTCCTCTGCCGTCCTTCACCCTTGCTCCTTTTGGCCCTTTGGGTCCTGCCTCTTCCCAGGTCACGGCCGTCTCTTCCCTTCCACATCCCTCGCCCACAAACCCTCGGACATGCCTTGGGTTGTGGGCACAGGCTCTCACCCGCCCAGCCCAAGCGTGGGTGCAGACGTCTCCCACAGCCATATCAAATCTGAGTCAGCTTGGCTGGGTGAGTCCCAGCTCTGCCTGGGTTAGAGAAATCTGTCGTTGTTGGCATCTGTCCTTCCGCCTTGGGAGTCAACAGAGGAGGAGTGCGCCTTTGTGGGAGAAGTCAGACTGTTGGAAGGTTGCAGCCAGCACCTGCTGCTGCTGTAAAGGAAAAGGGACCCCAGACCATTAGGTCCAGTCGTGGCCGACTCTGGGGTTGCGGCTCTCATCTCGCTTTATTGGCCGAGGGAGCCGGCGTACAGCTTCCGGGTCATGTGGCCAGCAGGACTAAGCCGCTTCTGGCGAACCAGAACAGCGCACGGAAACGCCGTTTACCTTCCCGCTGGAGCGGTACCTATTTATCTACTTGCACTTTGATGTGCTTTTTGAACTGCTAGGTTGGCAGGAGCAGGGACCGAGCAATGGGAGCTCTCCCTGTCACGGGGATTCGAACCGCCGACCTTCTGATTGGCAAGTCCTAGGCTCTGTGGTTTAACCCACAGCGCCAGGGACCCATAAAGAGAATTCTTTTTAAAAGGAAGAAAGGGTGTTGTAATAAACAAAAATCTGCCCTTATTCCCTTGTGGGGGACACAAAAACCCTTACAGAGTCCTTCGTAGGTTCTCCATCGGTCGGAGAACAGAGGCCAACCAGAGAATATTGAGAAGCAAAACAGCTTGTAAGCCTGATCTTTATTAAAGCTGTTGCAACAGGGTGCTCCCCTCACACGCAGGAAAGGAGGAGGACCCAGAACCAAGGTGTGCCTGCCCTTATATAGACATTTTAAATTCCCTGCTCTGGAGCTCAAGACCACCCCCAGAAACATCATACCTACATCACAGAAAGGGCGGCCTACAACAGAAACCTGAGTGCGCTGTTTTACCTCCTCTCTGGCAGGTTACCTGTTAATGCTTACTTGATTGGATACCCTGGGGAGCCTGGCCAGTCTTTTGTAATGATAAATACTTAGTTCCTGAGCCAGGTCACAGGCTCACACCCTATTCATACACAGACAGACATATCCTTAAGACAGGATTTGTGAAGGAAAAGACAATGGGGAGGCTTTTCCATTTTCCTTTGACCTTGCAGAAAAATATTTGAGGTCAATTTGGGAGGGACAGAATGGTTTCAGGACTTTTTCTGTGGGGTTTCAGACATGTGGTTTATATATGCATTTAAGAACATGTATATATTATATATAAGCCGAAAGCACCAGCCTGAAGATAGACAGTGAGACCTCGTCGAAACGTCGCCTAGACACCCCCTTTTACACGGGAAGACACCCGAGGACACCAAAAACCTGCTTCCTGTACGTGGAAAATCTTACGAAAGCATATATATAACTATTATATATATATTTGCTTTCGTAGATTTTCACGGGTACAGGAATGCAGGTTTGGTGTCCTCGGTGTTTCTTCCCGTGAAAAGTACCGGGAAGACACCCGAGGACACACAAAACTGCATATATATATATAATAGTATATATATATAACCTTAATTTTTTTATTTCAGTGTCAAGAGCACCGGCTTCAGGTTCAGGTCTTGGCAAGGGAGCAGGAGGAGACAACAGCTAGGACTACCTTAGAAGGTGGTGAATCTCCTTCGTTTAAGCAGAGGTCGGATGGCCCTTCCAGGGGTTTTTTAGATGCACTGTGATGTTGAACTGTTCCCTGGGATCTCTTGCAACTCTACATTTCTCTGACTTTATGATTCCAAACCATCTTTTCGGAGCTGTTTTAAAGGCTTTAAAGTGCTTTGAGAAGCAGTCCTTGTTAAGATACCATAAAGCTCCTTAAAAAGTGCCGTGGCTGCACTGGTCCACACACCATAGCCGTCAACTTACAGATTTGAAAATAAGGGACCAGCAGCCTCGAAAATAAGGGATCAGCAGCCAAAATAAGGGATTTTCCAGCACAGGTATGTTCAACTTCTGAGCCCCGCCGAGCCAAAGGCAGAAAGCCCAGCCAGTGGCCAAACGAAGCCTCAAGCGGTGGTTCCCACAGCGCAGCGACCCGGCAAAGGGGATGCAGCAAGGGAAACCAGTTACCTCTCCGCTGGGAAGCGCTGAGCAAAGGCGAGTCCCCAGGCAACGCAGTCGATTTGATCGGCACAAGGCATGCAAGCTCCACCCCCCAGTCGTTCTTAGACTCCTTATTGGGTGAGCAACGCAGCCAAGCAACACAGTTGGAGCCCCCCTCCTCCCTGGCCGGCAGGGAGGGAGGGAGAGGAGCTGCTTCCTTTGAAACCCGGGAAATTTAAGGGACATCCTCAATAAGGGACAGCAGCGGGACACGGCGCTGGGATAAGGGACTTTCCCGCCAAATAAGGGATGCTTGACAGCTATGCCACACACATTCTTGCAGTTCTCTGCTGGGATTTCTTGCCTTACCCCTTTCCCTTCTTCCAGGAGGTCTCTGTTCTTAGGGTGGGGCCAGAGAAAGTGTCCTCTGGAAGCGCTTTCCATTTCTCTCCCCCCCCTTTTCCTCCAAGGAGCTCAAGGCAAGCAGAGCTTTCCTCCCCCCTCCTCATTTAATCCCCACAACCCCCCTGCGAGGTAGATTTGGCCGAGAGGCAGTGGCCGCCCCCCCAAGGTCACACCCCATGGCTGAGTGGGGATTCGAACCCTGGTCCCACAAGTCCTAGTCCGGCACTCTAACCACTACTCCACGCTGCCTCTCACAGGTTCTCCTCCACAGCTTTGCTTCCTCTGGAAACTCCGCCTGGCCTTGCCGTTCCTTGCCCCCACGCTGCCTTGGAGGGAGGAACTGGACCCCTGGACAAATTCTGCCCCGCGCCCCCACCCCATGCCTGGGGCTTTCTCTCGCTGTGTTTGATGTCCCAGGGCTTTTCCCTTTGAGTGCTTTCGGACCTTAATCCTCGCCGGATCCTCCATTCACAAACTAATCCCATCTGGGCGAGTGTTGCTCCCGGATTTAGGATTTTAAACAGCTGTTCGGAGGGGAGGCTGCGAGCAGCTTTGCAGGGCTGCCAGCCCTTTAGGATATTATTTATGGCATGTCACTGATGTGCACGCTCTGGGGATGTTTTGGACTACAACTCCCATCAGCCCCCGGGGCAACATGGCTGTGCTGCCTGGGATCAGCGGTGCTGAACATCTGGTCGTCTCCAGGCTGCAGAAGGCGGGGGTGGGGGGCTTTGAGCAGCAGCATAAGAAGCATGGCAGGTCCCTGCCCCAAAGAAGAGATGACTGCAATGCGCTCAATGTGGGGCTTCCCCCCTGTTTGATCTGGAAGCTGTGGTTAGTGCAGGATGCTGCAGCGCAATTGTTGACAGGAGGGAGACCTTGTCAGCGTGCAAGACCTGTGCTCGGAGATCGGAGCTGGTTGCTGGTTGGCTACGGGGCCAAGTTCAAGGTGTTACATTCCTGCATTGTAGAGGGTTAGTCTGGATGACCTTTGGGGGTCCTTTTCCAGCTCTACGATTCTGATTCCACACATCCTCGGCTAAGGAAGGAAGGAGAGCCAGCCAGTTCGTTGGCCACCAGTCTCTGCCCATCGCTCCCCTCGGCCATACTGGAAGGCGTGGTTCCCCTGGCGTAGCAGCCTTGGGTTCAAATCCTAAGCCCAGGCCAAGAGTTCCCTTTTGCACTAGGAACCCTGTGGGGTAGTCCCCGCCACATCCACGGGGCTCCCCCAGAAACAGGCCCCCCGTTCCGTCTACAGTTGCTCCTCTTTCCAGATTAATGTCCCTGAGCCATTCTGAAGCGGCTCCAACCCCCTGGCAGGGTTGGACCAGACAACAGGCACCTGAAGTAGGGAGCCAAGTTGTGGTGTGAATTCACTTCAGATTCAGCCAGGAAGTGAGCTCAGCTCCCTTTGCACCTTTCGCTTGGTCCAGAGCTGCGGGGGTGGGGGGGGTGGTCCTTGAACAGGCCTGGGACATCTTCTGGAACCGGACGTCCCTCTTTTCACGGGAGAAATGGAGGGGACGGAATAGGATGTTCCTATTTTCCTATCAGAGACATCACCTTGCCGACAAAGGCCCGAATAGTTAAAGCTATGGAAGGACAGATCGTGAAGCTGAGGCTCCAAGACTTTGGCCACCTCATGAGAAGAGAAGACTCCCTGGAAAAGACCCTGATGTTGGGAAAGACGGAGGGCACAAGGAGAAGGGGACGGCAGAGGACGAGATGGTGGGACAGTGTTCTCGAAGCTACCAGCATGAGTTTGACCAAACTGCGGGAGGCAGTGGAAGACAGGAGGGCTTGGTGTGCTCTGGTCCAGGGGGTCACGAAGAGTTGGACACGACTAAACAACAACACTTAAGAGGTTTTGGGAAAGGTGTCTGATCAAGTGACCTAATGTTGAACTTGTGTAACCCTTGTATAACCCCATTTGTGACATGCCAGTGATGTAGTGATGATGTATCAATGCTGCTGCTCAAAGTGTATTCTGTGGGAAAGAGGGAAGTTTTGAAAGAGGATGTCACCCAGTGTTCGGAGTTCTTACTCCCGTGGGGACCTGTTGTGCAACAATAAAGACCGTGGTCTACTGACAGCTGTTTTGCTCCAAATTACTTGGCTGGAACTTCCTTCTTTTACTGACCACATAGAGCCACGGGAGACTTGCACCCCGAGGAGCTGGGCTGTTGAGTAGGCTCTCACCCTGGAATTTTTCCTTAACAGAAACAAAACAGGACACACCCCCCCCGGAAAGTTCTGGCTTGGCTGGCCATGTATCTCCTTCTGATGCACTCTTATTCATTTTATTTCTGCATTTATTCCACACCTTTTCCACCAAGGATCTCCAGTATACCTGAAGGAGCGTCTCCACCCCCATCGTTCTGCCCGGACGCTGAGGTCCAGTGCTGAGGGCCTTCTGGCGGTTCCCTCCCTGCGAGAAGCAAAGCTACCGGGAACCAGGCAGAGGGCCTTCTCGGTAGTGGCACCCGGCCTGTGGAACGCCCTCCCACCAGATGTCAAAGAGATAAACAACTACCTGACATTTAGAAGACATCTGAAGGCAGCCCTGTTCAGGGAAGTTTTTAATGTGTGACATTTTTATGCATTTTTAATCTTTGTTGGAAGCCGCCCAGAGTGGCTGGGGAGACCCAGCCAGATGGGCGGGGTACAAATAATAAATTATTATTATTAGGTTAGGCTGAGATAAGGCCACACCCAGTGAGTGGCCTTATCTCAGCCTAACCTAATAATAATAATAGGCTGAGATAAGGCCACACCCAGTGAGTTTCATTGCTGAGTGGCAGAATTCGAAACCTGCTCTCTCCCAGGCCCTAGTGCAACACTCTAACCACTACACCACACTGCTTCTGGGGCCAAACATGCCAGGAAGCAGCCCCCCACACCTGTGGGGCAGCTTGGATCACGCTTGCCTTTGCGATGCAGCCGGGGGAGCTGAGCGCGAGGTGCAAAGTGGAAGCGATCCTGAAAACCCATCTCCCTTCAGCCGCAGTATCCGGTTCTCTGGAGCAGCGCCAAAACACTCACGCAGACGTGATAAGAGCGTCTCCTTTACACACTGACAGGCTCAGCTTCCGTCCTCTTGGCGTCTCCTGGCAGAGCTGGAGAAATTCACCAGCTGGAATCCACCCTGGGGAGCTGCGGTGGTTGCTGCTGCCAGCCAGGGTGGGCCATATGGAGCCAGATAGGCCTGTGGCCTGTGGCTCAGGGTAAAGCCACTTGCTGCAGCAGGTCAGGGAAAGTTCTTGTTTGCTAAGTGGGTAGCTCTTGAACCCGGCACAATAGCAAAAGCGCTCGCAGGCGTTTGCAAACATCGCTCTGCAGAAGATATTGTGTTGCTGAGTTCAGGAAAGGGCAGCCACAGGGACCCAGGCGATGGAGAGACTCTCCCGCAAAGGCCGGCCGGAGCTTTTTCCCCTGGAGAGAAGGCGAGGAAGAGGCAGCAGGACAGAAGTTTCTAAAAGGAGCCAAGGCACGCAGAAAAGAGGGGAAAGCTTATCTCCCTCTCTCCTAATGCAAGAACTCGCAGACGTCCAATGCAGCTGAATAGCAGAAAGATTCAGGACAGATGGAGTTAAACTGCGGAATTCTCTGCCACAGGAGGCCACCAACCTAGATGGTCTTAAAAGATGATTAGGACTCGGATACATTAGTCAATAAGGGACGCGGGTGGCGCTGTGGGTTAAACCACAGAGCCTAGGACTTGCCGATCAGAAGGTCGGCGGTTCGAATCCCTGCGACAGGGTGAGCTCCCGTTGCTCCTGCCAGCCTAGCAGTTCGAAAGCACACCAGTGCAAGTAGATGAATAGGTACCACTCTGGTGGGAAGGTAAACGGCGTTTCTGTGTGCTGCTCTGGTTCTCCAGAAGCGGCTTAGTCATGCTGGCCACATGACCCGGAAGCTGTACGCCGGCTCCCTCAGCCAGTAAAGCGAGATGAGCGCCGCAACCCCAGAGTCAGTCACAACTAGACCTAATGGTCAGGGGTCCCTTTACATTAGTCAATAAACATTATAAACATGCAACACCAGATGGCGCCAGAGAGCAAAAAAAATTATATGCAATTTTTACATAGTTTTCTTCTTTTGTTACGATTTAATTTCTGACTTATTTATAGCGGGGGTTTTCCCTGTGTGTAGAGCTATCCTTAGACAAATTCATGGAGGAGGAGGGCTATCAATGGCTACTAACCAGGATGGTTGTGCTGTGCCCTTCACATTTTGAGCCTGTAGACCCAAGTGGACCCAAGCAGACATTTAAACCTACAGAGGTTTAAAAATAATAATAACTTAAAGCTTACAGGAAAGGGACTCTGGGATTCTAATTCTTTAATAGCAAATCTCATTGCTGCTAATATTATAGTTGCCCAGAGTGGCTGGGAAAACTCAGCCAGATGGGAGGGAATTATTATTATTATTATTATTATTATTATTATTATTATTATTATTGCCTCATGAGTGGAACAGGCCTCTCTTCCTGGGAGCAAAGAGGGCATCCTTATGACCCTAGATCTTGCAGATGTCATTGTGGTGTAGTGGTTGGATGTCCTGGGTTAGGGCCAGGGTTCAAATCCTGCCACTCAGCCATGACGCTTGCGGGCCAGTAATTATCTCTTGGCTTGACCTACCTCAAAGGGTCGTTGTGAAGATAACATGTAGGCGGGGGGAGAAGTCTGCAGACCACCTGGCACCCCTGGGTAAATCTCAGAATGGTACAAATACCGTATTTTTTGCTCTGTAAGACTCACTTTTCCCCTCCTAAAAACTAAGGGAGATGTGTGTGCGTCTTATGGAGCGAATGCAGGGCTGCGCAGCTATCCCAGAAGCCAGAACAGCAAGAGGGATTGCTGCTTTCACTGCGCAGCGATCCCTCTTGCTGTTTGGCTTCTGAGATTCAGAATATTTTTTTTCTTGTTTTCCTCCTCCAAGAACTAGGTGCGTCTTGTGGTCTGGTGAGTCTTATAGAGCGAAAAATACCGGTAACTAGAAGAGATGATTCAGCGGAGATCAGATCAGGCTGGTTATCCCACAAAACAGTGAAATCTATTTCCATAGTGGAATCAGCGTTATGAATCGGAATGGCTGGGATTTTCTGTGTTTCTGCACTTTTAAAATTGATTTCCCAATATCCTTTTTTTAAAAAAAAGTACACACATTTTAAACTGCCCACATCTTTGTGAAGCTGCTAGCTTTAAACCCCCAGAGCAGTTCATACAAATTAACTGTATGGATCATTCCAATATCACCAGCTGTTAGCTGGGAAAACATCTGCCGAGATGCAAAAGTGGTTAACCCTTTGGCTGGCTCCTTTCCTGGAACAGGAGGAGGATGCCAAGTGGGTCTTTATTAAAAAGGAGGCGACCGCCCCCCCCATGCCCAAGGCAGACTTGTGTGCCCAGCCAACCAGAGCCCAGCAACAGCAGCAGCTCCCATCGTAGGGAAATGGAGGTATAAATAATTGAACTTTATAGAGGTATTGATTGGCACGAGCCTGCCATTAGCTCCGGCAGAAGGCAAGCAAAATGTCCTTTTTCGTTTTGCCGTTCCTGGCTTTATGAAACCCACCCTCCTGTTTTCCTAGGAGGGAGAAAGCCCAAGGATTTTCCATCTCTATGCACCCTCTGCGGTCCTGAGATCAAGGATGGTCGGGAGCTGGTCTCGTGTGTGCTTGGATCAGGCCCCCATCGCCCGTTCAGTTGGCAGTTAATCCCATGAAAACACAAGGGGAGCGATTCCCGGGTAAAATCCGCACAGTAGCTCCCTTTGCTCTTCTGTGCAGCTCAGCTCACTTCCTCAAGCGGCCCGGAACCACCTGCTCTGCCCTCTGCTGGATTAAAAAGGGGTGTGCAGACAGAGTGACAAACCTAGACAGCATCTTAAAAAGTAGAGACATCACCTTGCCAACAAAGGTCCGTATAGTAAAAACTATGGTTTTCCCAGTAGTGATGTATGGAAGTGAGAGCTGGACCATAAAGAAGGCTGATCGCCAAAGAATGGATGCTTTTGAATTATGGTGCCAGTGTGGTGTAGTGGTTAAGAGCGGTAGACTCGTAATCTGGGGAACCGGGTTCGCGTCTCCGCTTCTCCACATGCAGCGGCTGGGTGACCTTGGGCCAGTCACACTTCTCTGAAGTCTCTCAGCCTCACTCACCTCACAGAGTGTTTGTTGTGGGGGAGGAAGGGAAAGGAGATTGTTAGCCGCTTTGAGACTCCTTCGGGTAGTGATAAAGCGGGATATCAAATCCAAACTCTTCTTCATGGTGCTGGAGGAGACTCTGGAGAGTCCCATGGACTGCAAGAAGATCAAACCTCTCCATTCAGAAGGAAATCAGCCCTGAGTGCTCACTGGAAAGACAGATCCTGAAGCTGAGGCTCCAAGACTTTGGCCACCTCATGAGAAGAGAAGACTCCCTGGAAAAGACCCCTGATGTTGGGAAAGATGGAGGGCACAAGGAGAAGGGGATGACAGAGGACGAGATGGTGGGACAGTATTCTTGAAGCTGCCAGCATGAGTTTGACTAAACTGCGGGAGGCAGTGGAAGACAGGAGTGGCTGGCGTGCTCTGGCCCAGGGGGTCACGAAGAGGCGGACATGACTAAACGACTAAACAACAATAATGTACCCTCTGCGGTCCCAAGATCAAGGATGGTCGGAGCTGGTCTCGTGTGTGCTTGGATCAGGCCCCCATGGCCCGTTCAGCTGGCAGGTAATGCCATGAAAACACAAGTGGAGCGATTCCTGGGTAAAATCCGCACAGGGGCTTCCCTTTGCTCTGCTTTGCAGCTCAGCTCACTTCCTTGAGCGGCCTGGAACCACCTGCTCTGCCCTCTGCTGGATTAAAAAGGGGTGTGCAGCCAGAATGGAGAGGCTAGTGATCAGTGGGAAGTCAGAACGTAAATTGAGCAGGCTGGATCAGGCCAAAGGGGGCCTCCCATTGAGTCCAGGATCCTGCTCTCACAGGAGCCGACCAGATGCCCATTATGGGAACCCCGCAACCTGGGGAAGGGCGTTCCGTAGTTTAACTATGCACTGCATAAAGGACTCCCCTTATATCTTTTAATCTGTTTTTAGTGTGTCTTTCAACATGGGGGAATTCCACTGCACGCTGGGTGAAAGAACCTTCCCAGGCAGGTACCGTAGTTTTCGCTCCATAAGACGCACCTAGTTTTTAGAGGAGGAAAACAAGAAAAAAAAATATTCTGAACGAAACAGTGGATGTATGGTTTTTGTGGTTCATACTGTGGCCACAGACATGTGATTTGATGGTGAGTTTGGGGTAGCCCAATCCTGAGAATCCATCTGTGCTTTGTAACCATGTTTTTGCACCATTGCGGCCCCACGAAACAGTGGGTGCGTGTTTTTTTTGGTGCAGGCTGTAGCCATGGACATGCTACGTGATCTGATGGTGAATTTAGGGTGACCAAATGCAAAATCCTGAGGATCCATGGGCTTTTACCTCCCCCCTCCCAGGCAGCCTGCTTTATCTCTAGCATCCCTTATCTCCCTACCGATCGCTTGTCAATCAGCAGCTTTGTTTCAACACCCCCTTCCCTCTTTCTTAAAAAAGAAAAGAAAAAAGCACAATCTGCTTTTCTCCCCCGGGCAATTTGGCTCCAGGGACCACGCATTCGCTCCATAAGATGCACAGACATTTCCCCTAACTTTTTAGGAAGGAAAAAGTGTGTCTTATGGAGCGAAAAATATGGTAAATCACATTTCTAACACATTTTAGTCCCAGAAATCAGTTGCCTTTTTATCCCTCTTTCTCTGTTTTCTTTCTCCTTTCTCTCCCCCTTTCTTTTCTCCTCCTTTTCTCCCTTCCGCACTTCCCTCTCTCTTAATTATTCCTAACCTTAGTTTTGTTTCTATATACGCCTTTCTCTCATTTCCTTGTGTCTTTCGGATTTGATTATCCTAATATAATTTCCCCACAAATGGGGTCATCAAGTATGTGATCGTTGTCTAATAAGATGTGCTATGTTTCTCCCTATTTGCTTTCGACTTTTCCATTCTTCAGCCACACCCTCTGCCCTAAAAAATAAAAATAAATTAAGCAAGGATGAGGAGATAAGACTTCAGAGCCACAGGACAATATCAAAGCATTTATCTGAGCTTTAAAAAAGATTATATATATAGAGAGAGGGAGGAGCCCCTTCTCCAATAAAAACAGATACCAAGCAGTGAAAAGCCTTGCTAAATTTGCAGAAGTGTGACAGGTCGTTCTGATGGATCAGATGCTTCTTTCATTTCCCAGACTGGGTGTTGGCTGTTTTGGACACTCTGGGGTGGGGCTGGGAGCCCCTCCCTGCACAAAAATGCCCCCAAACTGCAACTTGTGGCTTCCCTGACCGCTTTTGGCCCACAAGGAACAGCCGCTTGTTTTTCTGGTCCTCAGCACCTCCCCGTTTGGATGGCAGAGAAAACACACGGACACCGTTTTTTCATTTTAAAATACACCCGGTAGCTGTAATGGGCAGAGACACATACAGACACACACACACTTTGGCCACCCAAGTCAGGCCCGAGACCCAGTTGCTTCTGCCAGATCCCTCTCCCCCCAGATCTCTCGCTGCCTTTCTCTCTTTTACAACACTTAAGCCTTCGTCTAGCTGCCCCAGCTTAAAGTCACACCCAAGTTTATATATTAAAAGCAGAAGGAGGGGAGGGGTCCCTTTCACGGGTGGGACAAGCCCCAGCTCAAGGACAGTCTAGCAGCGCTCATGTCCTCCTGATTCAAAGGCCACAGATGGAGGAACCCAGGACTCTCCTGGCTGGAGTTAGGAACCGGAAAGGTACGTGGGGAAGGATGGATCTCCTTGGGAGCAGCAGCGAAGCTCTTTTATCATTCCCGGGAGACTGACAGCCCCCAAATCACTTGAGCTTCTTCAAGCCTCTTTGCTTGGCAATGAGAACCTTCGGTTCCTCCAAGGGAGTCGATTGCAAGGAGCGCCAAACCTCGCTGATTTGACCGCACCCTTTTGGGTGGCGGCGGCACCTCAGTTCTTGCTGCCCTAGGGACACCGGGCCTGTAGGGGGCAGGAGAGAGGGCAGGAGGCCAAGCGAGGGTGTGGGGCAGAACCGGCTGGCGCTACTCCTTCCCTTGCTCAGAGGAGGCTGCCAGAGGGGTCGAGGATGAAGATGCCAGGGCAGGCGGCTGTGTTAGAGGGCAGGTCTAATACCAGCCAGAGGCTGGTCCAAAGAAAGACCCCCGCTTGGCCGAGATGCTGCCCCACAGAGGGCCCCTGCCCCACGCAAGCTGTCCTGGCAGCAGAATGGTCAGGGCTCTCTCACGGAGAGTTCCAGCCACTGGCGAGCTGCAGGATCCACTCATGGAAACAGCGGAGGATCCCCCTAGACCCTGCCGGCCATGGGAGCTGGGCGCTCCCTGGCCAAGTACCGGGCATAGGCCTCTTCGAACATCTCCCGGCAGGGGATGGCAGCCCCGAGTCGTGCGCAGATGAGGAAGGATCCGGCGATCTTGCGGTGCAGCGAGTAGCTCTCCTCCGGAGGGGGGCTGAGTCGGTGCTTCAGCATCACGGGAATGAGGTCCTGGATGCAGCGAGTGGTGCGCTGGGTGCCAAAGTCGAAGGGGCCCGGCGTGGAGAAGGCCTCTCCCAGGATCATCACGGCGTCCACGTGGGCATCCTCAAACACCTGCCGGGAGAAGGAGGGAGGTCAGTTCAAGGGCAGGGGTTTCTGGGACTGGCAGGGACCACAGGGGCTGACAGGCAGGGGAAGAGGGGTTCCTGGGCATGGGCAGACTGCCTTTGCCACTTCCTTCAGCCTTGGTCAGACCCCACCTGTGTCCAATTCTGGATGCCGCAGTTTTAGAAGCGTGTTGAGAAGCAGGAAGGCGGGCAGAGGAGGGAGACAGAGATGATTGAGGGTCTGGAAACCAACCCTGATGAGGAACGGTTGAAGGAGCTGGGAATGGTTAGCCTGGGAAAGCAGAGACTGAATGCTTTGATAAGTAAGGGGAATGAGATAAACGAATGAATCTACCGTATTTTTCGCTCTATATGACGCACTTTTCCCCCTCCAAAAATTGAGGGGAAATGTGTGTGAGTCCTATGGAGCGAATGCAGGATCCTTGGCTTCAGCGATAGCAACGCTAAGCCTCCGAAGCGCAGAGGGAGCACTCCCTCCGTGCTCCAAAGGCTTTGCGTTGCTTTCGCTGAAGCCTGGAGAGCGAGAGGCGTCGGTGCACACGACCCCTCTCGCTCTCTAGGCTTCAGGGATAGCCGCGCGCAGCCCCTCCGGCAGAGAGAGGTAGCGTGGGGCAAAAGAGGAAGCCTTGGCTTGTGACATAGCCGCGCGCAACCCCTCCGGCAGGGAGAGGTTGCGCGCAGCCTGTATGCTGCTGTTTGGGGCTGGGGGAATAAGATTTTTTTTTTTATTCCCCCCCCCTAAAAACTAGGTGCGCCCTATGGTCCGGTGCGCCCTATGGAGCGAAAAATACGGTACTTGCAGGCCACAAGTGGTCTTTCTCAACCTGTAGGTCCCCAGATGTTGTTGAACTGCAACTCCCATCACCCCTAGCGAGCAAGGCCAGAGCTCAGGGATGATGGGAGTTGTAGTCCAACAACATCTGGGGACCCACAGGTTGAGAACCGCTGCCATAAAGCCTTCAAAGAATCTAAAACAAACAAGCCAGCCCCCCAGCGAAATCACCCAATGGCAGGAATGGCAGAGCAACTGCCCAGAGGAGGGGGGGCAGAGAATGGCACCCCACTCCGGACAGTATGGGACTCAGACTTTGCAAACCTGGTGCCCTTCTAAGAAGAGCCTGGCTGTGGGATTACAGAAGAAAAGCCTCCTATTCTACCCAAAAGAACCGAAGACTCCAGATAGACTGCTGCTAGATCTGGAGGCTCCATAAGAGCGTGAGAAGAGCCTGCCGGATCAGGCCAAAGGGGGCCCCATCCAGTCCTGCTCCCACAGTGGCCAAGGAGACGATGCCTCTTTGGGGAAACCCACAAGGATAAGGGGGCTCTCCCCTCCTGCGGTTCAGAGCAAAGGGTGCCCAGAGGCGTCGCTGCCTCTGACTGTGGAGGCAGAGACCCACCATCCTGGCTAGCAGACGCCAATAGCTCTCTCCTCCTCCGTGAATTTGTGCAAGCCCCTTCTAAAGCCATCCAGGTGAGTGGCCTTCACTGCCTCTTGTGACAGGGAGTTCCACAGTTTATGTGCTTCATGAAGAAAGTCTTTTATCTGCATTCAGCTTCATTGCAATGACCATGAGTTCTAGAGTTTTGAGAGAGAGAGAAACTTTCCTCTCTTCCCATGATTGTTGTTGTTTAGTCGTTTAGTCGTGTCCGACTCTTTGTGACCCCCTGGACCAGAGCACGCCAGGCACTCCTGTCTTCCACTGCCTCCCGCAGTTTGGTCAAACTCATGCTGGCATCTTCGAGAACACTGTCCCACCATCTCGTCCTCCGTCGTCCCCTTCTCCTTGTGCCCTCCATCTTTCCCAACATCAGGGTCTTTTCCAGGGAGTCTTCTCTTCTCCTGAGGTGGCCAAAGTCTTGGAGCCTCAGCTTCAGGATCTGTCCTTCCAGTGAGCACTCAGGGCTGATTTCCTTCAGAATGGAGAGGTTTGATCTTCTTGAAGTCCATGGGACTCTCAAGAGCTCTGGTGCTCCTTGAGAAACTTTGCGACTGTTAAACTAGCTTAAGGTGGACAGGCAGGGACAAAAACCTTCGCAGCAGATGGGTGGCAGGGTGGGGGAGAGATTTAAACCTCCCCTCCTCTTCCTGCCCCCCTTCCTAGCTCACAGCCTTTTGAAATCCACCCGCTCTGCCCAGCGCCCCTCAGTGCCAACCCAAAATGCTGGTTCCTGCTCAGCCTGGGGCAGCTGGTGAGATTAATCTCCCGACGGACACGCTCACCTTAGTCTCGAAGCCCGTCATGAACTTGAGGTCTTTGGACTTCTGCAGCACTTTGGCCCGGTCTCCGTCTGCCGCGGCCCTCACCACCTTCGCCGAGAGGAAAGAGAGGGGCTGAGGGGGTGGATATTGGGGGGCTCAGCCCTGCTCTAGCCAGCGGCTGGCATTATATAGCCACCACTGGAGCCCCACTTCCCCACCTTGCTAAATGTGTGGGGTGTGAGGTGCTATTAGGATTATTATTTTGTGTGTTATGTGAGGAATGAGGTTACAGGGAACCAGGCAGAGGGCCTTCTGGGTTGCCTGCCCTGTGGAACGCCCTCCTGTAAGATGTCAAACAATTATTTGACTTTTAGACGACATCTGAAGGCAGCCCTGTAATAATAATAATAATAATAATAATAATAATAATAGTAGTAGTAGTAGTAGTAATAGTAATATTTATACCCTGCCCATCTGGCTGGGTTTCCCCAGCCACTCTGAGCAGCATATGGCATATATAAAGGTAAAGGTAAAGGTACCCCTGACCATTAGGTCCAGTCGTGACCGACTCTGGGGTTGCGGCGCTCATGTCACTTTATTGGCCGAGGGAGCCGGCGTACAGCTTCCGGGTCATGTGGCCAGCATGACTAAGCCGCTTCTGGTGAACCAGAGCAGCGCACAGAAACGCCGTTTACCTTCCCGCCGGAGCGGTTCCTATTTATCTACTTGCACTTTGACGTACTTTCAAACTGCTAGGTTGGCAGGAGCAGGGACTGAGCAACAGGAGCTCACCCCGTTGCGGGGATTCAAACCGCGACCTTCTGACTGGCAAGTCCTAGGCTCTGTGGTTTAACCCACAGCGCCACCCGTGTCTCAATGGCATATATAAAACATAGTAAAACATCAACCATTGAAAAATTCCCGATACAGTGGTACCTCGGGTTACATACGCTTCAGGTTACAGACTCCGCTAACCCAGAAATAGTGCTTCAGGTTAAGAACTTTGCTTCAGGATGAGAACAGAAATCGTGCTCCGGTGGAGCGGCGGCAGGGTGAGTCCCCATTAGCTAGAGTGGTGCTTCAGGTTAAGAGCAGTTTCAGGTTAAGAACGGACCTCCAGAACGAATTAAGTACTTAACCCGAGGCACCACTGTACAAGGCTGCCTTCAGATGTCTTCTAAAAGTGATATAGTTCTTTATCTCCTTGACATCTGATGTTTTATTGCGTTTTTAATATTTTGTTTGGAGCCGCTCAGAGTGGCTGGGGAAACCCAGTCAGATGGATGGCATATAAACAAGAGAATTATTATTATTATTATGCTCTGAAGTATGTTGTTATTATTATTAAACGACAGGGATAACACATTACGGAGGTGATGGAAAAGGCCAGGAAGTTAAAATGGACACATGCAGGCAAGAGGCGACTCAGGCTGATGGATTAAAGTAGGGTTAGTATGGAGACCCTGGCCTTTCCAATGGCCGAGGGGACGCCCACCTGTGTGATGCCTGGACCATGTAGAAAGCAGGCATCTACCCCAGGAAGGATGTGAGATGCTGTAAAAGGAGGAGGAAAAGATAACTGGCACTCACCTCAATGTAATTGTCAGTGAACTCTTTGCTGAAGTCTCGGCTGGCCCCAAAGTCCAGCAGGGTCACCTGCGAAGAACGAGGGGTTAGACGCGCCTGCAGTCTCTCGCACCTGGGGAATATCTCACCCCCACCCCAGGAATCCGACCCAATCTCCGACCTTGTGCCTCTCGGCATCGTAGAAAAAATTGGACCAGTTTGGATCGGTCTGCATGAAGCGGAACTCAAAGACCTCTCGGAGGCACAGGCGAAGGATGTGGGAACAGATCTGTGGAGAGAAGGAAGAGAGGGAGCCCCCCTTTAATTTTTAGATACTTTTAGTGGAAGGAAAGGCAAAATTTAAAGGAAGAAAGTAAGAAAAGGTACCAGAAGAAAAGCATTAGGCGGCAGCAGGGCAGACACAGAACACGAATCTTGCGGCTTAATAAATACTTTAAAAATATTACCAATATGTTGAACACACGGTGGACTTTACAAAATCGTTAATCTTAATTCCCTTGCTTTCTTATCATGTGTACACCAGGTGAATGGAGAGATGGCAATAATAAAATGGAAGAGAATGGGCGAATTGTGTCTTATTTTCATGTAACCTGGAATGGCCATTCGTCCGTTTGCCTCCTCGTTCACAAATGATGTGAAATCAAACCATACTGCAAGAACCCTTCCTCTTTTACTAGATCCTACTAGAAACTGTTTATTATTATTTTCCTGCCAGGCTACCTGCCAGACTCTTGAGTGCCACTAGTACAGAGAATGACTAGCTAAAGCGTTTCCCAGAACCTCGCTAGAGACATTCTCGCTGCGAGAGATGAACTCCTTGTTTTTTTCCCATCTCTTTATTGGCTTCAGAAAATCAATTTCAAAGCGCCAAATACAGAGGAGGCACAACAGTTCGATCGGGGATTGGAGATGTTTCCTTTAATGCCTGGCCCAGAAATCTGCAGCCTTGAGATCATCCTATTGCACGGTGCTTGCCATTTGGCAGCATTTATGCATAGCTGTCAACTTACAGATTTGGAAATAAGGGACCAGCAGCCTCGAAAATAAGGGATCAGCAGCCAAAATAAGGGATTTTTCGGGCACAGGTATGTTCGACTTCTGAGCCCCTCTGAGCCAAAGGCAGAAAGCCCAGCCAGCAGCCAAACGAAGCCTCAAGCGGTGGTTCCCACAGCGCAGCGACCAGGCAAAGGGGATGCAGCAAGGAAAACCACCGTCACCTCTCCGCTGGGAAGCGCTGAGCAAAGGTGAGTCCCCAGGCAAGGCGGCCGATTTGATGGGCACAAGGCATGCAAGCTCCACCCCCCAGTCGTTCTTAGACTCCTTATTGGGTGAGCAACACAGCCAAGCAACACAGTTGGAGCCTCCCTCCTCCCTGGCTGGCAGGGAGGGAGAGGAACTGCTTTCTTTGAAACCTGGGAAATTTAAGGGACATCATCAATAAGGGACAGCAGCGGGACACAGCGCTGGGATAAGGGACTTTCCCGCCAAATAAGGGACGGTTGCATTTATGTAGCCTTCCCTGGGCAGGCAGGAAAGGGGGCTGCGGCTGAATGGGGGGGGGGCAAATGCTAGGAAGCTCTCCTATAGAGACGCTCCGTTTTGGGGGTAACGCCATCCACTGACACAGAGGCCTCTCCACCTCCACCCAAGCTTTCTCCATAATCTGGCCCCCGCCTCACCTCATTCCGCAGCTCCTGGCTGAGATCCTGGCAGCGGTCCAGCGGGACGCCCCCCGCCAGCTCCATCGACAGGACCCTGTGGGTGGACAGCTCCTCTACCACCTTGGGCACCTCAAAGAACGGGTCACCTTCCAGGAGGTGCCTGGGGGAAGAGATGCTTCAGCAAGGAGGCTCTCTCCAAATGGGAGGGCCGCAAGACACCACGCCCACCCCCACCCCCAAAGGGTGGTTGGTCCTGAGGCTACAGGGATCCTCCAGCCTGGTCCCAAAAGGCACCTCCCTGGCTGTGCCCAGATGTGGGTCTGCCAAGGGGGAGAAGCCAAGATAAAAGCACACCAAGAACTCAGGCCAATGTAAGTTTCAATATTGCAAAACAATAGTCAATGGAAACCAAAACTAATCCATTCAAAAGTATGTATTTTGACGAGGATTACAAACTCAAATAGAGATTACAAACTCTAACAGAGATTACAAGATCAAACTCATAAAGATATGTATAACACAATAATTCATTACAGAAACCAGTAGGTTCATGCTAGCCCATAATCAGATATGTTTCGATGTACTCAACTTCATCAGCTAATTTTTAAAGGGTCGTGTAAGTTTGAAGACTTTCGGATAAATATATCCTGTTATTTTCTATGTTTCTCAGGGATAACAGCTACGTATGGGTAGATCAACGTGTATCTTGAGCTTTTCTGTGCTCAAGATACACATTGATCTACCCACACAAATACATCAAAACAGAATACATACTTTTGAATGGATTAGTTTTGGTTACTATTGACTAGTGTTTTGCGAGTAGGGACCACTCCCACTATTGAAACTTACATTGGCCCGAGTTCTTGGTGTGCATTTTTCTTGGTATATTTAATAACAAGGAGAAGAAGGAGGAACCTGGAGCCTGCCAGGTCCCAGGACGAAGGGAAGTTTCAGGGATTTCTTCTATAGCTATGACACTGTGATGCTTAAGGCAACGACACTCACTCATAGCAGCAGCCACTGCAGAGTCCCCAAAGGGGGCATCCTCAGGTCTATAAGTCGCACAGCCCTATAGAGAGGCCGTCCCTCGCTTTCTGTTTTGCACAAGCGCAGAAATTATGTTGCGTTTTCCAAGGCATTATCATAGCTGGACGCCTGATTCAGCAAGAAGGACAGAGCACCTCTTTTCAATCAGCTCAAGGCTGAGTTATTCCTGCACACGCATTCATAGAATCATAGAATGATAAGAGGGACCCGAGGGTCATCTAGTCCAACCCCCTGAAACTCAGGAATCGCAGCTCTTGGCACATTCTTAATCTAGTCTGAGCAAGCTGTCAGATTCGCCTAACAACATCCCTCCATGTTGCTGATTAGAACTCCACAGTTAGGTTTCCTGATAGGAATATTAAAGGTAAAGGGACCCCTGACCGTTAGGTCCAGTCGTGACCAACTCTGGGGTTGCGGCGCTCATCTCGCTTTACTGGCCGAGGGAGCCGGCGTACAGCTTCCAGGTCACGTGGCCAGCATGACTAAGCCGCTTCTGGTGAACCAGAGCAGCGTGTGGAAACGCCGTTTACCTTCCCGCCGGAGCGGTACCTATTTATCTACTTGCACTTTGATGTGCTTTTGAACTGCTAGGTTGGCAGGAGCAGGGACCGAGCAACGGGAGCTCACCCCGTCGAGGGAATTCGAACCGCCGGCCATCTGATCGGCACAGCACCACCCCTGTCCCCCTATTTAGTTGGGTACTAATCTTCCTATGGGACGCGGGTGGCGCTGTGGGTAAAACCTCAGCGCCTAGGACTTGCCGATCGCATGGTTGGCGGTTCGAATCCCCGCGGCGGGCTGCGCTCCTGTCGTTCGGTCCCAGCGCCTGCCAACCTAGCAGCTTGAAAGCACCCTCGGGTGCAAATAGATAAATAGGGACCGCTTACCAGCGGGAAGGTAAACGGCGTTCCGTGTGCTGCGCTGGCTCGCCAGATGCAGCTTTGTCACGCTGGCCACGTGACCTGGAAGTGTCTGCGGACAGCGCTGACTCCTGGCCTATAGAGTGAGATGAGCGCAACCCTAGAGTCTGTCAAGACTGGCCCGTACGGGCAGGGGTACCTTTACCCTTACCTTTAATCTTCCTATTGGGGGACGCGGGTGGCACTGTGGTCTAAACCACTGAGCCTAGGGCTTGCCCGTCGGAAGTTGGCGGTTCGAATCCCCGTGACGGGGTGAGCTCCCATTGCTCGGTCCCAGCTCCTGCCAACCTAGCAGTTCGAAACCAGGTCATGCTGTTGCTGCCAGCCAGGGTTGACGGTGCTGAGCTGGAGAAGCCAGGGGTCTGGCTTTCCCAAGTCAATTCCAAGAGCTGGCAGCCCTGGGCAGGACCGCCGGGGCAGCCATGCTGGCATTTCCTTGTTAGGGGAAGGGTTTGATGGGAAGGCTCTCAAAAGGCCAGGGATTCTCCCAGGAGGAGGAAGGCCAGGCGTTTGCTCTCAGCTACCTGAACTTCCGGGCGCACTGAGCCTCCCGCTGGTAGTCGCATTCCCACTCCAGCTCCTTCTGAAGCACCTGCAGGGTGTTGTCAGCAAAGAGGCCTGCAAGGAAACAGAGACGGGCAGAGGCTGTTCACCCATGAGAGCACAAAACTGTGGAACTCCCTGGTGCAGGAGGGAAAGACCAGCCACCCACCTGGACGGCGCTCAAGGAGGACTGGACAGATTCAGGGAGGAGGAGAGGGCTCTGGAGCTCAGGTCCGAGAATCAGCGTGTTCTTACATGAGTAGAATGTGTCCTTTTATTTAAAATGCATCTCTGGGTTATTTGTGGGGCATAGGAATTCGTTCATTCCCCCCCCCAAAAAAAAATATAGTCCACCCCCCCCAAGGTCTGAGGGACAGTGGACCCAGCCCGCTGCTGAAAAAGTTTGCTGACCCCTGTGGCAGGCCCTTGTGAGAAGATGGACTAGATGTGAAAATGTACAGAATGGAATGGCATACAAAAGGTGAACAGGTAAAATCTGTAACGGTACACTGGGCAAGGGATTTGAGGCATAACATTCAGATTGCAGATTGGGAAAGGTTATGGAAAACAGATTTGAAATTCACAGCATGTTGTAGGCTGAAAGAAAATTATATGAAAATGATGTGTCGGTGGTATTTGACTCCTAGTAATCCTAGTAAGCTAGCAAAAATGTATAAAACAAGTACAAATACCTGCTGGAAATGTAAAGAAAAGAAGGTAACTTTTATCATATGTGGTGGTGGTAAAAGGCAAGAAAGGCTTTCTGGGAAATGATATACAATGAACTGAAAAACATGTTTTAAATAAAGTTTAGGGGGGTGGAATCCAGAAGCCTTCTTATTAGGAATTGTAGGTACCGACATCCCAAAGGAACTCTTCATGTACACGACAACAGCAGCACGGATGCTACTAGCCCAGAGATGGAAAGAAGAAATTGAGTCCCTAGCAGAGAGGAATAGCAAACCAAGTTATTAGACTACGATGAAATTGCAAAACTGACCGGAAAGCTCAGGGACTAAGAAGACAAAAACTTCCAAGAAAGAATGGGGGGGGGGATTATAATTTATTTAGGAGACCATCGGAAACAGATGAAAACAGGATTTTAATCTCACTTGTAATGTAACAAATACTATGGACAATATGGACAGATGTAAAATATAGATTATGAAATAATATGCTGTTGAAAATGTTGACAATGGGACCCATGGAAGGGATTGGGCGGGAAGTCTCGATTCAGATAAATCTCTCTATATGGATATGTATTTGGTTTTGTTATAAATTTATACCTGTAAAATCAAATAAAAACGGTTTTTCAAAAAATCTGATTTCTTTCCGCAGGGCCTGCAAGACAGAGTTGTTCCGCCTGGCCTTTGGTTTGGAATCAATTTGATTACCTCCCCCTCTTTCTTTTTTCCTTTCTTTCCTTCTGTGTTGGAACTCCTATTTGGGGACTTCCCTGGCTTTTTTCTAGCCCATGTAGGACCAGCCTGGATAGTTAGCCTTGGTGGAGACTTGATGTTTTCATCCCCCAAAAAGTTTTTGATTGAGTTTCCACTGAAATGAGGCTGCATTTTAACATTTTAATGTTGCATTTTAATCTTGTTTTTAAGCTGTATTCAATTGTTTTATATTTGGTGTTAGCTGCCCTGAGCTGGGGAGGAGAGGGAATAAATAAATTTTTTTATTATTATTATTATTAAGAAGAGGAAGAGAGAAGATGGGACTAGATGAGCCCCCTTTGGCTCACCTTGCGTTCTCCTTACCTTCTGGGAGCATCATGCTCATCTTGAGCACCACCAACAGGTTATCCACGTCACTTCGGATGCTCTGAGCAATGCCTGGGTACTGCAGGAGGAGAGGAGGGAGACGGAACGTCAAGACCGGCTGCGCTGCCAAGGGCTTCCAAACCCAGCAGACCAGAGACTTGCCTGGCAGTCAAAGTCTCTCCCTACAGGCTCTGCCCTCGCCCTGTAGCCAGAGCACCTTCCTTGCATGCACAGTCCTGGGTTCAAATCCTGGCAACGTCTCCACGTCTGAGCCAACATTTACCTGGATCTTCATGGCCACTTCAGTCCCATCCTTCAGCACTCCAAGGTGCACTTGGCCGATGGAGGCGGCCGCAAAGGGCGTTTCCTCAAAGGAGGCCACTCTGTCCCGCCAGTCAGCACCCAGTTCTTCCACCAGGACACCCTGGAAGGGGAAGAACAGAGAGTCCCTGAAGCAACATGCTGGAGAGCTGCCTCACACCGGCAGCGGCTGCCACCTGGACTGAGGCAAACCCCACGGGCATCTTCCTGCGCCAGCAGCATCTCAGTGCGGCGGCTGAGCTGGACCTCCCTGCTCAGAGCATCCATGCCAACCCTCCCACCCAACCACGGGCGGAGGGCAAAGGCGGCTTCCCTCGCGGCCCCCTGCCCCACCCCAGGGCAACGCACCATCATCTGAGAGGGCGGCATGAAGTCGGCGCTTTGTCGGACACGCTGGAAGATCTGCTGCAGCTGGGGGCTGATGAAGCTGTTGTCTGCGGGGAGAAGCGGGCGTCCCAAAGAAACTGTTTTTTAAATATTGTTTGCAGTGCTGCAACCCACCCTGCTAGCCTGGAGAGGCTCTTTGGTTTTGGCTTGGGAGGGCAGTCCTTTGATGGGTGTGGAGGACTCCCTGGTCCTGAATGGGGCAACTGTGCCCCTGAAGGACCAGGAGCGCAGCCTGGGAGTCATTTTGGACTCACAGCTGTCCATGGAGGCGCAGGTTAATTCTGTGTCCAGGGCAGCTGTCTGCCAGCTCCATCTGGTACGCAGGATGAGACCCTAGCTGCCTGCGGACTGCCTTGCCAGAGAGGTGCATGCTCTAGTTATCTCCCACTTGGACTACTGCAATGCACTCTACATGGGACCACCTTTAAAGGTGACCCGGAAACTGCAACTAATCCAGAATGCGGCAGCTAGACTGGTGACTGGGAGTGGCCGCCGAGACCACATAACGGGTCTTGAAAGACCTACATTGGCTCCCAGTACGTTTCCGAGCACAATTCAAAGTGTTGGGGCTGACCTTTCAAGCCCTAAACGGCCTCGGTCCAGTATACCTGAAGGAGCGTCTCCAACCCCCATCTTTCAGCCCGGACACTGAGGTCCAGCTCCGAGGGCCTTCTGGTGGCTCCCTCACTGCGAGAAGCCAAGTTACAGGGAACCAGGCAGAGGGCCTTCTCGGTAGTGGCACCTGACCTGTGGGACGCCCTCCCATCAGATGCCAAGGAAATAAACAACTATCTGACTTTTAGAAGACATCTGAAGGCAGCCCTCTTTAGGGAAGTTTTATTCTGTTTTTAGTATTCTTCTGGGAGCGGCCCAGAGTGGCTGGGGAAACCCACCCAGATGAATGGGGGTATAAATAATAAACTATTACAGTGGTACCTCGGGTTAAGTACTTCATTCTTTCCGGAGGTCTGTTCTTAACCTGAAACTGTTCTTAACCTGAAGCACCACTTTAGCTAATGGGGCCTTCCTGCTGCCGCTGCGCTGCTAGAGCACAATTTCTGTTCTCATCCTGAAGCAAAGTTCTTAACCCGAGGTACTATTTCTGGGTTAGCGGAGTCTGTAACCTGAAGCGTCTGTAACCTGAAGCGTCTCTAACCCGAGGTACCACTGTATTATTATTGTATAACCTTCCAGGCTTGGGGGACGGACCTCTTTGCCGACCAGCCAGCAGCCCCACCAACCCTCCCATTGATTCTTAGCAGCCCCTCAGGGAAGATGCAGGAAGGAAATGGGAACACCCCCTTCTCCCCCCCCCCCCGATACCTTGAATGCTCAACATCTGGCCAATCTTGAGGGCAGCCCCACGCATCTTGCAGAGGGTATCCACGATTCGCTCGGCGTTTGCCTCCGACAGGAAGGGGTTGGATTCCAGTAGGAAGCTTGCGTCTGCAGTGGGGGAGGGAAGAAAGATTTGCTTGTGCCTGGGGAGGCAGGCCTCTCATGAGAGCAGAATATGAGCGTCTCCACCCCCATCGTTCTACCCGGACACTGAGGTCCCGCTCTGAGGGCCTTCTGACGGTTTCCTCATTGCAAGAAGCCAAGTTACAGGGAACCAGGCAGAGGGCCTTCTCGGTAGTGGCGCCCACCCTGTGGAACACCCTCCCATCAGATGTGAAGGAAATAAGCAGCTATCTTATCTTTAAAAGACATCTGAAGGCAGCCCTGTTTAGGGAAGTTTTTAATATTTAATGCTGTATTGTTTTTAACATTCGATTGGGAGCCGCCCAGAGTGGCTGGGGAAACTCAGCCAGATGGTTGGGGTATAAATAATAAATAAATTATTATTATTATTATTATTATTATTATTATTATTATTATTATCATCATCATCATCATCATCATCATCATCCTGCTGGGTCAGGCCAAAGGGGGCCCAGCTGGTCTCGCATCCTCTTCCCTTGAGAGCAGAAGAAGTGTCCAGGCACTTTTTAAGGCAAGGCCAGCCCCAGCCACGCACCCCGGCCCTCAAAATCCTTAAAGCAGCCCCTTGTGGCCTCGCAACCACATGTGCAAGAGATCATGAGTGCACAGGGCAGGCCCTTCTCTCGCACCTTCCTTACCCTTGATTTTTTGCTCCCCGTTAAGGGAGTTCCTCGCCACTTCCACCAAGGCTCCAAAGCCCAGGCCCACAGCCAGACCTGGAAGGGAGAAAGGATTGTATGAATGGAAGGCGGGGGGGGGGGATAGAATGAATCCAGTCTTCCCCCCCCCAGCCCAGTCTCTCCCACCACCAGCTCCAGCTGCCCCCCACCCCACCAATGTGGTAACCCATAGGAAGGTCTATTATGCAAACATAAATTACATTAGGATCGTCCTCAAGAAACGCTTAGGATTGTAATTTTGTGAATGGAATATTCATTTCAAGCCATTAATTCTCAGCCTTCTCCAATTCCCAAATGACAAGATTTATTGTGATGGTTTAATACTTCTTTTTCAGGGGGGACTTGCTACAATTCGAGGACCTGTCCGGGTTAGTTTTTGTAGATGTGCATTCAACTTCCACGCTCCTGCAGCCGTTTACAACGTTCCACGACTGGCCCTTTCCTCTGAGCAACTGGCGTCTGTCTAAACATTCCGTGACATCACAGCAGCCAAACCAATGGCAGCAAAGCAAGCAAACGAAAGGCAAAATCCAGTCGCATCACCCTGGCATTCTCCCTCCCTCTCAACAAATCCTCAGCTGCGAATGCTGCCGCCTGGAGGATCTCACCTCCAAAATTCGCAAGGCGTCCAACGCGGGTCACTGGCACTTTCCGCTCGCGGGCCCTCTCACTGAGCTGAGGAACAAAGCAGACAGAAAAGTCAAGCCAGCCAGATGTTGGGGGACAAGGAAGGCTCACCCCCTCTTGCGAGCGCTCCAGAAACATCTGGGAACAGAACGTTAAGGCAAGATGGGTCCACCTTGGCGCGTCCAACCAGCTTATTTTTATGCTCTTAAGCATAAAGTTTCTACAGTTGCGATCTGAACTATTTCCCCAGCCGACAGCGGCAATTAGCAGCACTACCTGTGCATACACCTTAAGCCAGAGCTTTCCAAACTGTGTGCCGCAACACACTTGCTTGTCGGCTGCAGCGTGTGGGTGTGTTGCGAAACGAAAAAGTGTGTCACAAGCAGGGAACGTTTGGAAACTTCTGCCTTAAGCGTCTTGCTGAACGTTGCATCCCTGCTGGATCCTGGTTGGCTCAGGGTTCAAGCCACCCACTTCCCCCCCTCCCCACGAGACCCAGGCCTTACCTTCTGCCTCATTTTGCCCAGACTCTCCTGGTCTTTCCTGGGCCGAGATTGCCTCGCTTTCTGGATGTCCTCCACCGTGAGACCTCGAAGCGGAGCGCTCTGATGAATCAGACGGGGGCGACCAAAGCTGGAGACTCCCCAAAGCCTGGGTGCCCCTGTGGGCATGGGAAGCGGCTGGTCACCGGAATGATCGGCAGCCCATCCTGTGGCGCTTGCGGTGTGACAAGAGTTTTCCCCCTGCAGGAACCACCTTCCTGGGTAAGGCAGCTTTTCCTGCTCCTCCCGAGGAGATGCTGGGAGCGCCACGGTTTCCTGCTAAAAGCAGAAAGCAGATTGCTGTTTCCTGCCAGGTCCAGGACACAGAGCTCTCAGCCCCCAAAACCCCAATTTCTTCTAAAGCGCTGGGATCAGGTGTGCCAACTCTCAGGGGCAGAGGTTTCATTAGCCCCCTCAATATTCCTTAGCAGGGCGCTCAGCCCCAGCCCCCCAATATTGAGGGGGCAGAGGAAGGCAAACATCAAAGCATCTACCAGCTCCACCTGGTACGCAGGCTAAGACCCTACCTGCCCGCAGACTGTCTCGCCAGAGTGGTGCATGCTCTGGTTATCTCTCGCTTGGATTACTGCAATGCGCTCTACGTGGGGCTACCTTTGAAGGTGACCCGGAAACTGTAACTAATCCAGAATGTGGCAGCTAGACTGGTGACTGGGGGCGGCCGCCGAGACCACATAACACCGGTCTTGAAAGACCTACATTGGTTCCCAGTACGTTTCCAAGCACAATTCAAAGTGTTGGTGCTGACCTTTAAAACCCTAAACGGCCTTGGTCCAGTATACCTGAAGGAGCATCTCCACCCCCATCGTCCAGCCCGGACACTGAGGTCCAGTGCTGATGGCCTTCTGGCGGTTCCCTCCCTGAGAGAAGCAAAGCTACAGGGAACCAGGCAGAGGGCCTTCTCGGCAGTGGCACCGGCCCTGTGGAACGCCCTCCCACCAGATGTCAAAGAGAACAACAACTACCAGACTTTTAAAAGACATCTGAAGGCAGGCAGCCCTGTTCAGGGAAGTTTTTAATGTGTGACATTTTTATGTATTTTTAATCTTTGTTGGAAGCCGCCCAGAGTGGCTGGGGAAATCCAGCCAGATGGGCGGGGTACAAATAATAAATTATTATTATTATTATCAATGGAAGGCTAAACCAGCCTGCATGGGGCAGGAAGTCCCACATGTACCACACGCCGCCACCCCCACCCCCCAAGAATGGAAATTGCAGAGGTCAAGTAATGGAGCAATTCAGCATCCAGGGAAAAGGTGACCTCATTTTCTGTTTCTTGAGCTTTCAAGGCCATTACCTGGCAGGGAAAACTGAGCCTGCCTGTGTGCTAGACATGTATCTATCGATCTATAAAAATATATAATATTGGGACAACAGTTCCCAGTGGAGGTGGACATCCTGGGCTCCACAAGGCAGAGTGGCTTTTGTGTGTTCACCAGGAGGCGGATTGGGACGCAGGTGGCGCCATGGGTTAAACCACAGAGCCTAGGACTTGCCGATCAGAAGGTCGGCGGTTCGAATCCCCACAACGGGTTGAGCTCCTGTTGCTCGGTCCCTGCTCCTGCCAACCTAGCAGTTCAAAAGCACATCCAAGTGCAAGTAGATAAATAGGTACCGCTCCAGCGGGAAGGTAAACGGCGTTTCCGTGCGCTGCTCTGGTTCCCCAGAAGCGGCTTAGTCATGCTGGCCACATGACCCGGAAGCTGTATGCTGGCTCCCTCAGCCAGTAAAGCGAGATGAGCGCCACAACCCCAGAGTCTGCCATGACTGGACCTAATGGTCAGGGGTCCCTTTACCTTTACAGGAAGCGGATTGGACTTGTGCCATGTGGACACATCTATGGATGAAGGACGGTCTACAAATTTAATACACAATAATAAGAGCATCCTCCTCCAATCTCCTCACTTCCCCATAGTAGTGACCTCCCCAGGTTGTGTAGAGAAGAGCACGCAACACATTCCCTGCTCTTTAAGTGGCAAGCGATTTCTATTTTGGCTGCAGGCGTCAACATGCTTAACCAGTTGGGTCTGTCTCTTGGAGCTGATTTTCATCCCTGAAGCCAGGAGTTAAGGGCAGGTGCTTGAGTTTCAAAGGCCATTTCAGCCCTGCTCTCCAGACACCTTTGGGCAGAGTCAGCCTCCACGGCCCTCTTCCAGCAGGGAGGCAGCAATGGCACAGTGGTTAAAGTGTCAGACTGGGAAAGGCTGGGGTTCGAATTCCCACTTTGGCTATTGGGGGGGTGTGATCTTGGGGGACAGCCACTGCCTTTTCTGAGCCTAACCCACCTCGCTGGGTTGTGGTTGTCGTGGCGATTAAACAAAGGGGTAGGGAGAAGAACTTCACGGAGCTCCTTGGAGGAAAGAAGAAGGGCTGTGTGTGCAACACATTACAGTGGTACCTCCGGTTAAGTACTTAATTCGTTCCAGAGGTCCGTACTTAACCTGAAACTGTTCTTAACCTGAAGCACCACTTTAGCTAATGGGGCCTCCTGCTGCTGCCATGCCACCGGAGCACGATTTCTGTTCTCACCCTGAAGCAAAGTTCTTAACCTGAAGCACTATTTCTGGGTTAACGGAGTGTGTAACCTGAAGCGTATGTAACCCAAGGTACCACTGTAAATAAAAGCAGCCGCACAGAGGCCTCTACCCTGCAGGGAGCAGCGCAGTCATAGAGGCTGGTGTGCAGTTTCACGCTCACAAGAGCATTGCACACTTGCGAGACTTGTTGCACACTTATGAATGAGCAGTGGGTGCTGGACCCTTGACCCTGACCCACCAGGGTCCTTCTGAAGGGTGGGTTGGGGCCCAGAGCCCCAGCCAAGGACTTTCCCCCCCACACACACTTCTACCCCCCCCACTGACTTACCCTCCTCTTCCTGCAGCTGTCAGGTCTCCCCTCGGAGCTGTGGGTCCCGGAGGAGGGTCGTGCCAGCCTGGCCCCCTCAGGGGCGACCCTCCCCGCAGAGCAGCTCCCCAGGAACCGGAGCCCCCGCTTCCAAGGCATCTCGGGGGGGGGAGAGGTGTGGCCCCGAGTCCAAGGGCCCTGAGGGGGGCAAAGGTCAAAGGGCGCCAAGAGAGAGGGGTTCGGGTGAATGAGAGAGGACCCCCCCAAAAAAAGAGCGGGGTCAAAGGTCACCAGGTTCCGGGAATGGGGGGAGACTGTTCCCACCGCGGTCCGACCCTCGCCGCTCGCTTCTCCCTTCCTCTGGACACCGGCATCTGCTTCCGGGTCCGGCTAGTCCCGCCTCCCTTCCGGAGGGGCGCGGCGGGTGTCCAATCAGCGGCCCCGTGTGCGTTCCCGGGCGTTGGAAGGCGTCGACCAATCAGGGCTCGAGGATCCGCCCCCGCCCGCTTTGATTCATTCATTTCTCTCCCGCTCGCCCCGCCCCCGTTCCCGCGCCCATTCAGGAGGAATGCGTTCGCCGGTGGAACTCGCTGCCACGGGACGGGAGGAGGGAGGCCGCGCTGCTATTCTTAGGTTACGTTTTTAACTTATCGCCCGCCCGAAGATCCCCGGGCGGGTTGGCAATATTAGAAAGAGATGGAGCCTGTCGGGTGAAGCCTCCTGATCTCCCGGTGGCCTTGCAATACATCTCTCGGGGGAAAGCCGCGAGCAGGATCCGGGCACAGGGGCAACTCTCTCCCTGGCCCTCTCCTCCTCCATGAATTTCAATTCCGCTCTTAAAGCCACCCAGGCTGGCTCATGGGGCGGGGAGTTCCACCGTTTAACTAGGCGCTGTTGGAAGAAGGACTTTGTATTGCTGTCGGCATCCGTCGGTCTCAAGAGACAATGGCGAGCGGAGGGGGGGGTTTGAAGTCAAACCGGGTCCCCAGATGTTGTTGAACTACAACTCCCATCACCCCTAGCTAGCAAGGCCAGAGCTCAGGGATGATGGGAGTTGTAGTCCAACAACATCTGGGGACCCACAGGATGAGAACCACTCAAATAGAGGCACTGGGTTTCACTAGGGGGCGCTGCCCTACCTCGAATCGGCCAGGAAGGAGGGCTTGGCCCCAGGGATCTCCTGTCTTGCGTTCGAATCTCCTTTTCTGGGTGCAGCACCCTTGCAGGATTAGGCAGGCCCAGCGGCACAACATGGGGTGGAGCTGGGTGTGGGTGGGTGCTGGAGGAGGCGAAGGGGACGTGTTCGTCGCTGCCCCCTTCTTTTTTAAACTTCAAAAGTGGGGATGTTTCCATGAAACAGCCTTTCTCAACCTGTGGGTCCCCAGATGTTGTTGAACTACAACTCCCATCACCCCATAGCTAGCAAGGCCAGAGCTCAGGGATGATGGGAGTTGTAGTCCAACAACATCTGGGGACCCACAGGTTGAGAACCGCTGCAGTGCCCCCCTGTGGCTCCAGAGGCTGGAAATCTTGCAACTGCTGCCTCCTTTGTGGTTTTAGCAGCACCAAATTGACACCCCTGGGTGCAAGCCTGTGCCCGGAGGTCCTAGGCTACCTTTGTGACAAGGCCCCCCTCTCAGCCTTCCTTCCCCCCTCCCAATTTTTTTATTGGTTTTCCAAATTTATAACAAACAAAAAACATCAAAAACAAACAAGCCGACAGACAGACATTTATCCTAGCTATAATAGTTCCACTTTTGTCAACATTGCTGGGTGACTTCCTTGAATCCCCCTGGCTGAGTTTCCGTATAAATCATTGTAGCAGTTTTCCAAAACTATTTTCACATAAAATTTACTTAGTCAATTAGCATCTTCCTTTCTTTTCATTTTAACTTTTAACATAGTATTCTAAAGGTAAAGGTAAAGGTACCCCTGCCCGTACGGGCCAGTCTTGACAGACTCTAGGGTTGTGCGCCCATCTCACTCAAGAGGCCGGGGGCCAGCGCTGTCCGGAGACACTTCCAGGTCACGTGGCCAGCGTGACATCGCTGCTCTGGCGAGCCAGAGCCGCACACGGAAACGCCGTTTACCTTCCCGCTAGTAAGCGGTCCCTATTTATCTACTTGCACCCGGGAGTGCTTTCGAACTGCTAGATTGGCAGGCGCTGGGAGCGCACCCCGCCGCGGGGATTCGAACCGCCGACCTTTCGATCGGCAAGCCCTAGGCGCTGAGGCTTTTACCCACAGTGCCACCCGCGTCCCTAACATAGTATTCTACAACATCACAAATTTAAATCCTAGGCCTATCTGATACTCACAAATAATTCTATTTAAGTTACCTTAACAAATTTAGCTAAGCAATCTTTGAATTTCTTCCATTCCTCTTGATACTCCTCCTCCTCCTGGTCGCGGACTCTTCCGGTCAGTTCGGCTAGCTCCCAAAAGTCCATCCCCTCTTGGCCTTCCCGATGAGGTCCGAAGGAAAGCAGAGCAAAATGTTGGGTACCCACTTGGCTGCAGGAATTGCTGGAAGGAGGCGTACAAAGCACCGCCCAACTGCCTTAGGGACTCTGCTCCAGATTTCTGTAGAGCAGGGGTCAGCAAACCTTTTCAGCAGGGGGCCTCAGACCTTGTGGGGGCCAGACTATTGTTTTTTGGGGGGGATATGAACGAATTCCTATGCCCCACAAATAACCCAGAGATGCATTTTAAATAGGACACATTCTAGACTAGAGGGCAGGATGGGGGACCAAAGGTGGACAAACTACCCCAGAAGGAGCACAATTTGTCTCCCACCAGAGGTACCGTCCCTCCCCTGACACCCCAGAAGTATTTATTATTTCAATATAGTTTCAAGCAAAAGGTCTTCTTCCATGGTTGGTAATGTATGAATATGTACCTCTGCCTTTTCGCAAATGCACAAAGGATGGATCCAAAACACTTCACACAATCATTCCCCATCATTTCTGGCTACTGGCCATGCTGAAGCTGATGGGAGTTGTAGTTCAGCAGCGCCTGGGGGACCAAAGATTCCACACACCTGGCCCATACAGAAACGGCATTGGCCCTGTGGGATTTCAGGCAAGTGTCCTGCTCAGCCTCACCTGAAATGCTCAATCTCCACATATTCCATCAGTCTTGTCTGCCATTCTTCTTTTCTTGGTACTCCTCCTTCCTTCCATCTCTGGGCTAGAAGCATTCTCGCTGCCGTCGTTGCATACATAAAAAGTCTTTTATCCTCTTTTGGTATCTCTTCACCTATTACACCTAACGGGAAAGCTTCTGGTTTTTTAACAAATGTATTCCTAAACATTTTCTTTAATTCATTATATATCATTTGCCAGGAAGCTTTTACCAATGTACATGGTAAAAAGTACCGTCCTTCCCTTTACATTTCCAACACAGATTTGAACTAGTTTTGTACATTTTTGCAATTTTACTCTGTTAGATACCAGCGATACATCATTTTCATATGGTTTTCCTTCTGTGAACAGCATGCAGTAAACTTTATTTCCTCTTTCCATAACTTTTCCCAAGATGAAAGTTGGATATTATATCCAAAATCTCTAACCCAGTGTATCATCACTGCTTTGACTTCTGTTAACCAGAAGGTTGGTGGTGCTAAATAGTGGGTAGACATAGCAAACGACACAGTGATTCTTCAAACAGCTCTTTTTTATTCACAGGCCAGAACAGAACTGAACTGAAGGGTTCAGCCAGCCCGCTTATATAGAGCTCCAGTACAACGTAACTGTAACAACTTTCTGTAACTATCCAATCACTGAACGTCACTTTCGATCCCTTATTTGCATATGTGGACCTGAACTATCTACAGTATCCCCCTGCTGGCCCAGGCTGAGAACTTCAGTACACAACAGGTGGTTTGAGCCCACCTAGTGACAGATTCCAGGCAGATTTCCTGCATTGCAGAGGGTTGGACTAGATGACCCTTGGGTTCCCTGTATCGCTGCCTGCCTGCTTGGGCTGCCTTGTCCTCTGCCACCCAGGTGGTGGTACAGCTACATTTCCTGCCATTCTCAAGCTTATCCGAAAAGACATCGCTCCCGGGAGGGACTTCCCGTCTGCGCACAAAGGAGCTGGAAGTGGAACCGATATTTTGGTCCAGCGCTTGAGCAGCTTGGGAGTAAGATGTCCTCAGAAGCATCCTGGAAAAAGCCGGGATCGTGAATGCAAAGCAGATGGAAAGTATCAGATGGAGATTTGGAAGGGGGCGGAACCACAAGGCTGCCATCAGTGACTCAGGAGGAAGCAAGTCAGAGGGAATCAGGAAAAGCACCAGGCGTTTAACAAGACCTCGGATTTTCCCAGCTCACAATTCCTGTCTGCATATATTGTGGAGAAAACATTGGGGTCATGTTTGTGAACATCAGCCTTGGATGAGTCAGGTCCAGAAATTCCAAAACTGAATGAAACCTCCTGGGGTTATATTAGAAGACGTTCATTCTTAAACATTTCTTCCAGAAGGTGTGGTGCTATAAGGATACAGGGATGTGATCTGTGTGTTTCTGGGATGACTAACCTGCTTCCCTGGGCTGCATCCCTCACCATCCCTGACCATTGGCCCTGCTGGCCAGGGCTGGTGAGACTTGGGGGCCCCACAACATCTGCAAAATGTTTGGCAAGGGCCGTGGCTCAGTGGCAAAGCCTCTTCCTTGCATGCAGAAGTTTTGTTGTTGTTGTTTAGTCGTTTAGTCGTGTCCGACTCTTTGTGACCCCCTGGACCAGAGCACGCCAGGCACTCCTGTCTTCCACTGCCTCCCGCAGTTTGGTCAGACTCATGCTGGTAGCTTTGAGAACACCTGGGCGGGTGCCACCCACCTGCTTGGGCCGGCTTTTGACCCGCCCTCAGCCAGGGAGGACAATGGACTGCTGGCCAGGGTGGGTCCAAGGCCAAAAAAAGAGAGGCTGTCTCCATTGCCCAAGCCTCTTTTGCTGTTCTTCCTTCCTGGATAGATAAACTTCTCACATGAATGGGATAGCTCTGTAACAATGGATTCCAAACTGATGTATTTACCATTTCAGAAGAATGTCCAGACTGGTCAGGATAATGCAATCAGCCAGCATTATCATGTATCCTGACAAACAGGAGACAAGCCAACACTCCAATTTCTGTTGCATTTCTTCCTCTTTCTGTGATGCTGATATGATGCTTTTGGGTGGTCTTTGGCTAAAGGGCTGGGCAAATTCTAAAGTCTTTAAAGTTGCCACACACCTTTGTTCTGGGTCCCTTCTTGCAAGGGCACAGGGCAGGTCGCTTTGTTGCAACAGAAAATAAAAGCCTGCCTTGCTTGGAATCATTCTTCTCTGACAAATACTTAGTTCCTGAGCCAGGTCACATACACAGACATACCCTTAAGACAGGATTTGTGAGCAAAAAGACAATGGGGAGGCTCCCCCATCTCCTCGCTCCTTGCAGAGAAAACATTTGGTCAGTTTTGAAGTGAAAATGGTTTCAAGGCGGTCCTCCTATGCTGCTCCAGACATGTGGTCCACACATCTATGTATGTGCTTGGTTGGTACATTTTATATATATATATATATATATGCTTTCGTAGATTTTCACGGGTACAGGAATGCAGGTTTTGGTGTCCTCGGGTGTCTTCCCGTGTAAAAGTTGGGGTGTCTAGGCGACGTTTCGACGAGGTCTCACTCGTCATCTTCAGGCTGGTGCTTTCGGCTTCTTGTTACTGGAACAGAGTAGGATCTCAGTGTTTTAGTTCCTATAAATACTGTTGAGGGGGTGTGGTGTATAGCCTCCAATGTTCTGGGCAGAGAGGAAGTTCCCAGGCTAGTGTGCCTTTTCTTCTTTTGTTCCTTAATTACTTGAGGGATATCTTGAGTGATTTCTTGAGTGATATCCTGAGTACCACTTAGGTGGGTCATTAGGTGTGGATTAGTTGCTAAAGCCTTCGTGTCTTGACCTCTTGAACTTTGTGAAGAGTTTTTCTGAGAAGATGGCTGTACTGCACTTAGTTGTGCTCTGGCTTGGCTTCGTGTATAGGGGCGAGCTGTGGTTTTGTGTCCTGTGCCAGCCAGATCTGTGTGGGGATTGCAGGGGGGTGCAGCATCCGGAGGTGCCACCATGGTTTGGCTACTGGATGGTGTCTGTAATTTATCTGTGGAGAGGGTCTGGGTTTGGGTCTGGTGTGGTTGATTGGTGATGGCGTTCTGTGTGCCTCTGGATCTGGTGTCGGTTTTTGTGGGGAGGGCTAATTTCCAGATGTCTGGCAGGCGGGATGTGTCGTCACGCTTGTTCATGTTGTGAGGGTGTTTCTCTATCTCGATGGCTTCCATGATTATTCTCTTGTGGTGATGTTCCATGTTAGAGAGCAATTTGGAATCTGCAAAATTAATTTCGTGTCCTGTTTCTTTCATGTGTTGGAAAAGAGAGGAAGTTTTTTCTTCTTTTTTGACGGCATTCTTGTGTTCTGCGATACGTGCATTTATTCGTCTGTTTGTTTGTCCAATGTACGTGGCTGGGCAGACTTTGCAGGGTATTTCATGTATTCGGGGGGATACAACATCGAAGCTCACAAGTAGGTCATTGGGATTCTCTTCACACAAGTATCTCTCTTCACACAAGTGCCCATTAATGAAGCCTTGACAGCCATTCAAAACAAATACAATCCCCCCGAATACATCCTGGACCTGACCAACCACTGCCTAACCAACACGTACTTCATCCACAATGGACAAAGATACAAACAGATAGAAGGAGCACCTATGTGATAGGAATTTTATAGATATATAGTAATGTTCATAACTGCACATACATAGATCAACACAGGAAAGCCAACCTGGAACCATTTTGACTCCTAAACTGAGCAAATGTTTCTCTGCATGGTAAAAATGGAAAAGCCTCCCCATTGTCTCTTTCCTCACAAATCCTGTCTCAAAGATATGTCTGTTTGAATAAGGTGTGAGCCTGTGACCTGGCCCAGGAAATAAGTATTTTACCACTACAAAAGAATGGCCAGGCTCCCCAGGAAATCCAATCAAGTAACCTGCTAGACAGGAGATAAACTGTGACAGGAGAAAAACAATATTTAAATTTCTGTTTTAGACCGCCTTTTCTGTGATGTATGTATGATGTTTCTGGGGGTGGTCCTGATCTACAGGAGGGGAATTTCAAAAGGCTTTATAAGGCCTTGCGTGCCATTTTTCTGGGTCCCTCCTCTCTCCTGCGTGTGAGAGGAGCACCCTGTTGCAACAGATCAATAAAGATCAGGCTTATGAGCTGCTTTGCTTCTCAATATTCTCTGGTTAGAATCATAGAATCATAGAGTTGGAAGAGACCACAAGGGCCATGGAGTCCAACCCCCTGCCAAGCAGGAAACACCATCAGAGCACTCCTGACATATGGCTGTCAAGCCTCTGCTTAAAGACCTCCAAAGAAGGAGACTCCACCACACTCCTTGGCAGCAAATTCCACTGTCGAACAGCTGTTACTGTCAGGAAGTTCTTCCTAATGTTTAGGTGGAATCTTCTTTCTTGTAGTTTGGATCCGCTTCTCTGGAGTGTCCGCTTCTCTGGAGCAGCAGAAAACAACCTTTCTCCCTCCTCTATGTGACATCCTTTTATATATTTGAACATGGCTATCATATCACCCCTTAACCTCCTCTTCTCCAGGCTAAACATGCCCAGCTCCCTTGGTTGGCCTCTCTTATTTTCTCCTACCAATAGGGAACCTATGTAAGGACTCTATATGGACTCTTGGATAAGGGGAAAGGGCAAAGTTTTTGTTTACAACAGTTCCTATGTACTGGCTCACTGGGAAAACTTCAGAAATTCATATAGACATGTGAGCTCAGCTGCTCAGCAGCCCCTCTGCCTGAGTGATAATCCCTGGCATCCTGATACCTGAGTGCCAGACAGGTAGCCATTCCAGAAAGAACAAACCCAGATGAAGACAAAAGGGTGTGGTTAACTTGGCTGGGAAACAGGGAAATGTAAATATCTTTTTTGTTACACTTGATGGGTGTTTGGTGGAGGGCAAGGGGAACCATGGGGCAGGGTCCAGGATGCTCAGATTACTGCTACCAGACCTTCCCTTCATGATGTAACTGTGATGTATGAGTAATGTAGTTTGGGGGGTGTAACATGGGGATGAGCAGCTAATAAAAGTTTGGGTTCTCTTTTGTACGGGGCTTCCATCTTCTTCCACCTTGTGGTGGGAGTCCTGTTGCGACAGTCTTCAATAAAGACCAAGCCTACTGGCTGCTGTTTTGCTCTGGTATTCCTGGCTGGTGTCCTTGTTTTTTGTCCAAGGGAGCCCTCAGATTTCTCCATTAACAATTCTATGATTGAAAATGCGATGAATGGGCACCAGATTTCGAGAAAGTCGCCATTGTCCCCAATACTGGCTAATGTATACTTTGAGGCGTCTTGTCGGCCACTGTGAGAACAGGATGCTATACCAGATGGGACCCCTTAGGCCTGATCCAGCAGATGCTCTTCTTAGGTTTGCGTCTGTTGCAGGAAACCTCCCCCCCTCATCATTCAGTTAGTACAAACTCGACATACACACTCACACACAACATATGCTTCTGTCAGAGCTGCCCGAGGTCCCAGCTCACAAAGGACCAACGCCAGTTCGTTGTTATATACAAAAGTCTTTATTGAAGTTCAGTTTCGCTTTCACAGCCACGGCGCGCAGCTCTACGTCTCAAACTCTAGACCGCTGAAGCTCCGTCTGAGTCTCCTCCCCCCAGATACCAGTTTAAGACTCTAGCCTTGCTCCACCTCTTCCTTTGCTCTTTCCTCCTCTGGTTCCGCTTGTCCGCTGGGGTCTTGCCCTTCCTAGACTCTTCTGACGCTGAGTCCCCTGAGTCTTCCCCCTGCCTCCGGCGGGCTTTAGGAACCTGGTTCCCAATCCGGGTTTTCTGCTGTCCCGCGCGCCTGTACATTCGAACTTGGCGCGCGCGCCCAGCCGGCAACCTTCCTCCTGACCGTTACACTGCTCCTGTCACTGCTTCCCCCTTCGGGGAGGCTAGCTGGACCTGACCTCCCCTCCGTTCCCCCACTCTCCGATAGAGGCGTGGTCAGCCCTGACTCATCTTCTCTCCCCGCTGGAGGAGACGCTGGCCCTGACACATGGGACTCTTCCCCCCCACTATGCTCTGGTGGGGAAGCTGGTCCTGATCTCCCGCTGCTGCTTTGGGAGTCCCCGCTGGCCCCCTTGTTTCTGGTGCGTCCCCCCTGGGACCCCCCTTGCCCTGACCATCGGCGCCCCCTTCTGGGAATCTTCTGATTCGCTGGAGAAGCTCATGGAATCTCTCGGGTCACTGTCATACTCCCCTACGCTGCCCTCAGATTCTTCTCATTCGCTCTCCATTTCCTCTCTCCCCTGTGCCTCTGCTCCTGAGCCCCTGACAGCTTCTGTTATAAATTCATAGAAAATCAACCATACATCGGATCTGCATTGTTCCACTTTTATTTTACTCCATGAAGGAAGGACTACAAAATGGGGTAGGTTTGATACAGGCCAGCCATAATCCCTTGAGCATTCCAGCACATCCACAGGAGCCCTGCCCAGTTGCTATGCCAACCCTGATGGCCCCAGACAGAAGACCATCAAGATCACAAAGAACTTGCATATGGGAGTGGATTCAGCACGGACTGGAACAAAGGACAATGATCAGCTCTTCCCTCTGGGGGCAGGAAACTGCAAACTCCCCTCTGTCACCTGGAAAGTACTCATGGGGAGGGGGAAAGGGGGAACCAGCCAGGTGACAAGACACTCAGGTTACCACCACAACTCCTCCCTCAACCCCTCCTTTTTGTGATGTAGTTGTGATGTAGTTTGGGGAATTAGTAACCAATAAAAGTTGGGGTCTTTTTTTTTGTTCTGAGCTTCCATTTTGCTTCATCTTGTTGCTGGTGGGAGTCCTGTCGCAACAGTATCCAATAAAGGCCAAGCCTACAGGCTGCTGTTTTGCTCCAAGTTATCCTGGTTGGTGTCTTTGTTTTTGTCCAAGGGAGCCCTCGGATTTTTCCGTTAACAAGGGTCTTAAAAAAATGAAAAGCAAATAAAACCAGGGAGCTAGTTTGACAAAGCTAGCTCTTGCAAGCTGCTGTAAGGGGAGGGGAAGCAGCAGAGCACCGCTCCCTGATTTTGCTCCTTGCCCCAGTGACGCTCGGCCAAGTGCAACATAAACCGCACACAGGAAGAGGCTTGAGAAACAGGCTCTTGCACACTTGCTTGGTGGAGAAAACATCTTCCTCTGCGCAGCAATGCCGTCCTTGTCCTGGCGCTCTCTTGAGCACACCCCTTGAGCATCTCTTCCTCTTATAAGATCCCTGCGAAAGGAAGAAGGAGCAGAAGAAACTGAGCAACCTTCTCGCCCCCAAATTCTGGCAGGAGCAGAACCCAGGAGTCAGGGCTCGCTCCCAGCCTCATCCAAGGCCCTGCCGCCAAAGCAGAAAAACAGACCTCGAGCAAGGCTGCTCTTCGCTCTTTCCCTAGAACCATGAGCAATTTCATTACATCTTAACCCACCTATTAGGGGTCACGGGGAAGCAGAGAATGAAAAAATCCTTCATGCGTTGACACAATGGCATTCCTGAAATTGCACTCCTCTCTGGGAAGGTAAAAAAGTAAAGAACTTCTGGGAAATGATATATAAGATGTTGAAATATACATTTTTTAAAAAAGCTTCCATAAACAGGGCTGCCTTCAAATGTCATCTAAAAGTATGGTAGTTGTTGTTCTCATTGACATCTGATGGGTGGGCATTCTACAGCGCGGGTGCCACCATCAAGAAGGCCCTCTGCCTGGTTCCCTGTAGCCTCACTTCTCGCAGCGAGGGAACCGCCAGAAGGCCCTCGGAGCTGGACCTCAGTGTCTGGGCTGAATGATGGGGGTGGAGACGCTCCTTCAGGTATACTGGGCCAAGGCCGTTTAGGGCTTTAAAGGTCAGCCCCAACACTTTGAATTGTGCTCGGAAATGTATTGGGAGCCAATGAAGGTCTTTCAAGACCAGTGTTATGTGGTCTCGGCGGCTGCTCCCAGTCACCAGTCTAGCTGCCACATTCTGGATTAATTGCAGTTTCCGGGTCACCTTCAAAGGTAGCCCCACGTAGAGCGCATTGCAGTAGTCCAAGCGGGAGATAACTAGAGCATGCACCACTCTGGCGAGACAGTCTGTGGGCAGGGAGGGTCTCATCCTGCGTACCAGATGGAGCTGGCAGACAGTTGCCCTGGACACAGAATGGACCTGCGCCTCCATGGACAGCTGTGAGTCCAGAATGACTCCCAGGCTGCACACCTGGTCCTTCAGGGGCACAGTTGCCCCATTCAGGACCAGGGAGTCCCCCACACCCGCCCGTTCTCTTCTCTCTCCCACTGTCAACCTAGAACTGCATCTGGATTTTGAGCATCCCCCCAGCTCTGACCTCTTGCATGGTCCTGCCCCTCTCCCCACCAGGGGAGCCTACAATTCTACTGTCCCCCCCCCATTATTTCTCCTGTCTGTTGGCACCTCAAATATCATAACAGCATTGCCTAAAATACAGTATGCCCGAAACAACAGAAAGGTGTTTTGTAAAGCAAAGGCTTAAATCAGCTGGTTGGGGTTGGTGGCAATTTTAGTCCAAAACCACAGGAAGTGGCCAGGCCGTCAAAGGCTGATTTCAAAGCTTCTCTGCTGCTGCCAAACCCCTCAGCTGCCTTCTGTCAAATCTCGCCTCCCTTCGTTCTGTTTGTGCATTGCTGATGCTTTCTGGATACATCAGAGTGGCCAGCCACAAGCCCTGAAAAAGAACACCAGAGGTTGTCTTCTACTGAACCCATTATTCCATCTAGTTCATGATATAAGGTGTAATAAACATAAATCTGCCCTTATTCCCATATGGGGGACGCGGGTGGCGCTGTGGGTTAAACCACAGAGCCTAAGACTTGCCGATCAGAAGGTCAGCAGTTCAAATCCTTGTGACGGGGTGAGCTCCCGTTGCTCGGTCCCTGCTCCTGCCAACCTAGCAGTTTGAAAGCACATCAAAAAGTGCAAGTAGATAAATAGGTACCACTCCGGCTGGAAGGTAAACAACATTTCTGTGTGCTGCTCTGGTTTGCCAGAAATGGCTTAGTCATGCTGGCCACATGACCCGGAAGCTGTACGCTGGCTCCCTCGGCCAATAAAGCGAGATGCGCACCACAACCCCAGAGTCGGCCACGACTGGACCTAATGGTCATGGGTCCCTTTACCTATTCCCTTATGGGGGACACAAGAGCCCTTATAGAGTCCTTTGTAGGTTCTCCATCGGTCGGAGAAAAGAACCAAGGCCAACCAGAGAATATTGAGAAGCAAAGCAGCTCGTAAGCCTGATCTTTATTGAACTGTTGCAACAGGTGCTCCCCTCACACTCAGGAGAAGGAGGAGGACCCTGAACCAAGGTGTGTCCGCCCTTATAGAGACACTTTAAATTGCCAACCTTGGAGTCCAAGACCACCCCCAGAAACATCACACCTACATCACAGAAAAGGCAGTCTACAACAGAAATCTGAGTGCATTGTTTACCTCCTGTCTGGCAGGTTACCTATTAATGCTTACTTGATTGGATACCCTGGGGAGCCTGGCCAGTCTTTTGTAATGACAAATACATTCTTCTCTGACAAACTTAGGTGACACGGGGTCCCTTGATGGGGAGTTGGGCTGTAAAAGCCAACTCCCTGTTTTTTCCTTTGAAATAAAAAAAATAAGGTTATATATATATATATATATATATATTTGCTTTCGTAGATTTTCACGGGTACAGGAATGCAGGTTTTGGTGTCCTCGGGTGTCTTCCCGTGTAAAAGTTGGGGTGTCTAGGCGACGTTTCGACGAGGTCTCACTCGTCATCTTCAGGCTGGTGTTTTCGGCTTCTTGTTACTGGAACAGAGCAGGATCTCAGTGTTTGAGTTCCTATAAATACTGTTGAGGGGGTGTGGTGTATAGCCTCCAATGTTCTGGGCAGAGAGGAAGTTCCCAGGTTAGTGTGCCTTTTCTTCTTTTGTTCCTTAATTACTTGAGGGATATCTTGAGTGATTTCTTGAGTGATATCCTGAGTACCACTTAGGTGGGTCATTAGGTGTGGATTAGTTGCTAAAGCCTTCGTGTCTTGACCTCTTGAACTTTGTGAAGAGTTTTTCTGAGAAGATGGCTGTACTGCACTTAGTTGTGCTCTGGCTTGGCTTCGTGTATAGGGGCGAGCTGTGGTTTTGTGTCCTGTGCCAGCCAGATCTGTGTAGGGATTGCAGGGGGGTGCAGCATCCGGAGGTGCCACCATGGTTTGGCTACTGGATGGTGTCTGTAATTTATCTGTGGAGAGGGTCTGGGTTTGGGTCTGGTGTGGTTGATTGGTGATGGCGTTCTGTGTGCCTCTGGATCTGGTGTCGGTTTTTGTGGGGAGGGCTAATTTCCAGATGTCTGGCAGGCGGGATGTGTCGTCACGCTTGTTCATGTTGTGAGGGTGTTTCTCTATCTCGATGGCTTCCATGATTATTCTCTTGTGGTGATGTTCCATGTTAGAGAGCAATTTGGAATCTGCAAAATTAATTTCGTGTCCTGTTTCTTTCATGTGTTGGAAAAGAGAGGAAGTTTTTTCTTCTTTTTTGACGGCATTCTTGTGTTCTGCGATACGTGCATTTATTCGTCTGTTTGTTTGTCCAATGTACGTGGCTGGGCAGACTTTGCAGGGTATTTCATAGACCCCTTGGTTTTCCAACTGGATTTTATCCTTGGGGTTTCTGAGGATATTGGCTATTTTTTGGTTGGTGCAAAAGGCTGTTTTGATATTGTGTTTATGGAGGATTTTGCTAATTTTATCTGTAGTGCCCTTGATATAAGGAAGGAGGGCCATGCCATTGTTTTCTTCTGTGTCTTGGTTTTTGGGGGGTGTTTCTTTTTGCATTAGCTTCGTAACCCTGTTTTGCTGGTATCCATTGGCGATTAACACATTGGAGAGATTCTGTAACTCAGTTGTCAAGTGGTCTTTGTCAGCCAGGCGTTTGGTTCTGGAGATGAGAGTCTTGGCTACGGAGTTTATTTGTGCAGGGTGGTGGTGTGATTGTGCATGTAAGTAGCGGTTGGTGTGTGTTTTTTTCCGGTAGATAGTGTGTCCTAGGGAGCCATCAGGTTTTTTGTAGATTAGGACGTCAAGGAAGGGAAGTTGGTTGTTGGCTTCTATTTCCATAGTGAATTGTATTTGGGGTGTAGGCTGTTGAGATGTGTGAGGAAGCTATCTAGTTTTTCCTTCCCGTGTGGCCAAATTACAAAGGTGTCGTCAACATATCTGAGCCAAAGTTTGGGTTTGTGTTCTGACTTGTCTAAAGCATTGGTTTCAAAGTGTTCCATGTACAGGTTTGCGATGACCGGTGAGAGTGGTGATCCCATGTAGGGGGATGTATCTGAGGGGTGGTCTTAGGTTACACCCCTTCTGTGATGTATGCATAATGTTTCTGGGGGTGGTCTTGATCTAGAGAATGGGAATTTCAAAAGTCTTTATAAGGCCTTGCACGCCATTGTTCTGGGTCCTCTTCCTCTCCTGCGGGTGAGGGGAGCACCCTGTTGCAACAGATCAATAAAGATCAAGCTTACTAGCTGCTTTGCTTCTCAATATTCTCTGGTTGGCCTCTGTTATTCTCTCCTACCAATAGGGAACCTATGTAAGGACTCTATATGGGCTCTTGGATACCCCATAAGGGAAAAGGGCATATTTTTATTTACAACAGTAGTGGGCTGCATGTACATGATATCTGCTGGAGGGGCAACCCCCCAAACCTATACATAAATTCCTGCAACAGAACATCTGCCAAGATGGCATGGTGTATTTCCTTGATTTTCTCCCCTGGAGGGAGGGGGTGGGGAATGAGGGAAGGGCGTGGAATTTGCATACTTCATCAAAAACCAGTGAAAAGAAAGAGTGCCCCTGAGCATGTACAGAATGCCCAAGTACGTGGTGCAGCACACAGAGCGTTTGACCTGGACTGGGAAGACTTGGGTTCAAAGGTGGACAGCACTCATCCTGATGACCAGGGAGCCAGTCACTCTTAAGCTTTCCGGAAGCCATAAATGGCGAGGGCCGCATTCTGCCCCAGAGTGACTCACTCTGCCCTGGAGGGGTTATGTCACTCATCCACTGGAGTCGTGTGCCGGATGGATGTCTCCTGCCTCCGTCATCCTCCTGAATGTGTCAGCAAATGCCACAAGGCTGAGAAAAAGGCTCTCTTTTGTCACTGCAAGACGAATCGCCCCAGCGGGGAGTTGAGTAACCCACACATGCCAGCCAGTTTCCTCCCATGAAGTTCTTTTTAAAGTTCAGAGATTTGAACTATGAACTTTTAGTGAACAACCAGTTTCCAAATTTGCCTTTTCTCCCCACAAGACGCATTGAGTCATCAAACGATGCATACATTTTAAAAAATAAATAAATAGCGATAATTAGGTCACCATCGTCTCTTCCATGCCGCATTTTGGTCATTTCAGAGTTTGATTTGATTTCTAGGTTGCTTTTCACTCACATGAATCTCAAAGTGCCTGACAGACAATAAATAGCAATAACCTAGTAAAATATAATAGGACATCACAAATACAGCATAAATCAATTAACTAACCATCAATGAAACAATTACTGTTGCACACCACCCTGGGATATTCTGTTAAAGGGCAGTACTGTATATAAATTGAATTAACAATTATTATTATTAACAATTATTAACAAAACAGCAATTTAAAAAATAAGCCGAACATCAAAATTACAGCAAGGGCCTAATTATTATTTGATTAACAAATCAATATGGCATTTATGATCTATAAAACAATTGTGACAACATTAACAAAACAGCAACTAACAAAATAAGCTAAGCGCTGTTAAGTTCAGGCTGAAGAGTTAAGAGCCTCACGATGCTCACAAGTGGGCCATGACCTTTCGTGGCTCAGACTGAGCTGCGATTCCTGCATTGCAGGGGGTTGGACTAGATGACCCTCAGGATCCCTTCAAACTCTAGAAGCCCATGAGATCTTATGGCACCAGATATCTCTTGATGTGCTGGGCTCTGCCCACAAAGATGGCTGTGGCGGCAAGTGGTTCTGATGAGACACAGAGCAACTTAAAATAATTATTTAAAAATGTGACGTGCTTGTATTGTGGGTGATTCATGTTTTGGGTAGCATGCTGCATTATTTCTCTTAAAAATTCCCAATAAATCGAATCGCACATAACAGAACAATATAAGGACAGCAAATGGCTGCTTTCATTTCAATTTGCCTGCGCAGGTTGGGGAGGCGATTGCCGTGACCAAGGCAGCCTCCTACGTTTCTGAGAATCCAAATTGGAAGAGTTCCTGCTGCCACTCTTGTGGTCGGATCCTGCTTGTGGGCTTTCCCCCCGGGATGTTTGGCTGGCCACTTTGAGTATAGGATGCCGCACTGGATGGACCACTGGCCCTGATCCACCAGCCAGGATCTTATGGAACCTCCATGTCCAGAGGCACTCTATCTCGCTTCCTATGTTTTTAGGCCATTACGCCATGGAGAGAACAAGATGCTGGAAATGTATATTGTTGTTGTTGTTGTTTAGTTGTTTAGTCGTGTCTGACTCTTCATGACCCCCTGGACCAGAGCACGCCAGGCACCTCTGTCCTCCACTACCTCCCGCAGTTTGGTCAAACTCATGCTGGTAGCTTTGAGAACACTGTCCCACCATCTTGTCCTCTGTCGTCCCCTTCTCCTTGTGCCCATCTTTCCCAACCTCAGGGTCTTTTCCAGGGAGTCTTCTCTTCTCATGAGGTGGCCAAAGTCTTGGAGCCTCAGCTTCAGGATCTGTCCTTCCAGTGAGCACTCAGGGCTGATTTCCTTCAGAATGGAGAGGTTGGATCTTCTCGCAGTCCATGGGACTCTCAAGAGTCTCCTCCAGCACCAGAATTCAAAAGCATCAATTCTTCGGCGATCAGCCTTCTTTATGGTCCAGCTCTCACTTCCATACATCACTACTGGGAAAACCAGAGCTTTGACTATACGGACCTTTGTTGGCAAGGTGATGTGTCTACTTCTTAAGATGCTGTCTAGGTTTGCCATCGCTTTCCTCCCAAGAAGCAGGCGTCTTTTAATTTCGTGGCTGCTGTCACCATCTGCAGTGATCATGGAGCCCAAGAAAGTAAAATCTCTCACTGCCTCCATTTCTTCCCCTTCTATTTGCCAGGAGGTGATGGACCAGTGGCCATAATCTTAGTTTTTTTGACAGGCTCTCCTTACGTCCTGATGAAGCCTCCGGGCCAGGCACAGTCTATCTGCCTCTCTGGGTTCTTAGGGGCATTTGGCTACCCGGAGGCTGCCCTGATCTTTGTGCCCCGATGCAGCCCCTCTGCCGCCGGGGCGGGGCGCTTGGGCCAGCAGCCTGTCCCTCCCCCCCCGGGGCTCCCGGCCTTCCTCGCAGGGTTGTTGTTGCGAGGTTAGACTTGGGGCGGTCGGCGAGAGCAAGCGAGGCCGCCGTCGGGGCTCCTCCCGCGGGGCGCGCCCAGGGCGGCGGCTCCACCTCCCGGGGCGGAGCGCAGGCGGCGGAGCCAGCCGGGCAGCTCGGGCGCAGCAGCCCCGCGGCCGGAGGGACGGAGCGCGCGATGCGCCTCGACGTGGGAACCGCCGCTGCCACGGCACCCCCGACGCCCTCGGCGCCTGCCGGGCCGGCCGCGCCTCCTGGTCCCGGTCCCAGCAGCAGCGGAGGAACCGGCGGGTCCGGAGATGTCCAGGTGAGGCTTCCCCTCCTCGCTCCGGGGTCATCCTGCCGGGCAAGGGTCCCCATCCTCTTGCGGTCTTCCTGGGGAGCCAGCCCCGAGAGGGCGGTCCGGTCCTAAGTCAGTGCGCCTGGCTTGGTCCGGAGGGTTCCGGTCCGATTTCCAGAATTGTGGTTATTGAGCTGGGATTACCTGCATGGCAGCGGGTTGGGTTAGATGGACTCTTGGGGTCCCTAAGAACTCCACAGATCTGTGATTCTCCCCTTATTACAGAGGGGACTCCGCGTGCGCTTGAAAGACCCAGCGGAGCTTTTCTTTCTTTCTTTCTTTCTTTCTTTCTTTCTTTCTTTCTTTCTTTCTTTCTTTCTTTTTCCTTCCTTCCTTCCTTCCTTCCTTCCTTCCTTCCTTCCTTCCTTCCTTCCTTCCTTCCTTCCTTCCTTCCCTCCTTCCCTCCTTCCTTCCCCTCCATTCATTTCTGCACGTTTTTCCAACGGGGAAAGAGGCTAAATATCTTAAAATGGGAGAGATCCGCACGGGCACCAGAATCCAGAAGCTGGTCTCTCTTGGGCTTTCTTTCTTAAATTGCAATGGCGAACTTGCGTCCCCTTGAAATCAGTTGGGATTACTTTCGAGTAAGCACGTTCTAGGGATGCGTTAAGGGAACACTTGCCCTTGCTGTAGTTGTATTTTTGAGATATGGAAGGTGCTGCCTTGGCTTATAGCGCTCTTGTGGGTTACCGAGATAAGCAAACACTTTGAATTCTTGCAACACGCCGTATGTCTTCAGCGTTGTCCCATTTGCCCCCATCTCCTGCAATCCTGTACGGGATCCAGGGTGCTGGAGAAGGGCCAGAGAGACCCACATGCAAATCCTCCTTCAGCTGGGACTCTCATCCTTGGCCAGGGCCTCTCTCTGCAAGCCTGACCTACCTCAGAGAGTTGTTATAAGGTTGAAACAGAGTGAGTGTTGAGAATCAGGTACAGGCTGACTGTACATGCAGTAAATGATAGATGAGTGTCCGCATGCTGGCAAGTACCACTGAATCCAAAGGGGCTAGCTCTGGCAGTAGTATAAGGTAAAGGTAAATGGACCCCTGACCATTAGGTCCAGTCATGGCCGACTCTGGTGTTGCGGTGCTCATCTCGCGTTACTGGCCGAGGGAGCCGGCGTACAGCTTCCGGGTCATGTGGCCAGCAGGACTAAGCCACTTCTGGCGAACCAGAGCAGCGCATGGAAACACCGTTTACCTTCCCACCAGAGCAGTACCTATTTATCTACTTGCACTTTGATGTGCTTTCGAACTGCTAGGTTGGCAGGAGCAGGGACCGAGCAATGGGAGCTCACCCCGTTGCGGGGATTCGAACCGCCGACCTTCTGATCGGCAAGCCCTAGGCTCTGTTGTTTAGACCACAGTGCCACCCGCGTCCCACAGCCCTATAGTAATAATAATAATTTTATTATTTATACCCCGGCCACCTGTATGGTTTGGTCAGCGCTCCTTGGCTCAAGCGAGGAGTGCGTGTCCTGGAAAACCACCATCTACAACAGGGGTTGGCAAACTAAGGCTCCCGGGCCGGATCTGGCCCACCTGTGTAGGCAAGCACTGGGGCTGGGGAATGGGGAGGAGGACTCTTCTTCCAGCCCCGCCCCCATTGCCGCTTTTCTGGCCCTCCACAAGATCTGAGGGACTGTGGAGTGGCCCACTGCTGATTTTTTTGCCAACCCCTGCTCTACAAAGTGGGCCAGGAGGACAGGATGAGACCCAGCAGCCCTTTTGCTAACCCTGCATTGCAAGGGGTGGACTAGATGACTCGTGGGGTCCCTTCCAACTCTATAGTCCTGTGATTCCCATGGAGGAGGGGGTCTCTCAATGGCCCCTAGCCAGGATGGCTCTGCCCTTCCTGCGCAGTCAGAGGCAGTAAATGTTTCTGAATCCCAGATTGGGCTCGGATCCTGCCTGCGGGTTTCCCATAATGGGCATCTGGTTGGCCCCCGTGAGACAGAAGGCAGGGCTAGATGGGCCCCCCTGGGCCTGAGCCAGCTGCAGCCTCTTCTGACATAGTCTACACACAGACACATGGACACAAACCGGAGAGTTTTGGTTTGCTTTGCATGCTGCAAAAGGGAAGGGAAAATTACACCCGTAGGCAAATGTTTGCAGTTGCCGCTGGCTCACCTGAAAAATGTTCCCGTTGGCCCAGCGCATGGTGGGAGGTGGAGAAGAGTTGAGGAATCTGCATTATACTCAAATCAGGCTGCTGGCGCGTCTAGCTAAATGTTGTTGTTGTCATTCAGTCGTGTCCGACTCTTCGTGACCCCCTGGACTAGAGCATGCCAGGCATTCCTGTCTTCCACTGCCTCCTACAGTTTGGTCAAACTCATGCTGGTAGCTTCGAGAACACTGTCCCACCATCTCGTCCTCTGTCGTCCCCTTCTCCTTGTGTCCTCCATCTTTCCCAACCTCAGGGTCTTTTCCAGGGAGTCTTCTCTTCTCATGAGGTGGCCAAAGTCTTGGAGCCTCAGCTTCAGGATCTGTCCTTCCAGTGAGCACTCAGGGCTGATTTCCTTCAGAATGGAGAGGTTTGATCTTCTTGCAGTCCATGGGGCTCTCAAGAGTCTCCTCCAGCACCAGAATTCAAAAGCATCCATTCTTCGGCGATCAGCCTTCTTTATGGTCCAGCTCTCACTTCCATACATCACTACTGGGAAAGCCAGAGCTTGAACTATATGGACCTTTGTTGGCAAGGTGATGTCTCTGCTTTTTAAGATGCTGTCTAGGTTTGTCATCGCTTTTCTCCCAAGAAGCAGGTTTTCTTCTTGCTGCTCTGGCCAGCCTGCTGCTCAAGGCTGCTCCCCCCCCCATGGAAACCATGAAATATGTCCTCACCCCTCTTGTGGGCTTTTCTCGCTCAGACGCAAGGGCTCGCAATGCACTGCCAAAGGCCTCCGCTTGGCCCCCTGGGCCTTCCATATACACACTTGTAAAGTAAAGGTAAAGGGACCCCTGACCCTTTTAGGTCCAGTTGTTGCTGACTCGGGTTGCGGCGCTCATCTCGCTTTATTGGCCCAGGGAGCCGGCGTACAGCTTCCGGGTCATGTGGCCAGCATGACTAAGTCGCTTCTGGCGAACCCAGAGCAGCGCACAGAAATGCTGTTTACCTTCCCGCCGGAGCAGTACCTATTTATCTACTTGCACTTTTGATGGGCTTTCAAACTGCTAGGTTGGCAGGAGCAGGGACCGAGCAACGGGAGCTCACCCCATCACGGGGATTTGAACCGCCGACCTTCTGAGCGGCAAGTCCTAGGCTCTGTGTGGTTTAACCCACAGCGCTACCTGCGTCCCATACATACTTGTAGGATGGGACAAATGAGCCTTCCCACTGGTCAGATCCTGCCTGCTTCATAGAAATATGAATGGTTGGCTTCTCAGTGGCAAGGATTCCTGAAGCTTACTATATTTATCTGTTGCGTTTATTATATCCCACCAGTTTCGGCCAGGAGCTCAAAGTGGCATACACCGTTCTCCCCCCCCCCCATTTAATCCTTTCCTGTTAGGTGGGTTAGGCTGAGAGGCAGGGATTGGCCCCCACGCTCGACCAGTGAGCTTGGGGGCTGAGTGGGTGGATTCGAACCCTGACCTTTCTCAGGTCACAGTCCAGCACTCTAACCACTACACCAGCCAGCTGTTTCATCCTAAAAAAGCTACCTTGTGGCCACATCAACATCCTGTGGGTTAGCTTGGTGGGAGAGCATCTCTTTAGCATGCAATGGGGGCATTTTCGCAGACCCCTAGATTGGAAGGGACCCCGAGGGTCATCTAGTCCAACCCTGTGTAACTCAGTAATCTTTTGCCCAACGTGGGGCTCGAACCCACAACCCAGAGATTAAGAGCCTCATGCTCTACTGACTGAGCTATACAACAACAACAATAGTAATAATAATAAATTTGTATACCACCCTATTATGGGACGCGGGTGGCGCTGTGGGTAAAAGCCTCAGTGCCTAGGACTTGCCGATCGAAAGGTCGGCGGTTCGAATCCCCACGGCGGGGTGCGCTCCCGTCGTTCGGCCCCAGCGGCTGCCAACCTAGCAGTTCGAAAGCACCCCGGGTGCAAGTAGATAAATAGGGACCGCATACTAGCGGGAAGGTAAACGGCGTTCCGTGTGCTGCGCTGGCTCGCCAGATGCAGCTTGTCACGCTGGCCACGTGACCCGGAAGTGTCTGCGGACAGCGCTGGCCCCCGGCCTCTAGAGTGAGATGAGCGCACAACCCTAGAGTCTTTCAAGACTGGCCCGAACGGGCAGGGGTACCTTTACCTTTTTATACCACCCTATTCCCATAGGTCACAGGGCGGTTCATAGGATAAAACCACAATATAAAATCACAAAATAATCAAAACAAAACATAATGAAAACAAAACACAACATAATCAAAACAAAAACAACCCAGTAACTCCCGAGGGTTCAATCCTCGCTGGCTTCCTCTCCAGGAAACTGAGGGAGATTCTTGCCTGAAAAGCAGCCAGCCGAGAAGATGCTGTGCTGGTGTTTGTGTGTTATCACAAAGGGCCTTCCAGCAAAAAAAAACCTTGTCCTCCGTCCTTTGCAGGTGAGATGGAGCTGACAGTCAGTCATGTGATGGATAGTGTGAGGCTCTTGGTCTGGAAAGTTGGGGGAAATGTAATTAACCAAATCTAATTATAACCCTGGAGGCGGCCAAACGAGGAGCAAGCCTTTCCCCTTGACCTTATCTCGTACTGTTCAATTCATAATTTGTTCCCCTGACCCAATTAGCCGCTGACATGCAAAGTGATTTTTGTCAACCTGAGATCTGAACGCCAAAGCAAAATACAACAACACCCCCAGCCCTTTATTTTCTGAATCCTGGACCTTTTGCTGCTTCTTGGCAATTCACAGTCACACTTTCCTGTTTTTTTAACATATGTTTTTCGTAACAAAGGTCTTGGGGAGAGAGGGAAACTTGACTCTTAACCTTATATATTTTTCCTCCTGTGAAGCGAAAGCGCTTTTGGGTGAGCCAAACCGAGAGGGTTTCCCCGGCCCTGACTGGAGTTCGAGGAAAGTATTGGCGTCTTTTTAAAAACAACAACAACAACTAGTTGACAACATTGAAACTTTCTTTTTAAAAAAAGACTGAACCGTGAAGTCTTGCACCTTTTCTCTCTCTCCCCAAAACATTTCCACATTAGCTGGCAGCACTTGCCCCGGGTACAAAGCAAAATGTTTCCGTTCCTGATGACACTTTTTGAACTTTGGCACTTGCAGAATGAGTGTGCATTTGTGTGTGTGATCTTTTGCCTCAGAGAGCATGGCTTCTCAAAGGATTGTTCAAAAACCTACCTGGGATTCTGCAAATTTTTGAGAACTGCTCATTTGACCACAGATCTCTGCTACCATAGCAGAATGGGACCCACATTGCCGGGGTTGGACTAGATGACCTTTGGGTACCTTCCACCCCTGCACTTCTGCGATGCTATGGGTTGCTGTCTTGCGCAGGCCAAAGATCTCTGGTTTCTCCTTCTTTTCGTAACGTAAAATCAAAAGATGCAGAGAAACAAAAGGGGAAACATCAACAAAGTCACAAATGACAGAGGGTATATTTTCCAAATACAGTGGTACCTCGGGTTACATACGCTTCAGGTTACGTACGCTTCAGGTTACACACTCCGCTAACGTAGAAATAGTGCTTCAGGTTAAGAACTTTGCTTCAGGATAAGAACAGAAATCGGGCTCCGGCGGCGCGGCAGCAGCGGGAGTCCCCATTAGCTAAAGTGGTGCTTCAGGTTAAGAACAGTTTCAGGTTAAGAACGGACCTCCGGAACGAATTAAGTACCGTATTTTTCGCACGATTGGACGCACCGGACCATAGGACGCACCTAGTTTTTTTGGGGGGAAATAAAGGAAAAAAAATTCCCTTTATTTCCCCCCCAAAAGCAGGTCAGGGAAACCGAACCAGGTCGAGGAACAGCGGGATAGTGGCGCTGCGCCTCCCTGCTGTCCCCCGAGCTTGTGGGGCTGGCTGATGTCTGCCTGGCGCGCGGGGCGCTCTGCTTCAGGGCGCCCCACCCGCCAGGCAGCAGGCTGCCGCCCGCAGCGTGGGGAGCCCTGCGGGGAACTCCTGCAAGGCTCCGCACGCTGCGGATGTGTTCCGGAAGCGCCAGGCGCTCTGCTTTCAGGGCGCCCGACACTCCGGGAAGCAGGCTGCTATCCGCAGCGTGGGGAGCCCTGTGGGGAACTCCTGCAAGGCTCCCCACTCTGCGGATGTCTGCCTGGCGTGAGGGGCGCTCTGCTTCAGGGCGCCCCACCCGCCAGGCAGCAGGCTGCTATCCGCAGCGTGGGGAGCCCTGTGGGGAACTCCTGCAAGCCTCCCCACGCTGCGGATGTGTTCCCGAAGCGCCTGGAGCTCTGCTTTCAGGGCGCCCGACGCTCCAGGAAGCAGGCTGCTATCTGCAGCCTAGACACGGCTAGCAGAGCGCTAATCCCGAACCTTGGGGCGTGCGGAGCTCAGCGCGCCCCAAGCTTCTGGGCGCCGGCAAGGTCTCCGCTAGCCTAGCGGAGACCTTGCCGGCGCCCAGAAGCTTGGCGCTGAGCTCGCACGCCCCAAGCTTCGGATTAGCGCAGCGGTCCGCTAGCCGTGGGAGAGCCGCGTGACGTCCCGGGGCTCTCCCAGGGCTAGCGGAGACCTTGCCGGCACCCAGAAGCTTGGGGCGCGCTGAGCTCTGCACGCCCCAAGCTTCGGGATTAGCGCAGTGGTCCGCTAGCCCTGGGATAGCCGCGCGACGTCGCGGGGCTCTCCCAGGGCTAGCGGAGACCCTGCTTGCACCCAGAAGCTTGGGGCGCGCTGAGCTCCGCACGCCCCAAGCTTTGGGATTAATGCAGCGCTCCGCTAGCGGTGGGAGAGCTGGGTCTCCCACGGCTAGCGGATAGCTTCCTGAAGTCTGGAGAGCGAGAGGGGTCGGTGCGCACCGACCCCTCTCACTCTCCAGGCTTCAGCGAAAGCCTGCATTCGCTCCATAGGACGCACACACATTTTCCCTTGCTTTTTAGGAGGGAAAAAGTGCGTCCTATGGTGCGAAAAATACGGTACTTAACCCGAGGTACCACTGTAGGCAGAGAAAAGTAAAAGCAGGAAAACAGATCCCAATATTTCGTGATGGGAGGGGGGAGAGAATATTGTATATATGAATCTGACACATCATAAATGAAATCCCACCGACCGGTGTAGAAACGTCCTGGTTCTTCCTTAGAAACAGACAGTTTGTGGGTTCATTCCTCTACAATAGGCATCTTCCTCTCTTGCAATGAGAGATTTCAAGGTCTGCAGTGTCTCCCATTTCTGGGCCAAAGAAGTTCTTGCGGTGGGCAGCACCCCTGGCGGAAGCTCCTTAGACGAAGTTACTGATCATCCTAGAGGCTTGACTGGCTTAGGGTTAACACTGTTCACGTTCCCGGCAGTGCCTCTGAGAATGTGCAGAGTCCATTTCCACACCGCCGCCAAACCGCCACGTTCGGTCTCCCTGGGGCAGGGATAATGGGCAGGGCTTCTGGGTCACAATGTGGCCTCAGCGCCTCTTTCTGTGAACTGCATCCGGGCGGAATTGTTCGCTCTGCAAAGGAGACGTTCACTTCCTGCCGCACGGATAATTCCCATTTCCAAAGGCAGCACCAACCTGCCGGTGATTCACTCACGCTTCTGCTCAGAGGCACCGAAACCAGGCCTGGCGGGGCTGGATGCGGCCAGGAACTCTGAGATACCAGCGGGCTGACTCACCCTGCAGGAGATGGCTCACCCGGGACTGGAGATACCTGTTTTCCCAAGAAGGCTGCTGCCTTGTTCCTGGCTCTGATGATGCCCTTTTGTGGCTTGTTAGGGCAGGAGCTGCGGGGAATTGAGGGGGATTTTCTGCTTACGCTCATTCCCAGACTGGGCATTGCGTGGATCTGGGTCTCCCGAGACTGGCGGATCCAGTCGAGGAGCGCCTTTCAATTGCGCATTCAAGCGTGAAAAGGATCGCATTGTTTCGTTCTTGTTTCTTCCTGTGATGGTGATGTTGCTTGGGGCATGAATACTACAATTATTACGATTATAGCTATTTATATCTCAACCCTTTTCCTGCACCAGGGACTCGAGGCAGCTTGCGCAAAACTAGAAACAACACGGTTAAAATGCATAAAGCTAAATGCATAAAGTGGACGTAGGTGGCGCTGTGGGTTAAACCACAGAGCCTAGGACTTGCCGATCAGAAGGTTGGCAGTTCGAATCCCCGTGACGGGGTGTGCTCCCGTTGCTCGGTCCCTGCTCCTGCCAACCTAGCAGTTCGAAAGCACATCAAAGTAGATAAATAGGTACCGCTCCGGCGGGAAAGTAAACGCTGTTTCCGTGCACTGCTCTGGTTCACCAGAAGCGGCTTAGTCATGCTGACCACATGACCTGGAAGCTGTACGCCGGCTCCCTCGGCCAATAAAGCGAGATGAGCGCCGCAACCCCAGAGTCGTCCGCGACTGGACCTAACGGTCAGGGGTCCCTTTACCTTTAAATGCATAAAGACAGGTTTCATTCATTTGTTTCGTGAAACCTCCACGTCGCTTGATTGTAAAAACAGGCAAACTCCGAAGCGGTTTACAAAAATAGAAAACAGTAAAATCAAGAAGAACATACGATGCTTTACAACGTGCAGAAAATTAAATTAGAAAGTAGATGGAAAGCAACCGTTAAAAGGTAAGGAGACACTCATAAAGTTAAAGCAATATAAGAAACAAATCTATTAAAATATAGCAAATAAAGCACCACAGCTTGTTAAAAGCCCTTTTCTCAAAAAGCTGTCAGTTCCTGGAGGCCTGTAGGAATAAAACTGTCCTTATGATTCATGGATGGAGGCCGCGGACTGGCAGGGAGGCCCAAGGATGGATGTCTGAGTTCAGGTCAAGGTGAACTTTTGGAATTCACAACCACAATATGCAGCAGCAATGGCAGCTTTTAAAAAACACACACTCCAGAAGCATTTGATAGAATGAGGGCTGTCTTTTTGCAGATTCCTGTGGGTTCAGAGTTTCCTATGCATGAAAATGAGACTTCAAAGGCCCAAAGGGAAGAATTGAGGCAGGCTGAAAGCTTTCGTTTTCCCTCTGCTGACTGTCTTATGAGAATCTGGTGTTCTCTGAGCATGGGCTGGAAATAAACATCTCCTGTTCCATCTGCCCCCAACCTGAGATCTCACTTGCGGCGGCGTCTGTGTCATTGGCAGGGCACGTGATTCTGGGAATGAGCTGGCCGTGTGTGATCTGGGGAGATCCATTCACCTCCCCTGTCAGAAAGAGACTTGTGAGGCCGGGGGCGGGTTGGGGAATCCCTGCAGCCTCTGCTTATATTCAGATCAATATGGCACAGATTAGACAGCTGTGTTTTTCTAAGCTGGCTGGGGCTGATGGGAGTTGTGGTCCAAACATCTGGAGGGCACCAGCTTGGCAAAGGCTGGAGCAGATATTCAAAATTGTTGTTGCTTAGTCGTTTAGTCGTGTCCGACTCTTCGTGACCCCCTGGACCAGAGCACGCCAGGCACTCCTGTCTTCCACTGCCTCCCGCAGTTTGCTCAAACTCATGCTTGGTAGCTTTGAGAACACTGTCCACATGTCGTTCTCTGTCGTCCCCTTCTCCTTGTGCCCTCCGTCTTTCCTGTGCAATATTTTTCTTTACAGCATTGGACTTTCCTTTCGCTTCCAGGCATATCCGCAACTGAGCGACCTTTTGGATTTGGCCCAGCCACTTCATCAGCTCTGAATCTACTTGTCCTCCACTCTTCCTCAGTAGCATGTTGGACGCCTTCCGACCTGAGGGGCTCATCTTCCAGCGTCATAACTTTTATATGCCTGTTGTCTTTGTCCATGGAGTTTTTCTTGGCAGGGATACTGGAGTGGCTTGCCGGTTCCTCCTCCAATTCAAAACACAGTGTGCATTACAAAGGTGGGTGGGGGGGTGGGGAATCCCTGAATTCAAGAACTAAAGTATTTACTGTCTCAAAAGAATGGCCAAACTGGCCAGGCAATGCAGTCAGTGACCATTATCAGGTGTCAAGGCACACGCTCAAATTTCCGTTACAGACGGCCTCTTTCTGTGATGTATGTATGCATGATGCTTTCTGGTGGTCTTTGGCTAAGGAGTTGGGCAAGTCTTCTTGCACGCCTTTGCTCTGGATCCTCGCCTCTAGGAACTCGGTTGCAACAGGAAAACAAACACCTTCCTCGCATTCACTGGATCATGCCTCCACTCAGTTTCTCTGATAACGAACTTAGGAGGACACTGAATCCCTTGAAAGCTGGGCTGCAAAAGGCAACCCCAAATTTTGCTATAACAGCCAGAGCCATCTTTCCCATAGGGCTTAGTGGTGCGTTGCGCCAGGGCGCAGGCCTCTCAGGGGGTCCCCAGCAAGTGGCTTTCCGGACCATCCGTGGGCCAGATTGGGAAGGCGATTGGGCCGCATCCGGATGATCTGGTTTGGGGGCCTGTGAGAGAGAAGAGGAGGGTTTGTGGGAGAGACCCAGAGGGCTCAATGACTGTCTCCAGCGTCTGCCTTCAGGGGGACTGGGATGGGCATGGAAATTGCAGGGTGCCGTGGATGAATTAAGCATTGGCATGAATTCAGACCCACGAGCCGGATCTCTTTGGTTGCTGAGATGACTTGCAAGATCCTGGGATTCCCCCCACAGGTGTGGATGTGAGCTACTGAAGCTAAAAATAGATCTTTCTGCCAGGTTGGGAGCTCCCAGGCTGCCTCCTGCTTTGAAAATGAAAGAAAGGAGTGTAGAATGGGCTCTTGTGGTGACTTCAGCGTGAGCTGTGCTTGCCTCCAGCCAGTGATGGAGAATTAATGTGATTCAGTTTTTACAACGTGGTTTCTCTCTACCAAACCTCCCCCCCCCGGGCTCTGCCTTGGTTTGCAACAAAATCTGGCTCTTTGCAAAAAGGATTAGCGGCCACCAGGAACTACAGATCCCAGGACAATTTGGGGGAAGCTGTGGCAGCTTAATGTGCTATGTAAAGGTAAAGGGACCCCTGACCATTAGGTCCAGTCGTGGCTGACTCTGGGGTTGATCTCGCTTTATTGGCCGAGGGAGCCGGCGTACAGCTTCCGGGTCATGTGGCCAGCACAACTAAGCCGCTTCTGGCGAACCAGAGCAGCGCATGGAAACGCTGTTTACCTTCCCGCCAGAGCGGTACCTATTTATCTACTTGCACTTTGATGTGCTTTTGAACTGCTAGATTGGCAGGAGCAGGGACTGAGCAATGGGAGCTCGCCCCGTCGCGGGGATTTGTGAACTGCCGACCTTCTGATCAGTGGTTTAGACCACAGCGCCACCCGTGTTCCTACATAAAGTGCTATGAGGATGCTTTAAATGCCTGGTGCAGGCGGTTTCTCTGCCCCATTCCCAACTCTTGTGTTCTGCGACTTCTAACATGTGACTATAAGAAGGGCCTGTGCTGGATCAGGCCAAAGGGGACCCTGTATAGGCCAGAAACCTGTTTCCACAGTAGCCGACTAGCAGCCCATTGTGGGAAGCCTGCAAACAGGATCCGAGCACAAGAGCCCTCTCCACTCCAGCTGGGGAGCTAGTCACTTTGGGTAGCTCTCTCCTCCATGAATGCATCCCATCCTCTTTTAAAGCCACCCAGCCTGGTGGTCTTTACTGCCTCCAGTGGGAGAGAGTTCCACATTCTAACTCTGCACTGCGTGATGAAGTCCTTTCCTTTTATCTGTCCCGAATCTTCCCCGCATTCAGCTTCATGAGAGAGGAAGGAAAACCTTTCTCCCTCTGCTTTCTATTGTGCTGCCTTTTACCTGAATTTTCTTTAAAGCGTTGCAAACACTTTCATAGGGAAGTTGCATCCTTCCCTCCATCCTTTTGGCTGCATTTTTCTGAACCTTTTCCAGCTCTGCAAAATCCAGTCAACTGCAACCAACCAGTGTTCGAAACTCCTATGGTTCTAGATGCATTTTGCGACAGGGAATTTCATTAATGCGGGCAGTTTCTGAGTTCTGGGTGCAGTTCTGAGCCTAAGATTTCAGATTAAAGGTGCCACTGATGGAAAGGAGGACCTTTTTCTGCCACCCCACTTCCAGCCACTCTCTGAAGACTGGAGAAGAGACCCTCTTAAGAATATTAGGGGGCTGGGCTGGGGAAGGACTAGGCCATGTGAAAAATGAAAAGATTTTAGCTGCAATTCGTTCGTTTTCAGCTTTGTATTCTTCTTATAAAAAAGCACACCTGGACATTCCATTGTTGCGCCCATAACCTTGGTTTAAGGTGCCATTTGAGCAAGTTGCATCTTGGCTTGGCGTCTGGGAAAACCTGCTCCCTGCTTCCCGGCCTTTCCCCACCTGGCCTCTGAAGGCCCTGACTGACTCCGGTTGCAAAGGCTGAGGTTGCTGAACGGACTATTGCCACTGCTGTTATTGATATCCATGTTTGGTCTCTTTATTTTCGATCTTCTCAGGATTTATGTGGATTCCCCCCCCAATTCGGTTGTGTACTTTTTGGATGTTCATATGATTTCCAATCGCTTTTGTCATGTTTGTGACGACGTCTCCTAGAATCCTAGAGTTGGAAGGGACTCCTAGAATCCTAGGGACACTGGTGGCGCTGTGGGTTAAACCACAGAGCCTAGGACTTGCCGATCAGAAGGTCGGTGGTTTGAATCCCCGCGACGGGGTGAGCTCCCGTTGCTCGGTCCCTGCTCCTGCCAACCTAGCAGTTCGAAAGCATGTTAAAGTGCAAGTAGATAAATAGGTACCACTCTGGCGGGAAGGTAAATGGCGTTTCCATGCGCTGCTCTGGTTCACCAGAAGCGGCTTAGTCCTGCTGGCCACATGACCCGGAAGCTGTACGCCGGCTCCCTCGGCCAATAAAGCGAGATGAGCGCCGCAACCCCAGAGTCATCTGCAACTGGACCTAATGGACAGGGGTCCCTTTACCTTTACCTAGAATCTTAGAATTAATGTAGAGTTGGAAGGGACCCTGGGACCCTGAGAGTCATCTAGTCCAACCCCCGCAATGCAGGGATCTCAACCTGGCCATCCAAAAATTGTCAATTTTTTTCCATGTTGCAAGCTGCCGTTGAGCATGGCTTTAGCTCTGGAAAGGTGGCACACAAAGGATTGCAAGCTAAGTGGAGTGTGTGCATAGCTGTCAACGTTTCCCTTTTTTAAAGTGAAATTCCCTTATTCCGAATAGGATTCCTCGCAAGTAAAGGGAAAAGTTGACAGCTATGATGTGTGTGTTTGGGCGCAGCTCTGCCCCAGCCTCCCCTTCGCTCCCATACTGGGCAGCTTCCTTTGCGCAGCCGCTGCCTCCTTGCGTACAGGACGCGCGCGCAACGTCTCTCGCGCTCTCTCTCTCTCTCTCTGCTTTTGCTGTCATGGAAAAATCGGCCGCAAGATTCCCCCGTTGCCAGGCAACGCGATGGGATCAGCATCATCAGCACCAAATGCCCCGCCCTGCGCGGGAGGGGGCGGGGCGAGCAGGAGGGGGGCGGGGTTGAGCAGGAGCGGAGAGCATAAAAGGGCCCAGCGCGCAGCCCGGCCGCAGAGGACTATGCGGACGCTCCCTCTGGCGCACGAGCTGCGCGCACGTCTGGATGCGGCTGCGGGCCTCGCGAGGGCTATGAGAAAGCTGGACCGGAGCGCCTGCAGGGTGAGGCTTTTGCTCTGCAATTTTGGGGTTCAGGGAGGGTGGGGGTTGGAAGCAAGGAGCTGCGCGCGGTGGAGCGCGCTCTGCACGTGCCCAGGGGGCATGTTCCTGTCCCGCAGCTAGGACGCCGGGGCTGGGGGAGTCCATTTCCCCTAAGCCATCGGTAGCCCTTTAAATGCACGTGGGTTTTTGTGTTGGAAAGCGCCTGGGGGTCTTCGGAGGGAGGCGGAATATCTGTTTGCAAGCGGTTTTCACCACGTTGCAGCCGAGCTACTGGCGGGGTCCCTCGGTTCCAGCGAAGTCTTGACTCAGAGCAACGCGCAGGATTTTACTGGGGCCGGTTTAAGTGCCAGGGATCTAGTTGGAGTCCGTCGTGCTGGTGCAGTTGGAGGAGTCTACTCGGAGTAGGGCTCAGCGCCGTGGCTCCGGCCAGGCAGGATCCTGGATGCAAGTCTTAAGGGAGGGGTGGCGCATCCAAGAACCCCCCACCCGGCCCAATGTGAAGTGCAAGCGAAGAGTTTTGCCGGGGAGGGCGTGAAAAAAGTGTTGTGTGTGTCCCCCACCCCCTCGACTCTCAGTGGTTCTCATTGGGGTCAGTCTCTCTAACCTACCTCATGGGGCTGTTGCGAGGATAAAGAAGTTGTTGTTAATTAGACTTCTATGCATCGTAAGATCTCAGGGCGGCTCACAGAATAAAAATTGAGAGGGTACCACAAGCTTGAAGAAAAGGTGGAATAAAAATGTAAGGAGATTTCAGCGCTGTGAATCTGTCCGCAGAATTTCTGCCGCCTCTCTTCTCCATCCTTTAATAGTCGTGGATGTTTTGGGGTGAGCCAAAATGTTGGCGGGGGGGGGGACTGATCTTCCTACTGGAGCACGAACCTAGCAGGCCTCTGAACCGGAGCATCACTACTTACTACCCTCCTGGCATGCCTCGGTTTCCCCTATGAGAAATGCATTGCTGAGGTTTCCTCCACTGTAGGGGGCTGGACTGGATGTCCCTTGAGGTCCCTTCCCACTCTACAGTTGTGGGATTCTGTGGGGAGGGAGGGAGAGAACAGGCTCTACTCTCACCGTTGTTTACAAAAGGCAGGTGGAAAACTTGGCACCGGCCGCTCAGGGCGCTGCGCCCGCAGGCCCGTGCCAACCAACCCAACCTGTCAGGGCAGGTGGAACGGCTGAGGTTTCTGCTCTTGCCATTTCCCATGAAGATCTCTCCCGTGCTTTCCCCCCCCATCCTTCCTGGGGGGCAGTTGGAAGCAGATCTTGGAAAGACAGAGAGAGAGGGCAAAAGGGCAGCCTGGGCGTGGAACAGGTTTGGGGGGAGTGGCAAGGGTGGCAGGCTGCGGCTGCCTCGCTCGCCTACCAAAGCTCACTTTTGCAAGAAGCCCCAAGGGCTTTGAACCCAAGCCAGATGGGCTGGGCATCAATAATAAAATTACTATCATATTAACCTGGAAGCTGGAAACTTTTCCCCAAGTCCCAGTTGTGTGGGTTCTGACTCAATCTTTGTTGACAAAAGAGAAAGCACTCTGTATGTGCTCAGAAGCACCCTGTCCGTACGCCCTGGCACCACCTGAAAAAGGAAGTTATGGAGCTGGAAGAGGGTCAGCTCAAGGGAACCAAAATGATAGAGAGGATGCAGCAACATTTGGGGCTGTTTAGCTGAGAGAAAGAGCAAGTCAGAGGAGGAAAGAGAAGTGGAAAAATTAGTCATGGCCTGGAGAAAGTGGACCGAGTCCGCCGTAACAAGGGGACTTGTGGGCATCCAGTGAATGCTGGAAGATTCAGGACAGCTCAAAGGAAGGCGTTCCTTTGTTGTCGTTTAGTCATTTAGTCGTGTCCGACTCTTGGTGACCCCCTGGACCAGAGAACGCCAGGCCCTCCTGTCTTCCACTGCCTCCCACAGTTTGGTCAAACTCATGCTGGTACCTTCGAGAACACCGTCCCACCATCTCGCCCTCTGTCGTCCCCTTCTCCTTGTGCCCTCCATCTTTCCCAACACCAGGGTCTTTTCCAGGGAGTCTTCTCTTCTCATGAGGTGGCCAAAGTCTTGGAGCCTCAGCTTCAGGATCTGTCCTTCCAGTGAGCACTCAGGGCTGATTTCCTTCAGAATGGACAGGTTTGATCTTCTTGCAGTCCATGGGACTCTCAAGAGTCTCCTCCAGCACCAGAATTCAAAAGCATCCATTCTTCGGTGACCAGCCTTCTTTATGGTCCAGCTCTCACTTCCATACATCACTACTGGGAAAACCATAGCTTTTACTATACGGACCTTAGGCAGTGCAAAGGTAAACTGTGGAACTCCCTAACACAGGAGATAGGGGATTGGACAAATTCATGGATAATTATGGGACACAGCTTTCAGTTGCTACCACCCACAATGGCTGTGTGTGTCACCCACTCCCAGAGGTGGAAAATGCCTCTGATCGCCAGTTGCTGGACAGCAGAAATGTTGTGCTCACGTCCTGCTTCTCACTGGGGCATCTGGGTGGTCACTGTGGGAACAGGAGGCTGGACTGGATGAGACCTTGGCCTGATCCGGCAGCCAGGCTGCTCTTAGGCTCCTGTGGAACCTCCAGGTCTAGAGGCAGTCTATCTAGATTCCTAGTTTATTTGGGGGTATTTGGCCCCTGTGGCAATAATAATAATTTTTTATTCATACCCCGCCCTTCCCAGTTCAAAAACCAGGGCGGCTAACAACAAATTTAAAACACTTTAAAACACTTAATTATAAAAACAGCATAAAATACAGTATAAAAACATGAATGACAATGAAATTCAAAAATCAATTTAGGGGAATTTAGGGGATTTAGATAATCCCCAGGGCTAACTGGCTGAACTGGTCCTACTTGGGCCAGCGAGGAGGCCAGGGGAGAATTAGCTGTGGGGTCTCAGAGCGGGTGATCTTCATAAAAGCGGAGGGAAGAGAATGGAATTAAAAGATCAGGCTGAATTCAAATTAAAGGCCAGGCGGAATAGCTCTGTCTTACAGGCCCTGTGGAAGGAGATCAAGTCCTGCAGGGCCCTGGTCTCATGGGACAGAGCATTCCACCAGGTCGGAGCCATCACTGAGAAGGCCCTGGCCTGGGAGGATAGTCTGACTTCCTTAGGGCCCGGGACCTCTAAACTGTGGTTATTCATGGACCTTAAGGTCCTCTGCGGGGCAGACCAGGAGAGGCGGCCCTGGAGATATGAGGGCCCTAAGCCACAAAGGGTGCTGGACTAGATGGGGCCCCCATTGGTCTCATCCAGCAGCCGAGCTCTTCTGATATTCTTGCCTTCAGATCCCCGAGGAAAACCAGCAACAGAGCAGAGTCATCCTGGCTAGGAGCTGCCTCCAGCCCCCTTGTCCTCCATGAATTTGTCCAATCCTAGTTCACACAGGATGGTAGAGTTGGAAGGGACCCTTAGGGGTCATCTAGTCCAAACCCCTGCCTCAATACCTCCGGAGGTTCGAAGCCACCCAGGTTGGTAGCCTTCACTGCCCTCCTGAAGGAGCGAGTTCCAGAGCTGAACTGTACGCTCTAGGCGATTTGCACTACGGTTCCCATGGATGGGAGTTGTAGTCCAAAGTGTCTGGCGGGTGCCGGATTGAAGACGATGGCAGAAGGGCATGGCGGAGGGGAGGAATTGTGGCTGAGCATGTGAGTTATTGGCTTGGTTTTGTATTTTCATTTTTTATTTCTCTGTTGTGAAACTACCTTGGTATCTTCGGAAGAAGGGCAGTAAACAGATTTTAAAAATAATAATAAAAAATCAATGGTGGTGGGGACTAGCTCAGGGGTTGGAGCCAAGACCCCTGGCCCTCTCTCCCTTGGCCCCTTCTTATAAACTTGGCACTGGCTCAGCCCTGCCAATTTCAAAGGGAGGAAAACCAAGGGTGCTTCTGAGCATATGCAGAGTGCCACTCACTACCATCCCGAGCAAGTCTTCCTTGTCTCACCTGGGCAATAAAGAAGGCTTGGCCCTTTGGCAGGTGTCAACTCCCCACCCCCCCGCCCCCAGGCAGTTGTTTACTTTTCAGCTGTGGCAAATTGAGCAAACCCCCCCTTGCTGCCTCCTGCTCACAGTGGAAACTCTGTCATGCTGTGGTTAGTGATGTGGGAGGAAGAGGGAGGTTTTTCCGCTGAGCTGAGGTGCAACTGGATGGACCCAGATCACAGCAGATCTCTGCTTGTGAGCTGGGGTGGGGGGGGATGAAAGTAGGAGCACCGTGGCCTGCCTGGGGTGGGGGCTGTGAGTGAAGGGTCCCCTAGAGTCATCTAGTCCACCCCCTGCAAAAGAAGCAGGGCCCCTTCAGTGGTGGCCTCCAGGCTTTGTGCAGGATGCCTATACCAGCCCCTTTCGGCTTTTTGCAGCTTCAATCAGGCCAGTGGTTCCCAGACTTTTTGGGGGGGCCCACCCCCCCTTGGTTCCATAAACCCACCCCCTGTGAGCCCTTCCTGACCCTATGGAAAGCATTGTTCAGAACAGCGATTTGCATGGGCTTCTTAGGAAAATAAGCACGCCATAAAATCCAAAACAAAACGGTGACGATTCATTGCGCATGTATTCAAAATCCAGTTAAAACTACTTGGCTCAATTACTTGGGTTGTTACGTATTTGTGTTCTCGTTTTGTTCTTTATGACGTGAACCGCCCTGTGATCTTTGGATGTATGCAAATTTAATTTTTTAAAAAACTGAGAACCCCCAGGGAATCTCATTCCGCCCCGGGGTGGGTGGGGTTTGCCACTGCCCTCTTTGAGATCCACTGAAGGTGGGGGGTTCAGTCTCTGCTGGCGTCTCTTAGCCAGGCGGGGAAAGAAGACCAGCCGAGATTCCTGCCCTGGAAGGGGTTGGACTGGATGACACTTGGGATCCCTTCCAGCTCGACATTCCTGTGATTTTATGATTGCTGGAGAGCCACAGCCTGGCTGCATGGACAATACTGTTGTTGTTGTTTAGTCGTTTAGTCGTGTCCGCCTCTTCGTGACCCCCTGGACCAGAGCACGCCAGGCACTCCTGTCTTCCACTGCCTCCCGCAGTTTGGTCAAACTCATGCTGGTCCCTTTGAGAACACTGTCCCACCATCTCATCCTCTGTTGTCCCCTTCTCCTTGCGCCCTCCATCTTTCCCAACATCAGGGTCTTTTCTAGGGAGTCTTCTCTTCTCATGAGGTGGCCAAAGTCTTGGAGCCTCAGCTTCAGGATCTGTCCTTCCAGTGAGCACTCAGGGCTGATTTCCTTCAGAAAGGATAGGTTTGATCTTGATGGGACTCTCAAGAGTCTCCTCCAGCACCAGAATTCAAAAGGAGGCATGCAAGTATATTGGTTAAAAAGCCACAGTTCTGTAGCGCACAGGTAGCGTAGTGGGAAAGGAACATTAGAAAATGAGGCAGAAGCACCAGCTGCCTGTCTCTCCCAGTTCCCTGGACCTTCTGCCCCCTTAGCCACTGAGGTCAGTTGTTGTTGTTGTTTAGTTGTTTAGTCGTGTCCGACTCTTCATGACCCCCTGGACCAGAGCACGCCAGGCACTCCCATCTTCCACTGCCTCTTGCAGTTTGGTCAAACTCATGCTGGTAGCTTCGAGAACACAGGCTTGGAAGGGACCCCCAGGGGACATCTAGTCTAAGCCCCCGCAAGGCACAAATGCATCCAGGACAGATGGAGAGGTCAGCCCCATGGGTGGTGGTGGGGGCTGTGAAAAAAAAAGGCAAATTCCACGCTGGGGATCCTTGGAAAGGAATTGGGAATAAAACGGATGCTGCTGTACAAATCTCTGCCGCGACGGCATTGGCAGTCCTGTGCCTGGTTCTGGGTGCCTCGTCTCATAACGGAGATCGAAGAGCTGGAAAAGGTTTCGAAAAGGGCAGCCCATACGTTCAAGGAAGGAAGGGAAGGAGTCACTGTGGCAGCATTTGGGACTTTGTAGTTTGGAGAAGAGCTAAAAGGCAAAAGGTTTCTCAGAATATGCCTGGGGGGAGGGCATTGTTGTTTAGTTGTTTAGTCGTGTCCGACTCTTCGTAACCCCCTGGACCAGAGCACGCCAGGCACTCCTGTCTTCCACTGCCTCCCGCAGTTTGGGCAAACTCATGTTGGTAGCTTCGAGAACACTGTCCAACCATCTCGTCCTCTGTCGTCCCCTTCTCCTTGTGCCCTCCATCTTTCCCAAAATCAGGGTCTTTTCCAGGGAGTCTTCTCTTCTCATGAGGTGGCCAAAGTCTTGGAGCCTCTGCTTCAGGTTCTGTCCTTCCAGTGAGCACTCAGGGCTGATTTCCTTCAGAATGGAGAGGTTTGATCTTCTTGCAGTCCATGGGACTCTCAGGAGTCTCCTCCAGCACCAGAATTCAAAAGCATTAATTCTTCAGTGATCAGCCTTCTTTATGGTCCAGCTCTCACTTCCATACATCAATACTGAGCTTGGGACAATTTCCCCAACTAATTTAGCAATGACTCCTCTGCAGGCTGTGTGTGTGTGTGTGTGTGTGTGTGTGTGTGTGTGTGTGTCCCGTGAATTCCAGTTCTGCTTTTGGAAATATGGGGTCTAATTGGGTTTCACAAATAAACGGAGAACGCAGGCAGGGTAGGCCGGCTGTGGGCTGGATCCAGCCCCTGAAGCAGTCTGATCTGGCCTTTCATCCAAATTTTTAAATTAATTTTCCACATTTATAACAAATATAACATATAAAACACACAAAACAAAACACATCACAATACTAAAAAATAAAAACACACATTCCTTCTTATATTCATTTTCAATTCCATTGTTAAGTGACTTCCTCAAATCCCCCCTAACTGAATTTCGTTATATCACCTTGTAACAGTTCTCCCAAACATCTTTCTAAATAATTAGTTCCTTCAATTAACTATATTCAACTCTTTTCTTTCTGCTCGCGGATTCTTCCAGTCAGGTCAGCCAGCTCCAGAAACTCCAACATCTTCATCTGCCGTTCTTCTCCGTTGGTATTTCTTGAGATTTCCAATTTTTTGCTAATAGCGGTCTGATCTGGCCTTTCTTCACAGACAGCTTCCGCCGTGGCCACCACTGTCTTAGTTCTGATGATTGTAGGCCCCTCAGGGCAGAGACCTCCATCTCAACTTTGTTTTGTACATTGCACACAGACTGCGCTGGAGAAATAAATGCGGGTTTATTTGATGGAGGTGTGGCCGCATTCTGCTTGCGGCTCTGCTTATCTGGCTGCCCCAGCTGCGTCCATCTCAACCTGCCAGACCCCACTGCCTTCCCCAAAGTGGGGTGGGGTGGATTTGGGGAAGAGGAGATGGAACCCAAGATGCAAAGTTCCCTGTCTTTCTCTTTTCGCTTCTTTTTATATATGTCTTTTTAAAATATGAGCTCTCTTGGGAGCTTGTGGACTCCCTTGGAAGTTTTTAAGCAGAGGTTGGGTGTCCACCTATCCTGGATGCTTTAGTGGGGATCCCTAGATTGCAGGGGGTTGGGCTAGAGCACCTTTGGGGGTCCCTTCCAGGTCTATGATTCTATGAAAAACTACTCTCCTCCCCGGGGGCTTCTAAAGACCTGTAATTTGGATGCCTGTTTGGAGAAGAGTGTAATGGGTGAAATTCCTCCTTTCCTGTAAGATCAAGGTGGATTTGACAGAATTTATTTCCTGCCACTAAACTGAGGCATCATACAGAAACTCTGGGGGGCTAATAATAATAATAATAATAATAATAATAATAATAATAATAATAATTTATTTATTTATTTATTTATAATAATAATAATAATTTATTTATAATAATAATAATAACAACAACAATAATTAATAATAATAATAATAATAATAATAATAATAATAATAATAAAAAATAATATTTTATTTATAAATATAATACTATATTTATACCCCACCCATCTGGCTGGGTTTCCTCAGCCAGTCTGGGCGGCTTCCAACAAAATATTAAAATACAATGGTCTGTTAAACATTAAAAGCTTCCCTAAACAGGGCTGCCTTCAGATGTCTTCTAAAAGTCTGGTAGTAGTTGTTGTTCTCTTTGACATCTTGTGGGAGGGTGTTCCACAGGGCGGGTGCCACTACCGAGAAGGCCCTCTGGCTGGTTCCCTGTAACATGGCTTCTCACAGCCAGCGAACTGCCAGAAGGCCTTCAGAGGAGGACCTCAGTGTCCTGGTAGAACGATGGGGGTGGAGACGCTCCTTCAGGTATAAATAAAGAAATAATAAAAGGTAGACCCCCAGGTCCAAAATGAGCTGGACATCTGCGCTATCCAGCAGATTTTTCTCCTCTTTGTGTAGAATTATAGAATTGTAGTGTTAGAAGGGAACCCTAGGGGTCATCCAGTCCAACCCGCTGCAATGCATGTATTGCAGCTACAGAATCCCGGGCGGATGGCCAGCCAACCTCTGCTTAAACACCTCCAGTGAAGGACCCTGGGGACTTGGAGCAGCTGTTTCTGTAGTGGGTGAGAGCCTGCCTGAGTTTTGCACACGCCACTATGCTGTGGCATCTGCTTAAGCAGCACAGGGCGTGATGGAGCAGAGCGTTTTGCCTGATGTTTCAGATACGAAATTCTTCCTCTTGATCAAGTGGAAAGGGTCACAGTCCCCGTTCCCCGCCCCCCCCAGCTTGGATTGCCCCAAAAGGGCCCCAATTCTCCTAAGGCTCACGGTGCGTTTCCTTTGCTCTGCAGAACAAGCCCTGGAAGAAGCTGAGGAACATGGTGCAATGGTCGCCCTGTGTGGTTTCTTTCCGCAAGCGCTACCCCTGGGTCCAGCTGGCTGGCCATGCAGGTAACCATGGGGTTGGAGGGGAGGAGGCTGGTTGGGGTGGGGTGGGGTCCTTCGGGGGGGGGAGCATGTGTGCAATTGTGGTCGGGTCTCCAGGCAGACCTTGGAATCGGGGGGGGGGGAGGGAGGTATTGGATCCCCTCTGGAGACGCCTTCCCCCCGACAAGTTAAAGGTAAAGGGGCCCCTGACCATTAGGTCCAGTCATGACCAACTTTGGGGTTGCAGCGCTCATCTCGCTTTACTGGCCGACGGAGCCGGCGTACAGCTTCCAGGTCATGTGGCCAGCAGGACTAAGCAGCTTCTGGCAAACCAGAGAAGCGCACGGAAACGGCGTTTACCTTCCCACCAGAGCGGTACCTATTTATCTACTTGCACTTTGACGTGCTTTCAAACTGCTAGGTTGGCAGGAGCAGGGACCGAGCAACGGGAGCTCACCCCGTCGCGGGGATTCAAACCGCCGACCTTCTGATCGGCAAGTCCTAGGCTCTGTGGTTTAACCCACAGCGCCACCTGCGTCCCAAATCATTACATACATATACACATATTACGTACATATACACATATTCAGAACAATGTTTTCCCCCCAACTCTTCTTAATAGCTTGTGTCTTTTCCCCCGCAGGCAACTTCAGGGCCGGGGATTTTGGCCGCATCCTGAAGAAGTATTGCCCCAGCGAGCAGCAATGCCTGGAACGCCTGGTGTGCGACGCGCTGCAGCCCTACGTCCCGGCCTATTATGGGGTGGTGGAGCGCGATGGGGAGACCTACATCCAGATGGAGGACCTGCTGTCCGGCTTTGACGCACCCTCCATCATGGACTGCAAGATGGGAGTCAGGTGAGCCCTTCAAGCCACATGGGGGGGGAGGGGATACCAGGAGGTCATCCAGCCTGACCCCGATCCAGAGGCACAGCGTCAAGATGGGTGCCTGACCTTGTGCTTCTCTTCTCTCCCCCCGGCGCAGGACGTACCTCGAGGAGGAGCTGGAGAAGGCGAGGCAGCAGCCCTGTCCGCGCAGAGACATGTACGACAAGATGGTGGCCGTGGACCCGGCGGCTCCCACAGCGGAAGAGCATGCGCAGAGCGCCGTCCTGAAGCCCCGCTACATGCAGTGGAGGGAGACCCTCAGCTCCACCACCACGCTGGGCTTCCGCATCGAAGGCATCAAGGTGAGCGGATGCAGGGAGAGGCACTCATATATATATATCGTCTTTATTGATTTAAAATACAATCATACATTACAATGGAATTAAACATGAGAATGAAAAAGAAAAGAGATAAAAAAGAAAAGGAAAAAAGAAAGAAAAACGAAAAGAAAGAATTAACAAGAACAAAAAAAATCAGTTAAAAAAGCCAATCACTTATACAGCATCATATCTTAGCCAATAAAGTCTTCTAAGAAAAACTTCCCATCGTTTTCATTGTACTTTTCACATTGTCTTGGTTTTATCGCACAGTTTATTTTATGCCTTTTTCTATATATTCCTCTAAGATGTTTTATTCCATTTGTTTATTATACACAAGTATCATTCAGTTCTGCTAGGATAATATCATTCTTACAATATAATCTTATATACTCCTTGAATAATTTCCGTTCCCTGTATGTTTTTTGATTCGGGGCTCCCTTGAATTTTCCAGTCAGCTTTGCTAATCGAAAATACTCGATCATGAGTGTTTGCGAATCCATTATTGTTGGTGTTGTTTCACACTTCCAACTGCTCTGGTGCTGGGGGCCTGCCTGGGGCATCTAGTTGGGCCCTGTGAGAAGATAGACTGGTCCTGGAGCTGGAGGCTCTGTAAGACCGTAAGAAAAGCCTGTCTTACAGAGCCTCCAGCTGCAGGAGCAGTCTATCACGATTCCTAGGTTCTTATGGGGATCTGGCCACTGTGAGGACGGGATGCAGACTAGATGGGCCATTGGCCTCATCCAGCGGCTTCTTCTTCTGCTCTTATGACTGTGATGAGAGGGGAGGGTCCCGTTTATGAAGCTGCCAGGGCTGTTCGTACTAATGCACCAACCTTTGCGTTTGAATAAATTCAGCCCCAAAACAAACCGGCACAGCTTTGTCCTCACAGCCTTTTAAAAATCATTTCTCCATAGCCACCGGGAAATTAACTAGTTATTTAGTTAATTAATTAATTATACCCTGCCCATCTGGCTGGGCTTCCCCAGCCACTTTGGGCGGCTTCCACCAAAATACTGTATTCAAATACAGTAATGCATCAAACATTAAAAGCTTCCCTAAACAGGGCTGCCTTCAGATGTCTTTTAAAAGTAGGACAGCTGCTTATTTCCTTGACATCTGATGGGAGGGCGTTCCACAGGGCAGGAGCCACTACCGAGAAGGCCCTCTGCCTGGTTCCCTGTAACCTCACTTCTCGCAATGAGGGAACCACCAGAAGGTCCTCTGTACTGGACCTCAGTCTCCGGGTAGAATGATGTGGGTGGAGATGCTCCTTCAGGTATACTGGACTGAGGCCATTTAGGGCTTTAAAGGTCAACACCAACACTTTGAATTGTGCTCGGAAAAGTACTGGGAGCCAATGCAGATCTCTCAGGACCAGTGTTATGTGGTCCCGGTGGCCGCTCCCTGTCACCAGTGTTGCTGCCGCATTCTGGATTAGTTACAGTTTCCCGGTCACCTTCAAAGGTAGCCCCACGTAGAGCGCATGGCAGTAGTCCAAGCGGGAGATAACCAGAGCATGCACCACTCTGGCGAGACAGTCCGCAGGCAAATAGGGTCTCATCCTGCGTACCAGATGGAGCTGATAAACAGCTGCCCTGGACACAGAATTGACTTGCGCCTCCATGGACAGCTGTGAGTCCAAAATGACTCCCAGGCTGCGCACCTGGTCCTTCAGGGGCACAGTTACCCCATTCAGGACCAGGGAGTCCTCCCCACCCACCCACCTCCTGTCCCCCAAAAACAGTACTTCTGTCTTGTCAGGATTCAACCTCAATCTGTTAGCCGCCATCCATCCTCCAACTGCCTCCAGACACAAGCACAGAGGTGGAGCCTCTAAATCCCTTTGGCTCTGCTCATCGTTGGATCTTGGTGACGCAGCGCTGGCTTTTAAGGCTGCCTCGTTTCCGGATATTCTGACATTGTGTGTGTCTCTTTCTCTTTCCAAGAAAGCGGACGGCACCTGCAACACCAGCTTCAAGAAGACTCGCCAACCGGAGCAGGTGACGCAGGCCTTCTGGGACTTTGTGGACGGAGACAGGAGAGTCCTGGTGAGGGTCCGGATTCTGCCCAGGGCACTAAGCCCTTTGCAAGGAGGGGGCGCCATTTGACATTCGACATCAATGCCGATTTTGAGATTTCTGTGGCCCCCTGCCCACTTTTGGTTTAGGTTTTTAAACCTTTTTGTAAAAGCAGCACTAGAATTTTCACAGTTGGGTCTTCAACCCCTTATTATTGTGCTTCTTCAAATCTGGCTTTCTTTAAAACTTGGTATTTAGGTTTTCAAACCTTTTTTGTAAATTCAGTATTAGAAACTGTACTTTTGAATCTTCAATCCTTTATTACTGCGCTTTGCTTTACCTAACTCAAGCTATAATAATAATAATAATTTATTATTTGTACCCCGCCCATCTGGCTGGGTTTCCCCAGCCACTCTGGGTGGCTTCCATAGAAACCAAAAAACACTAAAATATCATACATTAAAAACTTCCCTGAAAAGTGCTGCCTTAAGATGTCTTCTGAATGTCAGGTAGTTGTTTATCGTTTTGACATCTGATGGGAGGGCGTTCCACAGGGCGGGCGCCACTACCGAAAAGGCCCTCTGCCTGGTTCCCTGTAACCTTGCTTCTCACAGTGAGGGAACCGCCAGAAGGCCCTCGGCGCTGGACCTCAGCGTCCGGGCAGAACGATGGGGGTGGAGATGCTCCTTCAGGTATACTGGGCCGAGGCCGTTTAGGGCTTTAAAGGTCAACACCAGCACTTTGAATTGTGCTCGGAAACGTACTGGGAGCCAATGTAGGTCTTTCAAGACCGGTGTTATGTGGTCTCGGCGGCCGCCCCCAGTCACCAGTCTAGCTGCCGCATTCTGGATTAGCTGTAGTTTCCGAGTCACCTTCAAAGGTAGCCCCACGCAGAGCGCATTGCAGTAGTCCAAGCGGGAGATAACTAGAGCATGCACCACTCTGGCGAGACAGTCTGCGGGCAGGTAGGGTCTCAGCCTGCGTACCAGATGGAGTTGGTAGACAGCTGCCCTGGATACAGAGCTAGCATTACAATACGTCAGAATTTTGGGGGTTCTACCCTTGTTTGAATTTTGGTCCTTTAAAGTTTATGGTTTTTCTATTTCCTCCTGAGGAAACTGAATAGTTCAGTGAAACGAGGTTTGTAGCCGGCATCCGTTAAGGCTTTGTTTTATTTTAGGTTTTTCTAATTTTTCCCCCTTAAGCTTTTTGATTTTTATTATTTAGTTGATTTCCACAAGGTAATATTTCTAGTCGATTACTTCTCCTTTCAGGGATTTTCGGGGTATTTCATTTGTTTTGTGCACTTTTGGGAAAAGGCAGCCCATCTCCTCCAGGGTATTCCTGGCACCTGCCCCAGTTGTGGCTCTGGGAAGGCCGTAGAATTTGGGAAGGGACCGTCGTATATCCTCTCAGGTCTCTCCTTCTTCTTTCCCCAGACAAGCTACCTGGAGCGGCTTCAGGAAGTCAGGATGGCGCTCGAACAGTCCGAGTTCTTCAAGACGCACGAGGTGGGTCTCTTTCTGTGGAACGAGGGGGGACTTCTGAGGGCATCTGGTGGGCTTCTGCAGGGTCTTGGGTCCTTGATTTTGGGGGCCTTGCCTCTCATTCCCCCGCCACGCTCAGGGTACTTTTCCATCTCATTTTGGCTTTCCATTTGCATGGTGCCTTTCTAAGGTAAAAGGCGGTTTGCAAGCTCAAGAAACGGCAGGATGCGCAAGGAAGATGGCACATCAATCTGATCCAGTGCAAACAAGCCTTAATCTAAAAGCAAAGGCTTAAATGGATCCCAATCCATTAGGAGAGTACGCAATAAAATTAACTTTCAGGACCTGGATAGTTAGCCTTGGTGAAGACTTGACGTTTTCATCCCCAAAAAAGTTTTTGAGTTTCTGCTGAAATGAGGCTGCATTTTAATGTTGTATCTTAATCTTGTTTTTTAAGTTGTATTTCAATCAAATGTTTTATATCTGGTGTTAGCCGCCCTGAGCCCCGTTTTGGGGAGGGCGGGGTATTTTCCACACAACAACAAAAGGAAAAAATAACAATACACAAAACACAAAAACAAGCATATATTTAAAAAAATCCAAATCTTACAAATTAATAATATAAACACTAAAAAGGAAAACAAACATTGACTTCTACCGATCCCACAGCACCCCCTTTACATCTCATTGTATCTTCCTGTTTTCCTGTTCATCTCTATCCTAACATCTAGATATAAATCCCTCTTTCTGATCCTTTCACTTCACAAGGTTATTCCAAACTCAGCCAGATTTCTATCCTCGAACCTTGGCTTTTAAGGTATTCATTTAGGCACTCCCATTCTTTTTTCACTTCACTTTTTGGTTTTCGTCTTATTGTATCTGTAAATTTGGCTAATTCTAAATATACTGAAAGCTTACATAGCCATTCTCCCCTAGTGGGAAACTGATTCCCTTATTTCATGAAATCTATGCACCGCTTGATTGTACCCTTCAAAGTGGTTTCCAAAAAACTAAAAGCAAGAAAAAATTGCAACTCTTTTTAAAAAAACGCAGAGTTACAATAAAAAAAGATGTAAGATTCACACCAGGAATTTCTAAGTGTCTGTGTAGAAGGGTTGGCCAATATCTGCTTTTCATCATCGCAATATCTCGCCAGCGGAACATTGCAATATACCAGTATGTCACAATAATGGCAGGCATAGCTGTCAACCGTCCCTTATTTGGCAGGACAGTCCCTTATCCCAGCGCCATGTTCCGCTGCTATCCCTTATTGATGATGTCCCTTAAATTTCCCAGGTTTCAAAGGAAGCAGCTCCTCTCCCTCCCTCCCTGCCGGCCAGGGAGGAGGGAGGCTCCAACTGTGTTGCTTGGCTGCGTTGCTCACCCAATAAGGAGTCTAAGAACGACTGGGGGGTGGAGCTTGCATGCCTTGTGCCAATCAAATCGGCCGTGTTGCCTGGGGACTCGCCTTTGCTCAGCGCTTCCCAGCAGAGAGGGGACGGTGGTTTTCCTTGAGGCTTCATTTGGCTCCTGGCTGGGCTTTCTGCCTTTGGCTCAGATGGGCTCAGAAGTTGAACATACCTGTGCCTTCGGAAAACCCCTTATTTTGGCTGCTGGTCCCTTATTTTCGAGGCTGCTGGTCCCTTATTTTCAAATCTGTAAGTTGACAGCTATGATGTTAGGCTTGCCGAAGCAAGGGTGCTTTTAGCACAGTCATTCATGTTCTCTTTTTTCTCTTCCTTTCTTTCCCAGGTGGTGGGCAGCTCTCTTCTCTTCATCCACGACCAGACGGGTCTGGCGCGGGTGTGGATGATCGACTTTGGCAAGACGGTGCCGCTGCCCGAGAAGCAGACTCTGACTCACCGCCTGCCCTGGCAGGAAGGCAACCGCGAGGACGGCTACCTCTGGGGCCTGGACAACCTCATCGCCATCTTGGAGCGGATGTTGGGGGAGTGAGCCAGGAAGATGCAGCCGACACGTCGAGACGGGGGCCGCCTTGGCTCCCCCGGGACTCTGCCGTTTAATTTATTCAGCCAGATATGCTACTGGAACCAGGGGGATACAGGGCCTGGGGCGGACCTGGAAAAGCCCCAGGGGCCTTTTGGAAGGGGCCAGCTGGTTTTTGCACCGCTAAGTTTATTTATTGGCGTGACGGACGTGGTGGAAACCTCCCCCCGGACTGCTGTCCTGCACGTGGTGGACAGTAAAGACTTCTGTGGACCAAGGCAGAACTCAGCAGGGGCGTTGGGACTGAGTTTGGGGACGTGGGATTATTGGGGTGCCCGGTTTAGGGTCAAGACTTTGAACCACAGTGCTGGCTGTGCCCATTTCCCAAATGTCAGGAGAGACTGGAAAGCGGGGGGGGGGGGGGGTTGGAGGCGGGGCTTGCCTCTGCTCCTCCCCCAAATAAGCCCCACCCACACCTGAGCCACAGCCTGGAGGCGTCGGTCAAGCGAAATACTTGCGTTTCTCTTCAGGGTTTGGGGAGTAAAGAGAAACTTGTGTCTTCCCTCTGCTTTGACCGTTAACTTTCCTGGCGCCCAGATAACTGCCTTGGCAAACAGGAGCAGTTTGTTGCTTTCACAACCTGATGTACCAAAGGGCTTGGGGGAGAACACCTTCCCCAATCGCTGCAGAAATAAATGGTGGAGTTCCACTGCCCTCCAAATTGCTTTGGCAGGGCCAGGCTGCCTATTTTTGGGGTGCTGAATTTGGGTTAGCAGAAACCAGCGGATAGGATCTCCCTGGGGGTGTGTGTGTGGTTTTTTTTTTTATGGTGTTTGGGAGGGGATTGTGGCTGTCCTTCGTCCCGCCAGAGAAGGGAGCCGCTCCTCTGTATTTGAATGTATGTGTTTCTGTAAATTTTTATATGTAAAAAAGTTTTTTTTTTTTTAAGGGACATAAAGAACTACAAGTGATGTGCTGTTGCGTCTTAGCTTTATTTCAAGGTTGCATAATGAGAGAATGAATGAATCTTCAGAAGATTGTGGCTTAGCCTTTACCAAAGTGTTGATTGTTTAGGGGTGTTAATGGAGAAATCTGAGGGCTCCCTCAGGAATACCAGAGCAAAACAGCAGCCAGTAGGATTGGTCTTGATTGAAGACTGTCGCGACAGGACTCCCACCTGCCACCAGGTGAAACAAGATGGAAGCCCTGAACAAAAGAAGACCCCAACTTTTATTAGCTGCTAATCTCCCATGCTACACCCCCAAGACTACATCACAAAGAGGAGGGGTTGAGGGAGGAGTTGTGGTGGTAACCTGAGTGTCTTGTCACCTGTTCCACCTTTCCCCCTCCCCATGAGTACTTTCCAGTGGCCAAAAGGGAGTTTGCAGTTTCCTGCCCCCAGAGGGAAGAGCTGATCACTGTCCTTTGTTTCAGTCCCTGCTGAATCCACTCCCATATGCAAGTTCTTTGTGAGTGTGGTGGTCTTCTGTCTGGGACCATCAAGGTTGGCATGCCAACTGGGCAGGGCTCCTGTGTATGTGCTGGTATGCTCAAGGCACTATGGCTGCCCTGTATCAAACTTTCCCCATGTTGTAGTCCTTTCTTCATGGAGTAAGATAAAAGTGGAACGGTGCAGATCCGATGTATGGTTGATTTTCTATGAATTTATAACAGAAGTGTCGCGTATGTCGTGTGTAAGTTTGTACAAACTGAATGATTGGGGGGGGGGTTCCTGCAACAGGGGGGACCAGATTCCTCCCTCCCCAGCCCATGGTGAAAGAAGGCCACCTGTCCCCATGTACCTCTCAGAACCACAGAATTGGAAGGGGCCCAAAGAGGTCATCCAGCCCAACCCCGTTTGCTTGGGCTCCTGGTCCCCTAGTTTTTCATCTGCACGTGCACAGATGACAGTGGGGCTTTACAGGCTGTGTCCCACAGAGAAGAGGGCTGGAAGACTGCCCAGCAGAGATGGAGAGGCATGGCAGACAAGACCCCCAGCCCAATTTCCATGAGGATTTACAAGCCTTTTCCCAAATCCTGCCCAGCGTGACAGCCTTCGTGACAAGAGATCTATTTGTGAGGGTTCAAGGGTCCCAGCAGGGAGGGACCGGAGGACGACTGTCACCCTGGAAATCCTAGCCTGCATGCAACAAGGAAAGAGGAGCTATTTTGGGAGCAGGACACAAAGACTGCTCCATTTCCCGTTGCCACAACCAGAGACCCTCCCCAGGAAGGGTGTGGAGCAGGAGAGGGAGAGATGGAAATAGCATTGGGAGGGGGGGCAGGCTGTGGTTTATGTCAAAGCGGGTGCAGAATGCTGCAGCAAGGCTCCTCACGGGGTCCCTGCCATGGGGGCATATTCACCCAATGCTCTACCAGTTGCACTGGCTGCCGGTGGAGTACAGGCTTAGATTGAAGGTGCTGGTTTTGACCTTTAAAGCCCTTCACGGCCTAGGACCCTCGCACCTATGGGACCGCCTTTTTCCTTTCTCCTCCTGCAATGAGGCTACATTTTAATATTTCAATATTTTAATGTATTTTAATTTTGTTTTTAAGTTGTATTCATTCAACTTGTTTTTATTATTGCTTGTTAGCCGCCCTGAGCCTGGCCTTAGCTGGGGAGGGCGGGGTATAAATAAAAATTATTATTATTATCATCATTATTAAAGGACCCCATGGACCCCGAACGCTGCTCCTTCCAGGCCCCAAAGCCCAGCAGTCTCCTTGGAGTGGTTCCACCCACAAAAACAGGAACCACTCCGCACCTCGGGGCAAATCCTTTCACACAGAGATCTCTCAAGGCACAAAACTACCACTCCTTTGCCGTTTCCTCTCTTTTAATTTTTGAAAGTGCTTTCCAACAACCTCCATCTTCTGTACTCGGAACAGGCATGCAGCCGTGGGGAGCAAGGAACCATTTGCAGAGGTGGGGAAACTGAGGCCGAGAGGGGTGACTCACCCAAGGCCAGACACACACTCCCTAGCAGAGGCAGAACTGGACCGGACCCGACATTTCTTCCCCTTCTCTCTGTTGGACGCACACTCCCGCAAAATCACAGCTTTAGCAATGCATCTCAATGCAGAAGGCACTCCCGGAGGGCAAATTTATCTCTCCGTTTCCCCAATTAGCTTATTCTATTGTGTTCTTTTTTTAAAAAAATGCACGCATGGTTATTATTGGCATTGGACTGGCTTGGCTCCAAAAGGAAAGGAAATTCCAGGCATTATTTTATTTTTTGTCCTTGAAAGCTCGCTATTCTGGGAAGGCAGCAGTGAAGAGATGGCCTCTTGCTTTTCCTGACTGCCCCAGAGGACTCAGTCAAGCCGGCCTCCCCTGAGGGCCCACCTGGACAGCTCTGGACAGCTCGGCCCATTGCGAGAAGTGAGGTGACAGGGAACCAGGCAGAGGGCCTTCTCGGTAGTGGCACCCGCCCTGTGGAACGCCCTCCCACCAGATGTCAAAGGGAACAACAACTACCAGATTTTTAGAAGACATCTGAAGGCAGCCCTCTTTAGGGAAAGTTTTAAATATTTAATGCTGTACTGTTTTTAACATTTGATTGGGAGCCGCCCAGAGTGGCTGAGGAAACTCAGCCAGATGGACGGGGTATAAATAATAAATTACAGTGGTACCTCGGGTTACATACGCTTCAGGTTATATACGCTTCAGGTTACAGACTCCGCTAACCCAGAAATAGTACCTCGGGTTAAGAACTTTGCTTCAGGATGAGAACAGAAATCGTGCTCCGGCAGTGTGGCGGCAGCAGGAGGCCCCATTAGCTAAAGTGGTGTTTCAGGTTAAGAACAATTTCAGGTTAAGAACGGACCTCCGGAACGAATTAAGTACTTAACCCGAGGTACCACATTATTATTATTATTATTATTATTATTATTATTATTATTATGTGGGATTTGGTGTTCTTGGTTCTGTAGCAGAGAAGACCAAGTCCTCCTGGGCAGAAAAGAGCTGGCTGGAGTGCCCTTCTCCAAGAGAGTGTCTGTCACACTCCCACGAATGCCAGACAGGAGCTTTTGGTATTCCAAAAAACCAGGGGCTGGGTCACTCTTTAACCTGAGATGCGACACCTTGGGGCGTATGCAAGCTGACCAACTCACTGTTCTGTGTGCAGCAGTTACGAGGAGGGCAGGCGGCCCCCAGGACCCATGCAGAGGTGCAATGGGCTGCCTTTTTCGTGGGCTCTCACATCAGCAACCTGGTCAGCCTGGCCCACAGGCAGGGAATGAGGAGGTGGCCTCCTGGTTTTCAACTCCTCCTCCAGAAGCCAAGGGGCTTGCCAGCTTTAGGTGACGGAGTGAGTTGCTGGGGTGTTCATGTGCTGGGGCAGGAAGAAGAAATAAACTCCACGCTTGCAGCTGGGTAGGAGTCCAGGCAGTGGGGCATAGTGGTTTGAGTGTCAGCCCAGACCTGGGAGGCCAGTGTTCACAAAAAAACCCTCGGCCATGAAGGGTGGTTGTGAGGATAAAATGGGAAGGAAGCAAACGATGCAGGCCACCTTGAATAAATAGCTGGAGTAAAGGTAAAGGGACCCCTGACCCTGAAGGGTCCAGTCGCGGCCGACTCTGGGGTTGCGGCGCTCATCTCGCTTTATTGGCCGGCGTACAGCTTCCGGGTCATGTGGCCAGCATGACTAAGCCGCTTCTGGCGAACCAGAGCAGCACACGGAAACGCCATTTACCTTCCCACCGGAGCGGTGCCTATTTATTTACTTGCACTTTGGCATGCTTTTGAACTGCTAGGTTGGCAGGAGCAGGGACCGAGCAACGGGAGCTCACCCTGTTGTGGGGATTCGAACCACCGACCTTCTGATCGGCAAGTCCTAGCTTCTGTGGTTTAACCCACAGCGCCACCCGCGTCCCAAAAAAGCTGGGGTTTGAATGCAATAAAAACACGACCTGTTCCTGTTTCTTTTCCAGGCAGCTCAGCTGGTACAGGAGAGCTACCTATTGGTGGATGGGGTATCTCACCTGAGAAAAGTCCACTTCACAGAATTTCAGAGTTGGAAAGGGTCCCACGGGTCATCTAGTCCAACCCCCTGCAATGAAGGAATCTGTCCCAGCATCCTCTTTCCAGGCAGGCCAGGTGCCCCTGCGACGCTCCTAAGGCACAAAGGCATGAGCCCTCCCCATGTCTGACCCCTGCAGCTGGGACTCGGGGGTATACTGCGCCTGCACAAAGAGGCTCCACAGCTATCGTGCCCAATGGCTGTTGCTAAAGGTCCCATCTGCATCCACAACTTATTATGGCTCCTGGTCCATTTGGTTCCGGTTGGAGCTTTGGAAAGCAGTTCCTCCTTCTGGCCAGCTCAGCGTGGCCGGTAGCCCTCTGGCCCAGCCGGCCGCAGAAGCACAGCCTTCCCACAAAGTCCCTCACGCACCCCCCCAGCTGGCACGATGTAGACCTTTCCGTCGGCTGCCCGCTTGGGGCTGAAGTCCGTCAGCTGCCCGTTGCTGGCCTCCACCTGGGAGTAGTGCCAGAGCTGGTAGCGGCCGCTCTTGCCCTGCTTGGACAGCAAATATGTCTCTGCTGCAGGAGAGTCCAGTGAGAGGGTGGAGGCCACGGCTGGGCTGGCATGGAAGAGGCCCCGGATCTCTTCATCCTCCTGGCAGGCGGCCAGCTGGACGCTGTCCTCCAGACCCAGCAGAGCTCCTGGGTAGGAGGGAAAAGAGAGAGGTCTATGAAGGTGACCTGGGTGCGATTGCTGGACAGCCCTGGTCCTGAACTGGCAGCCTTTGGCTCGCAGGAAACCCATTGAGCTGGCACTTGGGTCTGTTTTGCACTCAAAGTATGGCCAAGGGGTGCCGAAATCCCAAGGGAGCAGAAAAGACTATGTATGTGACCACAGCTGCTTGGATGCTATTGGCCCAGAGATGGAAAGAAGTCCTTACCAGAAAAGAATGGCAGATTAAGTTGATGGATTATGCCAAAATGGCAAAAATGACCGGAAGAATCAGAAATCAGGAAGACCAAAATTTCAGTAAGGAGATTTATAATTTATCTTAAAAACCATTGTAAACAGCTCAAATCGTTAGTAGGATTGGATTAACACTTGTAGTTTAATGTTGAATTTTGGACATAATGGAGATGTAAAAGATCTGGTTTATCATAAAAGATGCAGGGGGAAATGATTAACAATAGGACCCACAGAGGGAAATCCACGAGATTCTTTGGAATCTTGTTTTTATGTTGTACGTTGGATAATTGACTGTAAAGCTTTAATCTGAAAAACCAAATAAATTTCAAAAAACAACAACCAAAAAGTACGACAGAAGAGCCCAAAATGGTGTGCGTCGTTCTCTCTGCTCCATTAATCCCCAACCATAACCTTGTGGGGAAGACCAGGCTGAGAGGCTGTGACTGGCCCTCAAAGTCATATCCAGGGAACTTTGTGGGCAGGATTTGAACCCTGGTCTCTTCCAGGATCCTAGTCTGGCACTTCAAGCACTACACCGCTCTGGCTTGACCATGGTGGATTTTGCACCTATTTATGCTACAGAATAAGGGATGTGGGTGGTGCTGTGGGTTAAACCACAGAGCCTAGGACTTGCCGATCAGAAGGTCGGCGGTTCGAATCCCCATGACGGTGTGGGCTCCTGTTGCTCGGTTCCTGTTCCTGCCAACCTAGCAGTTCGAAAGCATGTCAAAAGTGCAAGTAGATAAATAGGTACCACTCTGATGGGAAGGTAAACAGTGTTTCCGTGCGCTGCTCTGGTTCGCCAAAAGCGGCTTAGTCATGCTGGCCACATGACCCGGAAGCTGTATGCCGGCTCCCTCGGCCATTAAAGCGAGATGAGCGCCACAACCCCAGAGTCGGCCACGACTGGACCTAATGGTCAGGGGTCCCTTTACCTTTTATGCTACAGAATGCCAGGCTGTGGTTGCATCAGAAAGTGACACCCCCCCCCAATGAAAAAAATGTAAATGTAAGGAGTGCAAAAGAGAAAAAAGCTGGTTTTGAGCTATGAGCGCAGAAGTAATTAGGTAATAATATTGTGGTTATGGTTTGACAGACAGACGACAGCGCACAGCAGAAGGGGAGAAACAACAACTCCGTGGAAAAAGGGGTGGGAAGTCAACAACAAAAAGAGAAAAGATGTATTTGTGTCTTGGCTGTATACGATAAAAATGTTGAAAATTATAAGTGCAAAAAAAGAGGGCTGTGCTTTAAGCATTTGCTTCAAAGCTAGGGCAGAATAAGGGTCCCAAGCAGGGGATAGTTTGAGGAGAAAGTTGTTGGTGCAGATTGGGGAGTCCTATGCCCCGGAATTGAGCTTTGAGCAACTGAGTGCAAGCAGCGGCCTGGGAAGAGGGAGGCCTAAGGCACACAGGACCAGCCTGGGCACTACTGCCCCCTCCTGGGCAGTGCCCTGCCTTGCCAGCAGAGCCATTTCTCTCCTCTGGAGCCTCGGAGCAGCCAGACACCGGCCGGCTCCCTGCGAGGAGAGTTGCAGTGAACTGGGGAACGTACCTGAGGCAATGGCCCAGTGAGCCTTGTAGCCACTCCGGAGGCAGGGCTCGTGGTTGGAGTCTTCGTCGTAGCTGTGCTGGGTGTTAAGGTCTGGTGAAGAGAGTCTTGCTCACATGGGCAGAGCAGAGGGCAAGGAGGGCCACTTGGGGCACCTGTCTCACCAGAGAAGCCTGGATGAGGGCCTGGCAGGAGGGCAGACCCTGGGGCAAGGCAGACCCAGCCTTGGACCAGCTCATTTGAGCTTGTTTTCTTGCTACTATACTCTAGTGTCCAGATCAGGGGTCAGCAAACTTTTTTCAGCAGGGGGCTGGTCTACTGTCCATCAGACCTTGTGGGGGGGGCTGGACTATTTTTTTTGGGGGGGGATGAATGAATTCCTATGCCCCACAAATAACCCAGAGATGCATTTTAAATAAAAGGACACATTCTACTCATGTAAAAACACCAGGCAGGCCCCACAAATAACCCAGAGACCCAGTGTGGTGTAGTGGTTAAGAGCGGTAGTCTTGTAATTTGGGGAACCGGATTCGCGTCTCCGCTCCTCCACATGCAGCTGCTTGGTGACCTTGGGCCAGTCACACTTCTCTGAAGTCTTTAAAGAAAAGGACACAGTCTACCCATGTTAAAAGACACAGTCTACCCATGTAAAAACATGCTGATTCCCGGACTGTCTGTGGGCCGGATTTAGAATGCGATGGGGCCGGATCCAGCCCCCGGGCCTTAGTTTACCTACCCATGGTCCAGATCAAATCAAGGGAAGTCATAGTCCTGCTCTCTTCTGCCTTGTCCAGATCCCACCTGGAGTCCTGTGTCCAGTTCTGGACGCCAGTTTAAGGAGGGGATTGACAAGCTGGAAAGTTGGGAGATTAGTGCGACTGAGATGATTTAAGAGTCTGGAAGCCAAGCATTATGAGGGGCACTTGAAGGAGCTGGGTATGTTTAGCCTAGAGAAGAGGAGATTGAGAGGAGATATGAGAGCCGTCTTCAGATATCTCAAGGGCTGTCACATGCAGGAGGGAGCAAGCTCAGTTTTCTCCTGCTCTGGAGTTAGGACTTGAACCAATGGCTTCAAGTTACAAGAAAGGAGATTCCAACTAAACATCAGGAAGAGTTTTGTGACAGGAAGAGCTGTTTGGATGGATGGCAGCTAATGGATTGAGGTTGAATAATGACAAGACAGAAGTACTGTTTTGGGGGGACAGGGGGCGGGCTGGTGTGGGGACTCCCTGGTCCTGAATGGGGTAACTGTGCCCCTGAAGCACCAGGTGCGCAGCCTGAGTCATTTTGGACTCACAGCTGTCCATGGAGGCGCAGGGCAATTCTGTGCCCAGGGCAGCTGTCTACCAGCTCCATCTGGTACGCAGGCTGAGACCCTACCTGCATGCAGGACTGTCTCACCAGAGTGGTGCATGCTCTGGTTATCTCCCGCTTCAACTACTGCAATGTGCTCTACGTGGGGCTACCTTTGAAGGTGACCTGGAAATTACAACTAATCCAGAATGCGGCAGCCAGACTGGTAACGGCCACTGAGACCACATAACACCTGTCTTGTAAGACCTACATTGGCTCCCAGTACGTTTCCAAGCACAATTCAAAGTGTTGGTGTTGACCTCTAAAGCCCTAAACGGCCTTGGTCCTGTATACCTGAATGAGCGTCTCCACCCCCATCATTCTGCCAGGACACTGAGGTCCGACTCCAAGGGCCTTCTGGCGGTTCCCTCATTGCGAGAAGCAAAGCTAGAGGGAACCAGGCAGAGGGCCTTCTTGGTAGTGGCGCCCACCCTGTGGAACACCCTCCCATCAAATGTCAAAGAGATAAACAACTACCTGGCATTCAGAAGACATCTGAAGGCAGCCCTGTTCAGGGAAGTTTTAAATGTGTGACATCTTAGTGTATTTTTGGTCTTTGTGGAAGCCGCCCAGATGGTTGGGGTACAAATAATAAATTATTATTATTATTTGACAGTGGAACGGTCTCCCTTGAAGGTGGAGGACTTTTCTTCATCAGAGGTTATTAAGCGGAGATCAGATAGGCAAATATCAGGGATGACTGTACTGCATTGCAGAGGGTTGGACTAGATGACCCTGGGGGTCCCTTCCAACCCTACCATTCTAGGAAGTAAGCAAACATGAGAAGCACCCACCCCAGCTCCCCATATCCCTCCCCTTTCCCACCAGGAAGGATACGGTATCAACACAGGGAAGCCTTGGCTAAGGTGACGAAGGATCCTTTGGTAGTTTTCTCCCCCCAGGCCTCCAGAGAGCAGCTCCGCCTGGCAGGGGAACACCTCCTCAGCTAGCTTGGACATGTCGGCAGCTGGAGCAAGCAGACCAAAAGGGCAAGGGAGGAGTTGGGGGGCTGGGGTGCTTCCAGAGCAGCATCTAGAAAGCCCCCACCACCACCACCCAGCCACTCAGTCTCTGCCAGGCTCGTGCAGGGAGATGAAACGGATCACAAGCCAAAATTTGGGCAGCGGTGTCTGCTGTTCCCCCTTCTTGGCGACCCACCTGAGAACATTTCCCCCTGGGCTGTGTAGCCTCTCTCCAAAGCCACCTGAACAATTGTCTCCAGGGAAACAGCCTTGGGGGGAGAGAGCAGCGCCCCAGCCATCCACAAGGCCACCAGGCCACACCTGGAGAGGAGGAGGAGGAGGAGGAGGAGGAAAAGCAGAGGGGTTGGACTGCTGTACCAAAATCTGAGCCCTACTTTTTAAAAAAAAAAAGCCTTTTGCAATCTGAGAAATGTATACATAGCTGAAACTATACTTAAGAACATATCTATTGTTTTGTCACATCTTCTAGTATATATGGGATTATATGGTGTATTTGGTTGGCACTGTAATATGCTTCTATGTTGGGGATTCCCCATCCTCCTTCTGAGGTGGGGAGGTGCAGGTATTTGGGGCTTATTATTGGTTTTTTGTGTGAGAAGATAAAGGAGTGAAGTTTTCTCTGCCAACTGCAGAGTTGGGTTTGGGGAATCCAGACTGGGAGGGTTTGGAATAGGTAGGTTAGTTTTGGGAGGGTGATCATTTTGATCATGGCTATTTTGCCTGAGAGGGTGAAATTCATGTTGTCCCATCTTTTTAGGTCTTTGTTTATTTGTCGCCACAGGGGCTTGTAAGTTGTGGAGGTATAACTTATTGAGGCTTCTGGTTATTTGTACCCCTAGGTATCTGAACATGGTGTGGCAAAGTTTTATCATGGTGACATTAGTGAATTCTTTTTGGGTGTGAGGAGGGGTGTTGAAGCACATAGCTTCTGACTTTGCAAAATTTACCTGTAGGCCCGACACCATTGTACTTAAGAACATATGAAGAGGCTGCTGGATCAGGCCAAGGGGGCTCCATCTGGTCCAGCACTGGTCTTCTTACACTGGTCTTCTCACACTGGTCAACCACATGCCCCTTGTGGGGAGGCCACAAGCAGGAGCTCAACACAAGAGCAGCCCCGTCTCCTCCTGCAATTTCCAGCAACTAGTGTTCAGAAGAACTGCTGCCTCAGACAGTGGAGGGCAGAGCAGAGCCAATCTGGCTAGGAGCCATTGATACCCATGAATTTCTCCAATTCTCTTTTAAAGCCATCCAAGTTGGGGGCCCTCCTGTGGGAGGCAGTTCCAAAGTTTAACTGTGTGTTGCATGAAGAAATACTTTCTTTTACCTGACCTGAATCTTCCAATGCTCAACTTCATCGGATGCCCATGAATTCCAGGGTGATGAGAGAGGCAGAAAAACCATTTCTCTATCCACTTTCTCTGCATGCCTGCATTTCATAAACTTCTCTCATGTTGCCTCCTGCTGGACTTTTCCCTAAACTGAAAAGTTTATTGCACTTGCTTCTTGTTTTCCTAGCCCTGCCCGTGAAGGTGAGAAGGGGAAGGAGCAAAGCAGTGCCAGAACACCCCATCCTCTTGGTATCTGTGACCCTCAGGGTCCCTTAAAGGTACAGGGACCCCCTGACCATTAGGTCCAGTCGTGGCTGACTCTGGAGTTGCGGTGCTCATCTTGCTTTATTGGCTGAGGGAGCCGGCGTACAGCTTCCGGGTCATGTGGCCAGCAGGACTAAGCCGCTTCTGGCAAACCAGAGCAGCGCACGGAAACGCCGTTTACCTTCCCGCCGGAGCGGTACCTATTTATCTACTTGCACTTTGACGTGCTTTCAAACTGCTAGGTTGGCAGGAGCAGGGACCGAGCAACGGGAGGTCACCCCATCGCGGGGATTCAAACCGCCAACCTTCTGATCAGCAAGTCCTGGGTTCTGTGGTTTAACCCACAGGGTCCCTTACAACTCTATAATTCTACAATTCTAAGAACTGGCTCAGTTAGCACTGCCCCCTAGCTGGACCAGGCAAGGACTTGGGACGCTTGTACTAGTTTTTGACCCTGGCAGGAATGTATATTCCCCAGGGATATCGCCTCTTGTGTGGCCACTCAGAATGTGTAAACTTAACTGCCTCGAAAATTTGAAAAGACAGGCGCCGGCGTAGTTTGAATATTGGTCCATAGATAGCCTTGGGGTCTGGCGGGCTTCTGGGCTAGACATGCTTGGGAAACCCAATTTTGTACCTGTATTTGGTTGCTAGGGTCATCTGGCCCTAGCCTTGTGTTTAGATCACCCACCAGCAGGACCTTTGCCCTCGGGCTTGGACGCTGGCTTTCACACAAAGAAAACTTTACTTTCGGTGCAGCGATGAAATATACACAACCCTGAAACATCCCATCTAAAAGCAGAGGGCTGGGACCCAGGTTCAAGCCCCTTCTCCAGTCTGAGAAGCTACAGAGCTCTCTTAATTCACAGGGCTATTATGGGGATAAAACACTGTTTTGTGCTCCTCGGAGGAGGGGTAAACTATTAACAGAATTCTGGAGTGCATGAAAAGGTATGGAGTGGTTGTGTAGCATAGTTCAAACTCCCACCTCCTCAGCAGGTTGCTACTTCACAGTTTCCTTTTGCAGTAAAGAATAAATCCCATACTCACTGGGGGCCTTCTTGGATTAAGGAAGACACGGGGCGGTTGAAAAGGAGCCACTTCAAATGCATGCTGAAGCTGGAAGAGAGAGAGAGAGAAATAGAAAGAGGCCCTTAAGAGCCACTTAGGGGGCCAGCCCAATATTAGCAGCACTTTCACCCCCTGCATAATTAACAAGGCTCTCCTCCCCAAACACTTAATAGGAGCAATCTAGGGAAGCTGCCTCTTGGGGGTGGGGGTGCTCCGTGGCTTACAGGAAATGGAAATGGCAGCAATGTGAAATTGGAGCCCTAATGAGACAAAATGGACCACGTTAAAAGGCAAGCATCCTCTTTCCGAGCGGAGAGAACTTTTTGGAAGTAGAACATTTCGGTGGCACGTTGCAAATGAAACCATCACAGATGCAAGCCCCTAATCAAGCATTAAGAGAAATTGACTGGGGAAATGGCGCAAGGTGCACCCTGCCCTGAATGTTTTCAGCAGTATTTGCAGTGACACAGAGCTTCTCTTTTCTCCAAGCTGCTCACACCAAATATAGATGCTGCAGGTTCAGGCTGATGGTTGCGAAGCCAATCTGCTGTTTTTAAGGCCAAAAAAAACCACAGGTAGTGGAAGAGGATACCATGAACACAACTGCCCCTCTGAGCAATGAAGCTTGTAGACATAGTAGACATCACAGCATCTCAATAGTGCCAGGGTTATTAAGCCTACTGGCAATCTTGGCCAACTGGATTCAGTATGAAGAAGCTTGACTAAAGTCTACGAAATTCTACAATTCCATGATTCTAGAAATCACACAATCCTAAGCTTTTAAGAAAGCATAGGGTGCAGTTTACACTTCTGTATTTTAAATGAAACCTAGGAATGTAGGCAGATTGCCTCTGGACCCAGATGAACAGGCATCCCCAAACTCGTCCCTCCAGATGTTTTGGGACTACAATTCCCATCATCCCTGACCACTAGTCCTGTTAGCTAGGGATGACAGGAGTTGTTGTCCCAAAACATCTGGAGGGCTGAGTTTCGGGGTGCCTGCATATGAACGTAAGAAGAGCCTGGCTGCTGGATCAGGCCAGCATCCTGTTCTCACAGTGGCCAACCAGACAGCCCTCTCCTCCTCCATGCATGTGTCTTATCTCACGTGAAACCACTGCCATCCAAGACATTTTCACAAGGACTATGGCATGGGCAGCAAGTCTCTGATGATGGTGATAACGGTAATACTAATAATAGTCATATCTCGGGTTACAGACGCTTCAGGTTGCGTTTTTTTGGGTTGCGGACCGCCGAAACCTGGAAGTACTGGAACAGGTTACTTCTGGGTTTCGGCAGCCGCGCATGCGCAGAAGCGCTATATTGCGCTTTGTGATGCGCAGAAGCGCAACACAACTGTTGTGGCGATCACACAGGGCCCCGGACGTTTGACGGTCTATTGACCCTGTGCCACCACTGTTAATTGCTTTCTTCGCTGCCACCAACCTGTTTCTCACGGGTACACACGGAGTCCAGTCAGTTGTTAACATTAACAAATAATCAAGTTTATTTTTATAGGCATGAACAAGCTTATGGTTACAGTTAATTTTTCTTCGCAGTTTCTTACTCTTAGTCCCTTAACCGTCCTATTCTTTCCTAACAACTTCAAACTGATTATCCCAACTATCTATCTGACTCCACCTAACAATTCCTCTCACAACACAACTCAACCAACCAACCCACAGACTATTCCTCCCTCCTCCTTCTTCAACCGAATCGCAACCTGCGTGTGCGCAGATGCGGGTTGCGAATATGCATCCCGCATGGATTACGTTCGAAACCCGAGCGTCCACTGTACCCCACTCCTCTGACTGTGTGGCAGCTGCCCCTCTCCTTCCTCCGAGACAAGGAGGGAGAACAGCACTCTAGGCAGCACCGCAGAGACCTGAAAAGCGCCCCTCCTGACCCCCACTGAGAGTCAGGGACCCCCCACCCACGACCCCCCACAACTGTATCCCACTCCTCTGACTGTGTGACAGCTGCCCCTCTCCTTCCTCCGAGACAAGGGGAGAGAGCAGCACTCTGGCGACCCTCCTGACCCCCACTGAGGGGCAGGGACCCCCCCACAGGCGCTCCCCACCTGGCCCTCCGGCGCCTCAGGAGCTCCCGAACACCGTCCTGGTCCCCAGGGTCCACTTGCTCCAGCGCGGCCTTGAGGAGCTGAGCCCCACATAGCCTGGGGGGAGGCGGAGGGGGAGGAGGGGGTGGGGGAGGGGGCAAGGGTGCTGCTGCAGCCCCCTGGGGTGCTCTGGACATGCTTCCGCTTAGCAGGGGCCTGGAAGGCCTTTTGCATCGGGAGGGTCCATGGGTGACACTTCCCCCAAGGAAAGAGGGGTCACAGGTCAACGCAGGTCAAAGTTCACGCCGGTCTCTGAAGTTGAAATCTGGGCATGGGGCAATGCGATGGTCGCTCTCCGTGACGTCTATTCTCACCGCCGCCTCTTCCCTCGCCCGGCTCGCGTGCTACTACGTCATCAACAGGCGACAACGCAGCCGCAGCCGCCTCTCCGCCCCTCAAATGACCGCTTTTTTCTTCAACAAATCAGTGAACAAGGACTCCGGGACCGGGGTGACTGGCAGGCCATGTGGCCCTATCGGCGGACGCGGAAGGAGCGCCCAATCAGAACCTTCTGTTTGGAAAGGGGCGGGGGCAGAAGCGAGACCGCCGCGTCGTTAGGGGGCGGGGAAGAGGGAGAAGACGGAACCCTCAGGCAACCTCTGATTGGGCAGCGCGGCGCCCAAGAGAAGAAACGCCGTTACGCGGCTTGCTGATTGGGGAGTCCGAACTGGGGGGCGTGGCTTGGTTCCGCGCGCCGGGAAGGACGAGGCGTCTTTCTTTCTCCTCGTCGGCTGCCGCCTGCGCTGGGCCTGCGTCGAATCGGTGAGGCATCGGGCGTCGGGGGGGCCATCGGGGCGGGAGGCGACGCGGAGTCGCGAATGGCGGGCCGGGCCTTCCTGGCGGCAGCGCGGTTTTTATCCCGCGGTCCATTTTTCGATGCCGGCAGCGGGCGGAGGCGCTGCAACATCCGGGCATTTCCCCTGCTTCTCGGCACTGGACATACGGGCATTCGCCGTTGCTCCGCTTGCCTTAACATCCGGGGCTTTCGGCTTGTGCCCCATCCAGCAGCCAGGCTCTTCTTGGGTCAATGTGGAACCTCCAGGTCCAGCGGCAGTCTATCTGGATTGCCAAGTTCTTTGGAGCATTGGGCCCCTGGGAGAAGTGGAGGCTGGGCTACAAAATCATCATCACCATTTTATTTGTATGCCGCCTTTCCACAGTTAAAACAATGCTCAAGGCGGCTTACAATATGAAAAGATTTACATAATTACAAACATAGCAAAATAGTCATAAAAATTTTGAATTCTGGTGCTGGAGGAGAGCCTTGAGAGTCCCATGGACTGCAAGAAGATCCAACCTCTCCATTCTGAAGGAAATCAGCCCTGAGTGCTCACTGGAAGGACAGATCCTGAAGCTGAGGCTCCAAGACTTTGGCCATCTCATGAGAAGAGAAGACTCCCTGGAAAAGACCCTGATGTTGGGAAAGATGGAGGGCACAAGGAGAAGGGGGCAACAGAGGATGAGATGGTGGGACAGTGTTCTCGAAGCTACCAGCATGAGTTTGACCAAACTGCGGGAGGCAGTGGAAGACAGGAGTGCCTGGCGTGGTCTGGTCCAGGGGGTCACAAAGAGGCAGACATCACTAAACGACAACAATAAAAGTCATAAAAATAAAATACATTAAAAGCTACATAACCTAACTGAACAATTTCCACATTAAAATAAAGACACAAAAAGTTAATACCAGTAACAACAGCAAAAACTTCCAACGAAACTTCTCCCACAATACCCCAATCCTTGCTGGGCAGCAGCCACAGAAGCAGTCTTTATGAGACCAGGTGGGGAGAGGCAGGAACAGGGCCCTCAGGCACTCAGCAGGGGAGTCCTCCCTGGCCAGCATGGCCCCCTTGGCCGGATCCACCAAGATGTTCTTAGGCTCTTGTCTCCCTTTTTCCTTTTTTTTTTTTTGCTCAACCTGTTCATTTTTTTAAAATAAAATTTTTATTAAGTTTTAACAATGCACAATATAACAAGAAAAATACAAAGACGCAAACAAAGAAAATATAAAAACACAACATACATACTACAAAATACAACACTACAAACATTAAAATACAAAAATACATACATTAAAAACTAATAAAAAAGAAAAAGCACATATAAGAAAAACACAAAAATTCCCTCTTCCTTGGTTTTATATCTTAAATTCACATATTTTCCTGACTTCCTCACATCCCCCGTTCTTGTATCCCTTTTAAAAGTTAATTCATCAAATTCATAGCCCTTAGTTTGTCTATTTGTTAATTTAATCTTAAATTTTATCTTATTGCTAGAGCCCCCACAGTTCATTTCAATGTCATCAACATTCAGAAATTTTACAGTGTTTCTGCAAATAGATTTTAAATTTCCCCCAATCTTCTTCCACTTGCTCTTCTCCCTGGTCTCGAATTCTGCCAGTCATCGCTGCCATCTCCATGTAGTCAATTAGTTGCATCTGCCAGTCTTCCACGGTGGGTAAATCTTCTGTCTTCCAATGTTTTGCTATAAGAATTCTTGCTGCTGCTGTAGCGTACATAAAGAAAGTTCTATCCTTCTTTAACACCGATTGGTCAACTATGCCCAGGAGAAGACCTCTGGTTTCTTCAAGAAGGTATATTTAAATACCCTTTTCAGTTCATTATATATCATTTCCCAGAAAGCCTTAATCCTTGGGCACGTCCAACAAAGGTGGAAGAAAGTACCTTCAATTTCTTTACACTTCCAACATTTATTATCGGGCAAATGATATATCTTTGCCAGCTTGACTGGGGTCATGTACCACCTATACATCATTTTCATAATATTCTCTCTTAAGGCATTACATGCCGTAAATTTAATTCCGGTGGTCCACAACTTCTCCCAGTCAGCAAACATAATGTTATGGCCTATGTCTTGTGCCCATTTTATCATTGCCTTTTTCCTGTGTTTTGGAGCCACTCAGTGAACAGTATTGGAGGGGAAAGGGCCAAATTTCCCTATAACTGCTGCCTCATCTGAGAGCCAGTGTGATGTAGTGGTTAAGAGCGGTGGACTCGTAATCTGGTGAACTGGGTTCGATTCCCCGCTCCTCCACATGCAGCTGCTGGGTGACCTTGGGCCAGTCACACTTCTCTGAAGTCTCTCAGCCCCACTCACCTCACAGAGTGTTTGTTGTGGGGGAGGAAGGGAAAGGAGATTGTTAGCTGCTTTGAGACTCCTTCAGGTAGCGATAAAGTGGGATATCAAATCCAAACTCCTTCATCTGGACTAGAAAGCTGTTTTGCGTTGTTCAGGAGGGTCTGCATTAATGCTTTCTGAGGGGTGGGGGCAGACTTTGCAGCAGCTGTGTCTACTTTAGCATAAGTGTCTCTATTGTTCAGAAATGTGTCCCATTTCTTCCTGTTCTGACAAGTTTTTTTTGCCCCTCCAGAGTCGGCTGTTGACAGTGTGGTCGTCGTGATGGCTGTCCCCGAAACGCGGCCCAATCACACCATCTACATTAACAATCTCAACGAGAAAATCAAGAAAGATGGTGAGAGGCTGTTCATTCCTCCTTTGTTTCTTACCGGCTCACATCTCAGATACTGTTCCAATTTCCTGAATTTTGCACAGAGAAGGTTGGGGTGCTTTTGGCTCCCAACTTCCCTCTGTAGTACTGGGCGTAGTTTGAGTGTTATGAGTGCCCATCACAGTATATAAATTGGCAGGGTGCAGGTTCCAGTCGTTTGTTTTGGCCATTTTTAATTGCAATTCTGCTTGGACCTTTTGACCACCGCAGCACCTCGGGTGCAGTTGTGCTATCTTAGAAGCATTAGCTGTGAGATCCCAGAGCGGGTGATCTTCATAAAAAGGGAGGGGGAGGGAAGGAAGGGGAATAAAAGATCAGGCTAAGTTCAAGTTGAAAGCCAGGTGGAATAACTCTGACTTACAGGCCCTGCGGAAGGAGGTTAAATCCTGCAGGGCGCTGGTCTCATGGCACAGAGCATTCCATCGGGTCGGAGCCATCACTGAGAAGGCCCTGGCCCTGGTGGAGGATAATCTAACTTCTTTAGGGCCCGGGACCTCTAAACTGTGGTTATTCATAGACCTTAAGGTCCTCTGCGGGGCAGACCAGGAGAGGCGGTCCCATACATGGTGTCTGCATTGTGCGTTTTCCTCCCTGGCATACTGGATCCTCTTTCCACCCCCAGAGGATCCAGTATGCCAAATCCGACTCTGACACCATCGCCAAGATGAAGGGCACTTTTGTGGAGCGGAACCTCAGGGAGAAAATGTACAGTGGAGCCTCGGGTTACGTTGCCTCCAGCTTATATCACCCTCAGCTTGCAACCTGCGCAAACCTGGAAATACCGGAACAAGTTGCTTCCAGGTTCGCACCATTTGCACACAGGCAGAAGTGCTAAATCATGGGTGCGCAGACTTGACGCTTTTTGTTGTGTCGTTTTCGGGTTGCAGCAGGGCCTCCAGAACAGATCCCCGCCGTAACCCGAGGTTCCACTGTAAAACAAAATAACGGAACTTCTTTGCTCAATGCCCACTGCTGGTCCCGTGCTGTGCAGGGTTATATAAACCAAGATCAGCACTTTGAACTTAGGCAGTCAGCAGCCAAAGTTGCTGCACAGGGAGGGCAATTTCTGTGCACCTGTCAGCAGAAGACTCTCCCCAGGGAGGCTTGTCTGGCACCAACACTGCCCTCCTTCCAGCACCAAGGAAAGACCTTTATATTCTCCAGGATGCTTAGACAGGTTTCCTGGGGTCAAAGTGTAACTGTGTGTAATCTGCTTCCCTCCTCTTTAGAGCTGAAGAAATCCCTCTATGCCATTTTCTCCCAGTTTGGCCAGATCCTCGACATCCTAGTCTCCCGCAGCCTGAAAATGCGGGGACAGGCCTTTGTCATCTTCAAGGAGATCAGCAGCGCAACCAACGCCTTGCGTTCCATGCAGGGCTTCCCCTTTTACGACAAGCCCATGGTAAGTGGGCGCTGCTTCTGTGGGGTGAGGCTGCCTTCTTCGCTCCTTGGCAAAGAGGGAAAGGCCCACCTAGGTTGAGGCTTTAAAAGTTTTCTTGCAGCCTCCTTCGCGTTTGGAGGTCCTCCTGTGTTTTGGGTTCTGGCGGGCCTGGTTATGGTGTCTGCATCGTGCGTTTTCCTCCCTGGCCAACCAAGCGCTCCTCTTTCCACCCCCAGAGGATCCAGTATGCCAAATCCGACTCTGACATCATTGCCAAGATGAAGGGCACGTTTGTGGAGCGGGACCGCAAGCGAGAGAAACGGAAGCCCAAAGGCCAGGAGGTGCCAGCTGCCAAGAAGCAGATCCCTGGGGGAGCGGCACCGGTGGCCCCTGCCGTCCAAGGCGCTGTGCCGGTGAGTATACGGACCCGGGTGCCCACAAGGCGCTCTCCCTCCTTCCCCTCTCCTGGGACAGGGCTGTAATAGCTGTCTTGCGTGATCTCTCTAGATTGTTCCCGTTTCAGTCTACTCCTTGGAGACCCTTTTCCCAGTTGGGCTATTCTGCCATAGGGTGATGAGGCTGATAGCAGAGTCTGGGACATTGATCCTTCAGAGAAAGCACAATTTGCAAATGTAAAGAGATTCTGGTTGCAGCTTTCTGAGTTGGACCTTGGGCCTCTGGGTTAGCCCTCCTTCCTGCTGTGGTGATGGGATGATGATGATAATAATAATAATAATAATAATAATAATAATAATAATAATAATAAAAATTATTTATACCCCGCCCATCTGGCTGTCTTTCCCCAGCCACTCTGGGCAGCTTCCAACAGTATATTAAAATACAATAACCTATTAAACATTAAAAGCTTCCCTAAACAGGGCTGCCTTCTGATGTCTTCTAAAAGTCTGGTAGTTGTTTTTTCTCTTTGACATCTGGTGGGAGAGCGTTCCACAGGGTGGGTGCCACCACTGAGAAGGCTCTCTGCCTGGTTCCCTGTAACTTGGCTTCTCGCAGCAAGGGAACCGGCAGAAGGCCTCAGCGTCCGGGCAGAATCATGGGGACCTCAGCGTCCGGGCAGAATCATGGGGGTGGAGACGCTCCTTCAGGTATACAGTGGTACCTCAGGTTACATACGCTTCAGGTTACAGACTCCGCTAACCCAGAAATATTACCTCGGGTTAAGAACTTTGCTTCAGGATGAGAACAGAAATCGTGCTCCGGCGGGAGGCCCCATTAGCTAAAGCGGTGCTTCAGGTTAAGAACAGTTTCAGGTTAAGAATGGAGCTCTAGAATGAATTAAGTACTTAACCCGAGGTACCACTGTACTGGACCGAGGCCGTTCAGGGCTTGAAAGGCCAGCACCAACGCTTTGAATCCCTTCAAAGCCAGTGTGGTGTAGTGGTTAAGAGCGGTAGTCTTGTAATCTGGTGAACTGGGTTCGATTCCCCGCTCCTCCACACGCAGCTGCTGTGTGACCTTGGGCCAGTCACACTTCTCTGAAGTCTCTCAGCCCCACTCACCTCACAGAGTGTTTGTTGTGGGGGAGGAAGGGAAAGGAGATTGTTAGCCGCTTTGAGACTCCTGAAGGGGAGTGAAAGGCGGGATATCAAATCCAATATCTTCTTCTTCTTCTTCTGCTCCCTCTGTCCTTTTAGTGGGTTGAGCCAAACAGAGAGGGGGCCCCTGAGAAGCCTTTCTTTTGGCCCCAGTGTATTTGCAGTTTGTCACACGCGTGTCTTTTCTCTCTCTGGCTCTGTAGGGCATGCCGCCCATGAACCAGGCCCCTCGTATGATGCACCACATTCCAGGCCAGCCGCCCTACATGCCCCCTCCGGGAATGATGCCTCCCCCAGGCATGGCACCTGGCTCCATCCCCCCGGGGGCGATGCCACCGCAACAGATGCTGCCTGGCCAGATGGCTCCAGCCCAGCCGGTGAGTGGGGATGGGGAGAGGACTGCCCAAGGCTGGGCGGGGCAGAACCACAATGAAAAAGCCACGGGTTTGGTGGGTCTGGCACTGATCTGCCATCAGGCAGGATGGCGGGCCTGTGAAGTTGTGGGTGAGGTGGGAGCAGGGTGGGTCATCGGCAAGAAAGGCCTAGCCACGCTTGCGTTGGGTGGGGGGCAACCTGCCTCCCCTTCCCGGAGGGCTCAGGGTGCCTTGGAGTTTTCAGCATGCCTGGATCTTTCTGCCTGTTTGCAGCTGTCAGAGAATCCTCCAAATCACATCTTGTTCCTCACCAACTTGCCGGAAGAGACGAACGAATTGATGCTCTCCATGCTTTTCAATCAGTAAGTACCTGGTTGTGTTTCTCGCCTCTAGGAGGGGCAGATGGAAGTTTCCGATCTGCTGTGCTCTCTGGGGAAGGCAAAGCTGGGGCTGCCAGGGGAAGGCTTGCTCGGTGGTTGTGACAGTTGTGTTGTGGGTCTTCTTCAGCTAACCACACCAGTTGTGTTAAGACAGCTTTAGTTGGTTAAAGCAGCAGCCGCTGGGGGACCCACAAAAGCTCTGCTGCTGAGCCAGAATTCCTCCCTGCTCACCCCCCCCAAAAAAAAATCCTTTCCCCAGGCCCCTGAGCAACACTTCCAGTTCCCCTCTCCATCTCGTCCTTCCTTCCTCCCCCTCCATCTTTGCCCTTGGACCGGGGTCCGTCCTGGTCTTCCATTGCCATCTTGCCCCCCTTTCTCTCCACTTTCCACCCTCTGGTTCCCGTGTTGGGGCAAAGCCTTCAGCTCCTCTCGCTTCTCCCCCCTCCAGGTTCCCAGGCTTCAAGGAAGTGCGTCTGGTTCCCGGGCGCCACGACATCGCCTTTGTGGAGTTTGACAACGAGGTTCAGGCTGGAGCCGCCCGTGACGCTCTCCAGGGATTCAAGATCACGCAGAACAACGCCATGAAGATCTCGTTTGCTAAGAAGTGATGCCTCCACTGTCCCTGGGCAACTCTCTCCCTGCCCTTTCTAGTTAGTGCCTGTGAAATGGTTTTGGGGGGGCGGGGCTGTTGTTCTGTTCTGTTCTGCGAGGTAAGTGGTGTGTGTGCGTGAGAGTGAGCCCAGCAGCACAAAAGGGCACCCAGATCTTGCTGTTCCTGAGCCAAGAGACCCAGACAAGCTGCCCCCTGGCTACTCTTGGGGACTTGGAAGTGTGTGTGTGTGTGTGTGTGTGTGTGTGTACGTACACAGGCCGCTGGGGATAGTAGCCGACTCCTTGCAAAAGCATTGTACCCAGGGTCTGACGGCCAGACATTGCACCTGGAGCTTTTCTGTTTTGCAATAAAACAACCACCAGTTTATTTTTCACCTTGGACTTTGGCTCTTATTAACTGGAGACTCCCGGGTCGTCTTCTTTGGAGGGGGCCGCACACCGTATTTCCACACACAATCAGCCTTGCAAAGAGCGCACTGACTATTACTGGCCTGTCCTCCCAAATGGACCAAAGTTAGTCGCGGAAACTTAGAGGAGATTCTTAACACGTCATGGGCAAATAGCTATGTGGGTGTTCTAAAACCTACTGGCGCATCCTCACCTGTATCTTTGTAGGCATAAGAACTCTTCTCCAGCAGTCAGGATGGGGCCACTGTCTTATTTATTGCAATCACAACCCAGTTTTTTCTCCATGGAGCAAAGGTGGCATAGACATCATTCTCTTCCCTCCACATTCAATCCCCACAACAGCCCTGCGAGGGAGGGCAGTCCGAGAGTGGCCTGAGGTCGTCCAGTGAATTTCCTGGCCAAATGAGGCATTTGAGCCCTGATCTTGCAGGCCGGGGTCCCACACCCTAACCCAGGGGTCTGCAACCCGTGGCTCCGGAGCCGCATGTGGCTCTTTTACACCTTTGCCGCTGCTCCGGGGCGGATACTAGCGAGGGGAGGAGGCACATTGTGTGCCCCGACACTCCCCACTGTGGCGGGCGCTGTACTGGCTGTGACGTCGCATGGGGGCGGTGCGTGCGTTAGTCACGCACCGTCCCGACGTCACCTTCCCACCCGCCCACCCGCTACATTGTAAGGGGCATGTACGCTGGTCACTGTTTTGAAGGGGAGTGAAGAACACACACACACACACACACACAAAAAGGTAACTTGTTAATTTAACGTTTATTTCTATGAGGAGGAGTAATTCTGAGGGGTCAAACAAAGAAGTGACAAAAAAGTTATTTTTATAATGACAAGTTTTGCGGCTCCCAGTTTTTTTCCCCTCTTCGGAAACAGGTCCAAGTGGCTCTTTTTGTCTTTAAGGTTGCAGACCCCTGCCCTAACCCAACACACCAGCTTCCTTTTGCTCTTCCCTTGCGAGTGCCAAACAGAAGCCTCGGGGGTCTCACTCTTTAGCTCCAGGGAGCTGAGGCTGATGGGCTTTTGAACTGTGCACTGGAGGTGGTCAAGAAGCTGGCGTGAGTTTCGATAGCCAGCTGTGGGCATCCGTGGGAAGGTGGGCGCACACTGGGGTAGTGGGGCTTAATCTTAGGGTTCCCTCTCTATGCCAGGCCTGTGGTTCCTCAGCAAGCATGGCCTTTCCTCGCTCTGTATCAAGTGCTCCTTTTGCCCCGGGGAGAGAACGCATTTTGTTTGGGGGAGTTGGGACAAGTTCAGCAGAAACTCATAGTGAACAAGTTTCCTTCTGAAGTTGGGTGTGTGTGACGGACAGACGGGGCCTTGCTTGGTCGACCTGAGCAGCTATGCTTTCTGTAATTTCAGTGGATAAAATAAATCTGGGGCAACTCTTGTTGCACCCTTCAGGACAGAGACTCCGTAGCCAACTGATCCCCTGCCTTGTCTTGTTAAAAGCTGTTGTGTACTTCTCCTCTGTCCTGGGCGGCTGAAGCCCAGCTTCCTGGCTTCCTTCCAGGCCCTGTTTTCCTCCTTTTCCTGCCCTCCCGAGAAAGGAGGGCAGCACACAAGGTACTCTGTGTGTGGACAGGGAGCCCTTTTCTTCCAGGGCTGGCCTGTTCTGCCGTCTGCTTCCTGTTTAGCCAGGCAGCAGACCCAGATCGGATCCATTTGCTCCCCCACTTGCTGTGTTTATTTGAAGCCTTACAAAGTTGTGCAGCTGGCAGAAAATTAGATTCAGAGTTCTTGGCCTGCTGTGTCAGGCTTGTGAAATCCGGGAGAAGGGGAAGGCAGTGTGCAGATCTGAGTTATGTAGGTATTCCTGAAACACTATCCCCTTCCATCTCTGGGGGCTGGATCCTTACTCCTGAGAAACTGGAGCGTTGGTGGAAGTTCCATGACATCAGGGCAGCTCAGTCAGCAGGGGAGAGGGTGGGGCTGGCAGGCTTCGGCCAGTGATGCCGCCTGGGCAAACTTGGCAGGCTACAAACAGCAGCATCTTGTCCCCGTCTGGGAGGCTGACCAGTTTCTCCATCAGAGAAGCCTTTGAGGCTGTGTGTCCGACCAGTCTGCAGAAATGGGGGGTCCTGCCTGGGGCACCCTCGGGGGCGCCCTTATACTCCTCGGGGCCCTTTGGGGACTCGCGTGGGGCGGGCAGCAGATGGGCAAGCTTGCGGACAAGAAGCTGTGTGCCGACGCCGAATGCGACCGTGAGTCCCCTCGCCTCTTCGTTGTGGAAGATTGGGGGGTGGGGAGGAAGAGGTCCTCTAGGAAGTTCAGCGAGATGGGGAAAAGGGTGCCCCACAATTCGTCCCCAGCAGCCAGATGTTTGGAACAGGAAAACCCAGGAGGGGAGAGGGTTCGAATCCTGCTTGCTGTTTCTCCACAAGCATCTGGTTGGCCACTAGGGCTTGACCCAGCAGGTATTGAAGAGCTGGAAAAAGGATAAACCATTGGGGTCCAGAATACCTTCTCTGGGAGCAGATAGTGTGTTGGGCTTTATAAAAGTGCATGGGGTACAGTAATAATTTTGCTCCTCTCCCCTAATACAAAGGCTGCCTCTTGCATAGCAGTCGTTGGGGGGCAGCAGTGAGGAAAGGAGTGCTGTTGTCCCCCTGTCCTCTATGTTTCCATTAAAAAAAATGTTACTTGAAGGTATCTTTTTATAAGGCACTGAAATAAGACAGATATTTAATTGGGAAAGAACAGAGGCAGAAAGAAAAAAAGAAAAGAAAGCAAAAGAAGAGGAAAATAATAAAGAGAAAAAGGTGTCTGGTTTTCTGTTCTGCAGCAAAATATAGTCTTCATTAACATTCAGCCATTCTATCTTCTATAAACCCAATATTTTTTCAATCTTCAAATGCAGTTGTTACAAGTTCATTGTCTCTTTCATGCAAAAAGGCCACAAGAGGTATCCAGTCCTTAAGAAATGTCAGAAATTATTTTTCTCTAATGCGTCCTGCATGTTTCCTACCAAGCACCAGGGGGGACTTTCTGAGAGTAAGCTGTTCAAGAGCAGAACGGACAACCTCGCAAGACGGTCGACTCTCCTTTGTTGGGGCTTTTTAAGCAGAGGCCAGAGGATGGTTTTATGATCCTCCAAATGGCACTTTGGAGGGTGGGTTTAAAACCAGCTGTGTTGAAAACTTCGATTGGCCAAAAAGCCTGGATAAATCACTCCATTTCTATCCCACCTTTTCCTCCAAGGAGCCCATGGTGGCTTACAATATTTCTCCACCTCTTCTTATCCTCACAACAACCCTGTAGCGTAGGTTCGGCTGCGAGACACAGAGCATACCAAGGTCACCCAGGAAGCTTGACCCTGGCTGAATGTGGATTCAAACTCTCACTCCCTACGAAGAGTGAGGATGCTTCACTTCCCTTGGGGCAGAGAGCTTTCCAAAGCCATGGGGGAAGAGTCTTGCAACTTCCCGCTTCCTCCAGTTGCAAAGGATTCCGTCCTTCGGTTTTACATTCCAACTTTAAAAAATAGCTCCTGAGCTTTGGTTTTCCTCTTCCCTCGCGGTTCTTATTTCCTTGCGTGCCGTGGTGTTTTTTTATATACATTGTAAGCCCGTGGGGCAGAGACTGTCTTGTTGTGATTGTGGGTAAACTGCTGCCCTGGGAGCCTCTTTGCCTGAAGACATAGCTGTCAACTTACAGATTTGAAAATAAGGGACCAGCAGCCTCGAAAATAAGGGATCAGCAGCCAAAATAAGGGATTTTGCTGTTGTAAAGAGTTACATACATTGGTAGGATTGACAGATGCTGTCAATCCGGCATGAGGCGGTTGCGGCGGCGCGGTGGCTGCTGAAGCACCGCCCTTCAGCATCCCTCCCCATCCCCTCCTCTTCCTCCTCCCTCAGGCCGTCTCCTCAGCTGCCACCACGGCTGCCACCTCCGGGCTTGCGGGCAGCGTGGGCGAGAGTCTCTCTCCCTCCGTCACCCCATCAGGCGGGGAAGGGCTGATGGAACTCCTCGCGCCAGGATGACAGCGCCAGTGCACGCTCTCTCGCGCGGCGGAGGACCCCGAGCCGCTTCTTCCCTCCTGAGCCGGGCGAGCATGAAACCCGGGAAATTTAAGGGACAGCAATAAGGGACAGCAGCGGGACACGGCGCTGGGATAAGGGAGTTTCCCGCCAAATAAGGGATGGTTGACAGCTATGCCTGAAGAGAAGGGTACAGATGCTCCGGTGTGGGCATGGCTTTGTGAGGGGAAGGAGAGGACAACCCTTCCCCAGACACATCACGCGGGCACAATGTTCCTTTGGGATGTCAGGATCTCAGGCAGCCCCCTGTGCTCCTCCCCCCCATTGCAGATCCCATCTCCATCGCAGTTGCTCTCCACGACTACATCGCGCCCGATTGCCGCTTCATCCACATCCAGAGGGGCCAAGTGGTCTACGTCTTCTCCAAGCTGAAGGGCCGCGGGCGACTCTTCTGGGGAGGCAGCGTGAGTAGCTGCCAGGGGGCACCAGTTGGCCGTCAAATCGCGGCGTGGCAGGGGGTTGGGATAGATGGCCCCCTGGGGTCCCTGAAAACTGGGAAGCAGTGAGCATGTCCTGCGTTATCTCAGCTCCTGGTTCCCCAAAGCCGTTGCCCTGGGTTCAGATCCTGCACCTGCCCCTGGCTGTGTCCTTCCTGGTCCTTCTCCATGTGATGGGGCTGTGGAGAAGTTGGTTGTGTTCCTGCCTTTGAAACCAGGGGCAATAAAAATTAGAGGATGATCTCAGAGAAAGCGGTAAAATTGTAAAGTAAAGGTGGTTTAAGCATGGTGTGCACCATATGGCTTGAACCTGCCTTACACGTACCACATAATACCCGTTCCAAACTTTTAGTGGCCTTTGGAACTCCCTGCCTATTGAACTTTTTGGGTCGCCTGCCAATAACATCATTTTGTTTAGACAGGCCTGTCCAGGTGGTTTAGAAAGCAGTTGCAAGTTTAAATCTGCCACTAAGCCTATTGTTGGGATGCGGGTGACGCTGTGGGTTAAACCACTGAGCCTAGGACTTGCCGATCAGAAGGTCGGTGGTTCGAATCCCCGCGACGGAGTGAGCTCCCGTTGCTCGGTCCCTGCTCCTGCCAACCTAGCAGTTCGAAAGCACGTCAAAGTGCAAGTAGATAAATAGGTACCGTTCCAGCAGGAAGGTAAACGGCGTTTCCGTGCGCTGCTCTGGTTCGCCAGAAGCGGCTTAGTCATGCTGGACACATGACCCGGAAGCTGTACGCCGGCGAGATGAGCGCCACAACCCCAGAGTCGGCCATGACTGGACCTTTACTAAACTTATTATTCTTTAATCAGTTCAGAAGCCTTAAATTATCACTAAGGAAAATTAACAATAATCTGATTGTTATGTAAGCCGATTTTTGGTGTTGTTGTTTAATCAAGTGTTGTATAAATTTGATGAAAAAGCAAATTAAATCGCAGGAAGGTGGCACTTCCCACAATAGCCAGCAGAGGGAGCCCCTTCTATGGGGAAAACGGACCCAGGTGTGTCCTGCTCCACCCCCTTTTTTTTGGCACAGGTGCAAGGAGACTATTATGGGGAGCAGCCAGCCCGCCTGGGCTACTTCCCCAGCTCCGTCGTCCAGGAGAACCAGTACCTGAAGCCAGGCAAGGTGGAAGTGAAGACTGACGTAAGTTTGGGGTGACTTGGGGGGTGGGGTGGGAGGGGGCACGGTGGGGAGAGCTCCCCCTTTTCCATGAAGGACCAGGTGCGCAGCCTGGGAGTCATTCTGGACTCACAGCTGTCCATGGAGGCGCAGGTCAATTCTGTGTCCAGGGCAGCTGTCATCCAGCTCCACCTGGTAGGTGACCCGGAAACTGCAATTAATCCAGAATGTGGCAGCTAGACTGGTGACGGAGCGGCTGCCAAGACCACATAACACCGGTCTTGAAAGACCTGCATTGGCTCCCAGGACGTTTCCGAGCACAATTCAAAGTGTTGGTGCTGACCTTGAAAGCCCTAAACGGCCTCGGCCCAGTATACCTGAAGGAGCGTCTCCACCCCCATCGTTCAGCCCGGACACAGACGTCCAGCGCCGAGGGCCTTCTGGCGGTTCCCTCCCTGCAAGAAGCCAAGTTACAGGGAACCAGGCAGAGGGCCTTCTCGGTGGTGGCACCCGCCCTGTGGAACGCCCTCCCTTCAGATGTGAAGGAAATAAGCAGCTACCCTATTTTTAAAAGACATCTGAAGGCAGCCCTGTTTAGGGAAGTTTTTAATATGTAATGCTGTATTCTTTTTAACACTTGATTTGGAGCCACCCAGAGTGGCTGGGGAAACTCAGCCAGATGGGTGGGGTATAAATAATAAATTATTATTATTATTATTATTATTATTATTATTATTATTATTATTATTATTATTATTCCATCCCTGAACCCTTTCCCTGCCTCCTCTCCTTGTCCACTGGGCCATGAGATACGAAAAGCATGAGCCGTGGGGCAGGGAGAGCAGCCCCCTAACAAGTGGGGCAGGTTGGGAGATTTGCATTTTGGGGTTCCCTTCCTAGGACGAGTAACCTTCCTTTCTTTCAGAAATGGGATTTCTACTGCTAGTGACTCAAGCAGACCAGATTCGGGTGACGCCCCAGCTCTCGTTCCCGGAGACCGCGCCAGCCTTGCAGGGTAGGCCGCCCAGGAGTCTCACGCCTGCTCTGCCTAGTTCTCTCTAGATGCTGCTGTTTTCCCTACGTGGGTCTTGCAAGGGGGTGGGGGCCGCATCCTGCAGCTGCCCCTCAGGTGTAGATGAAGATGGGAGCTTCAATTGACACAACTGACCCCTTGCGCCCTTGAAATAAAGTGCTTTCTGAGCAAAAACCGTACTGATATTTTTATTTATTAATTAAATTTTTTATTAGATTTCCCACAGTGATAACACAAACCACAAAGCAAAATGATACACAAAAACAGAAAAAGAAGAAAGAAAGAAAAGGGGGGAGGAAGAATAAACAGATAAACAATAACAACAAACTTAATTCTTCACAAATCCAACCTTTTAAACATCCTGGTTGACTTCCTCAAATCCCTCCCTTCTGAGTTTCCTTGTAATGAAAAGTAACAGCTTTCCAATATCATTATTAAACTAAAACAATTTCCAACTATAGTCCATCTTACTCACTTTTCTTAACATTCTAAATCCCATTTATTTCATTATAACTTCATTTAATCCTAGGCCTATTTTTGATCTTGAGAACAGAAGAGCACAAGAAAAGCCTGCTGGGTCTGGCCAATGGCCTTTCTAGGCCAGCATCCTATTATGGGAAACCAGCAGTCAGGATTCGAACACAGGACCAATATTCTCCCCTCTAGCCGTTTCCAGCCACGGGGTTTCAGAAGAATGGCTGCCTCCGAAGAGTCGCGATCCTGGCTAGTGGCCATCCCTAGCCCTCTCGTCCTCTGTGAATTTGTCCCATCCTCTTCTAAAGCCATCCAAGTTGGTGGCCCTTTGCTGCCTCCTGGGGGAGGGAGTTCCACAGGTTAACATAGCAGCAAGGATGGCTGCCAGCATGGAGGGCTCCTGAACCCCACTTGCTCCCGTGATCGGATCCTAATTGCTGCTTTCCCAAAACAAAACAACAACAAACCTCTAGTTACGTGAAACATATTCAATAAACACACAAGACGTAGCCGGCTGTACGTTTGAAAAAATAATATACAGTGGTACCTCGGGTTACAGACGCTTCAGGTTACATACGCTTCAGGTTACAGACTCCGCTAACCCAGAAATATTACCTCGGGTTAAGAACTTTGCTTCAGGATGAGAACAGAAATCGTGCTCCGGCGGCAGCAGGAAGCCCCATTAGCTAAAGTGGTGCTTCAGGTTAAGAACAGTTTCAGGTTAAGAACAGACCTATGGAACGAATTGGGACGCGGGTGGCGCTGTGGGTAAAAGCCTCAGCGCCTAGGGCTTGCCGATCAAAAGGTCGGTGGTTCGAATCCCCGCGGCGGGGTGCGCTCCCGTTGCTCGGTCCCAGCGCCTGCCAACCTAGCAGTTCGAAAGCACCCCCGGGTGCAAGTAGATAAATAGGGACCGCTTACTGGCGGGAAGGTAAACGGCGTTCCGTGTGCTGCGCTGGCTCGCCAGATGCAGCTTGTCACGCTGGCCACGTGACCCGGAAGTGTCTTCGGACAGCGCTGGCCCCCGGCCTCTTGAGTGAGATGGGCGCACAACCCTAGAGTCTGTCAAGACTGGCCTGTACGGGCAGGGGTACCTTTACCTTTACTATGGAACGAATTAAGTACGTAACGAGAGGTACCACTGAATAATAATAATAATAATAATAATAATAATAATAATAATAATTTTATTTATTTATACCCCGCCCTCCCCAGCCAAGACTGGGCTCAGGGCGGTTTTATGCATAAGGTCCATATATGTGCAAGTGTCTATTCCACCTGTCTGTTCATAAAGTCCAACAATCCACACAAAAGGTTGTTACAGTTCCACAGTTTATGCAAAAACTGATTAGAGAATGAACGGATCAACTGGGTCTTCTACTTTTTTCGTTGAGCTTTGAGTTACTTCCGTTGAAATCAACAATTCAATACAATGAATAGGATATATTATTTTTTCAGACGTACAGCCGGTTACGTCTTGTGTGTTTATTGAATAGCTTTCCCAAAACAGGCTGGCTGCAAGCCTGAACAGCCAGCTCTTCTGATGCACTCGGGAGTCCGCCTACCATCATTGCGCTCTGCTCATGCTCAGAGGCGCTCTTCCACCTGGAGCGCTGCATGCTCCGCGGTCACATCGAGGCTGAGTCTCCGAAATGAGCTGCGGTCTGCCGCCCTTGCCGAACCATAGCCTTGGGGGAGAGAACACAGAGCTGGGCATGGGCAGGTGCCAGCTGAGCCCTTTCTGCCTAGGAATGTAGGTCAACTCTGTCCCTGCTTGGCAGCAATTTGCCTCCCCTCCGCAGCCTGGCAGAGCCCCCCCCCCGGGCTCCAGCCGCTGCCTTGACCCAGTTCCTGGGCCTTGGCAGAAGGCCTGGGTCACAGCAGCTGCCCCAATGCCTCCACAATGCCAGCACAATCGGCCAGTTTCTCAGGTGGTTGTGTCATGGCCCCATCAGGCTGGCATTGCCCCTGCCCCCTGACTGGGATGCCCCCGCACCCCACTGCCTGTGGGGTGCGGGGGTCCAGAGGCTTCCTTCTCCTCCCTGCCCCCCCTGTTCCAGCCCCACCTCTCAGCTTCCCAAAGATCGCTATCTGCTCCACAAGCTGACGCATGTGAGCAAAGTCCGTGGCGCCACGGGATTAACAGAAGCAGGAGGCTGGTGGTTGGCCTTTGAACCAGAGGGGGACCCAGGGCAGTAAGGGGGGGGCTGGTCATGTGCCAGAGGGACAAAAGCATTGGGGGGGGCAGGCAGAAGGTGCCAAGGTAGACAGCTCTCTGTTTTCTCTGTCCTGGCACAGGGACACAGAGCGGTGTGCATTTATTGAGTGGGAAAAAAGCAGAAACACAGAGGAAACAATAACAAGAGAAAAGGCTGGTGATAAAATAACAATAGACTTAAAATAGATCGGGACTAATGTCAGCTTTCTAAACCTCAGGGCAGTGGCGTAGCGTGGGGGTGCAGGGGGGGCCAGCCGCAGCGGGCGCAACATCTAGGGGGGTGCGCTCGCACTCTCAGCTCTCTGCCCCTACCTGGCTCACTCACTCTTTCTCACTGCAGTGCTGGCTGTGCGAATCCGATTCCAAGCCGCTGGGTCGCTGCCCACTGTGGAGGGGGTGGGTGCCAGGCGTGCGGTGCGGAGAGAGAGCGAGGGACTATCTGGGGGAGGGACAGTGCAGCGGCCGCCCAGTGCAGCGCTGAGCGCGGGAGACAACCACACCAGACCAGGCAGCAGCAAGAAGAAGCTGGCAGTGGCGGCAGGTTAGGGGTTAGGGGGCACAAATTACTTGCCTTGCCCCGGGTGCTGACAACCCACGCTACGCCACTGCCTCAGGGCAGAGGCAGAGGTCCTGAATGGGGTGACTGTGCCCCTGAAGGACCAGGAGCGCAGCCTGGGAGTCATTTTGGACTCACAGCGGTCCATGGAGGCGCAGGTCCATTCTGTGTCCAGGGTAGCTGTCCACCAGCTCCATCTGGTATGCCGGCTGAGACCCCACCTACCTGCAGACTGTCTCGCCAGAGTGGTGCATGCTCTGGTTATCCCCCGCTTGGACTACTGCAATGCGCTCTACGTGGGGCTCCCTTTGAAGGTGACCTGGAAACTACAACTAATCCAGAATGCGGCAGCCAGACTGGTGACTGGGAGCGGCCGCTGAGACCATATAACACCGGTCTTGAAAGACCTACACTGGCTCCCAGGACGTTTCTGAGCACAATTCAAAGTGTTGGTGCTGGCCTTTAAAGCCCTAAATGGCCTCAAAGGCCCAGTAGACCTGAAGGAGCGTCTCCACTCCCATCGTTCTGCCCGGACACTGAGGTCCAGTGCTGAGGGCCTTCTGGCGGTTCCCTCGCTGCGAGAAGCCAAGTTACAGGGAACCAGGCAGAGGGCCTTCTCGGTGGTGGCACCCATCAGATGTGAAGGAAATATGTAGTTATTTTTAAAAGACATCTGAAGGCAGCCATGTTTAGGGAAGTTTTTAATATTTAATGATGTATTGTTTTTAACACTCGATTGGGAGCCTCCCAGAGTGGCTGGGGAAACTCAGCCAGATGGGTGGGGTATAAATAATATATTAATATTATTATTATTATTATTATTATTATTATTATTATTATTATTATTATAGCAGGGGCCGGAAAAAGTGTAGTGAAAGCGTTTGTCAGGAGGCAGGGAGTTCCAAAATGCACAAATGTGGAAGGGGCATTGTGTGGCACCTGTGCCAGCTTGCCAATGTCTCTGTTGACTATTTTAGCTAGCCGTCACCTGCACCCACAACCCCCTTGAGTAGAGGTCCCCCCCACTTTTCGGTGCCAGGAGCACAGACATGGGTGGCGCACAATACCCATTTCACAGGAAGAAGTGGTGAGGCTCAGACTCCCCCTGCAATAAAGAAACCGAGATAAAACGCAGACACTCACACCAGCAGGTGGCAACTCCAACCAGCTCCCCCCTTCCCACATGCCAATCCTGTGATTCCTGAATTGCAGGGGGTTGGACTAGATGACCCTGGGTGTCCCTTCCAACTCTGCAGTTCTGCAATTCTCTAACCTATTCTCATTTTAAAATAAAACAGGAGGGTCAGGGGTTCTTGGCTGTTGCCAGGGGTCTGTGGGTCTCCCTCATCCAGTGCCCTCCTGGGGGGCAGGGCTTGGGTGGGGTCTTCCCAGGGAGAGGAGACGTGGGTCAGTTCAAGGCGGCTTGGGTCTCGAGTATGGTTTCCAATAGCTGGCAGGAGGGAGTTCTCCTTTCGCTCAGGGCATTGCGCTCTCTGAGTGCCTGATTTACCTAGGCAATTCCGGGCCAGGCCGGGAGGAGCTGTGGGAAACGGTGAGGACTAGGAAGCTCGATCTCTTCTGAACCTGTTTGCCCCGGCCTGAACACCCAGCTGCTCCCAGTTTCTCCAGCGAAAGGAAAACACACACCCTTCGCCGTGTCCATGACCTGACTGCCTTCAGAGAAGGAACCTGGAGCCAAACGCTTTAGGGAAGCTTTTAATGTTTGATGCATTACTGTATTTTAATAATAATAATAATAATAATAATAATAATAATAATAATAATAATAATATTAAATCCCCCCATCTGGCTGGGTTTCCTGAGCCATCAGAATATTAAAATACAATAACCTATTAAACATTAAAAGCTTCCCTAAACAGGGCTGCCTTCAGATGTCTTCTAAAAGTCTGGTAGTTATTTTTCTCTTTGACATCTGCCCGGAGGGCGTTCCACAGGGCGGGTGCCACCACCGGGAAGGCCCTCTGCCTGGTTCCCTGTAGCTTTGCTTCTCGCAGCGAGGGAACCGCCAGAAGGCCCTTGGAGTTGGACCTCAGTGTCCGGGCAGAACGATGTGGGTGGAGACGCTCCTTCAGGTATACTGGACCGAGGCCGTTTAGGGCTTTCAAGGTCAGCACCAACACTTTGAATTGTTACAACTCCCTACAACGACCCTGTGAGGGAGGTTATGAGGCTGCGACTGACTCCAAGGTGACCCAGTGAGCTTCATGACAGAGCGAGAATTCGAACCCCGATCTCCCAGGTCTTTTTGTTGAAAGCCGCCCAGAGTGGCTGGGGAAGCCCAGCCAGATGGGCGGGTATAAATAAATAATAATTATTATTATTATTATTATTATTATTATTATTATTATTATTGTTATTTTCGAATGTGCCTTAGCTGGCTCCTCACAACCCCCCGAAAGGCAGGCCCCCACCTCTCCTCCTTCAACTGGCAGAGGCGAGATCCAAACCCGGAGCCTTCCTGCTGAGTGAGGCTGCCCCAGGCCGTAGAGCAGAATCATAGGACGGCAGAGTCGGAAGGGACCCTCAAGGCTCATCTAGTCGAACCCCAAGCAGACGCCCTCCCACTGAGCTAGGAATGCAGGATGTCCAAAAACCTGGCTGAGGGAACAGAGGGCCCTGGCGGAAGGGGCGGGGGCCAAGCAGCCTTGAGCCCCAGCACCTTTCGGGTGGTGCTGTGGGTTAAACCACAGAGCCTAGGACTTGCCGATCAGAAGGTCGGCGGTTCGAATCCCCGCGACGGGGTGAGCTCCCGTTACTCATTCCCAGCTCCTGCCAACCTAGCAGTTTGAAAGCACATCAAAGTGCAAGTAGATAAATAGGTACTGCTCTGGCAGGAAGGCAAACAGTGTTTCTGTGCGCTGCTCTGGTTTGCCAGAAGCGGCTTAGTCATGCTGGCCACATGACCCGGAAGCTGTACGCCAGCTCCCTCGGCCAATAAAGCGAGATGAGCGCCGCAACCCCCGAGTCGGCCACGACTGGACCTAATGGTCAGGGGTCCCTTTACCTTTACTAAGTTAGGATTCGCTGACCCCACCCCTCACGGTACTCCTCCGGCTGCCTGGACCTCAGAGACGGAAGACCCCAAATGTGCTGGAGCCTATTGCCCCCAACCCCTGGACAGACAGAGTTTGGCTCATCTGGTCCTGGGTGGGGCCAAGGTGGGCAGCTGTGATGGAGGCACCTTCTCGTTCGGTGGCCAAGGAGCAGCTGGAAGAGGAGAAGGTGGTTTGGCACCCCTCTTTGGAGGGGGACCCCCCTGGACTGTCTGCCACCTGCCTCCCTCGACGGGGCACAGGCGAGGGACAGGACGGAGGTCTCGTCTGCCTCGGCATCTGGATCAGACCCGCTTTCAGGGCCCCGGTGCCAATGTCCTAGGCTGGCCGGCTGGGTCCACCCTGCTTTCTACTCTTGCTGCCGGCCAAACCGGTTAGGCAGGATCCGGGAGCGCAGGCGGCGCCAGGGCCAGGCGAGTGCCCACCCCACACGGAAGAAGGCGCCTGGGCTAAGAACAGGAGCCTGCCGGATCAGGACAGTGCCCCCCCGCACCCCCCCGGTCCAGGCTCATGTTCTCACAGGGGCCCCAAGGGAAGCGCCAAGGCTGGATCCAAGCGCAATTACGCGTCAGGGGAAGCCCAGGGTCAAGGATTAAGCTGGCGAGGCAGAGCCGAGTCCTTCATGAATTTTCCCATTCCTCTTTCAAAGCCATCAAAGTCCCCCCCCCCTCCGGCCTCTTGTGGGAGGGAGTTCCGCCGTTTAACTCTGCGCTGCGTAAAGAAGCCCGTCCTTTCAATTTATCCGGAACCTTCCAATCTTACCAACAAGATTGTTAACCCGGCTTGGCCAAGGCTGGTGTGAACTCTGGGGGAAAGGGGCCACGTCCAGCCTTGCAGGGGGGGGGTGCGTTGGCGCCAGGGGGTCGTGCACAAAGTGTTTTGGACCGGAGGACCTCCTGCCCCCCGCCCCCCAGCTTCCCAATTTCCAGTAACGCCTCGGGTGTGTTTCCTGTTTTCGCTGGGATGCGCCGTCCAGGGCGTCGGGGGTGCTTTTCCCGGCTACTGTCTGATGCGCAAAGCAGGAAAGAAACACATTGTCAGGAAGGACATGTTTTCCATTTCAGAGAGACAAAGCAGGGAATGTGTGTGTGTGGGGGGGGGTTGCAGGAGGGGGCAGGGAGCCTGGCTTCAGCCCACAGCGCCGCCCTTTACGCATGGCAGGGAGGGTGAGACTGGATGACCTCGGGGGTCCCCACCCCCTCGACGATCCTGTGATTTCCTGAGGAATCCCGTCCCTCGAGCCGCCTGAAGGGGGTTCATAGAATCGAGGAGTCCTGGGAAGGGGACCCCCGACGGTCATCTAGTCCCACCCCTGTTCCATGTGGGATCTAGGCTGGGGAGGGGGCTCGCCGCCCTCCCCGTCGAGGGCGGAGGCTGCCGCGAGGTAAGGGGGCAGGTACAGACCCCGCCCCCGCAAAGGGGCGTGTCCTCCTGGGCGGGGAGGCGTGGCCCCGACGAGGCGCTCCACTCCCTGCCTGCCTGCCTGCGCCCGGGCGCACAGCCTGGAAGGAGCGTCCGCTGCCGCCGCCGCCTCCCCGCCCGTCGTCCGTCCGCCCGCGCGCTTTCCTGCGAGGGGACCCCGCGATGCCTCCGCAGGGCGAGTCTCTCCCGCCGGTGCCCCCGCGCCGCCCCCGCGAGCAGCGGCGCCTGCGGGGCCTCGAGTGCGTCCTGCTGGGCGACGGCGCCGTCGGGAAAACCAGCCTGGCGCTCAGCTACAGCACCAACGGCTTCCCCGCGCGATACGTCCCCACCGCCCTCGACCGCTTCTCCGGTACGCGAGCGATGCGCGGGGGTGGGTTGGGATGGATGACCTTTGGGGGTGCCCTTCCCGCTCTGCGGGGACAAGGAAGAGCAACGACGACACTGGTTCCCGGGAGGTTTTGTTTTTTTATCCGCGGAGGTCATTCTTCAGCTGCCATTGCAGGGGGTTGGGATGGATGACCTTTGGGGGTCCCCTAACCAACCGAGCAGGTCTGTGATTCTACATGGGGCGTGGCTAGTGCTCAGTGCGATGCCTGCTCAACAGCCAGAGGGCATCGCCAACGTTGCAGGTTATCTGCTCCCCATAGAGAGGCCCTGCCCGGAGCCCGGTTTGCAGGGGCTCCTGCAAAGTCTTTTTCACGGGAGACCCCGGCAAGAGCCTCTTCCTGCTTTCCTCGTTCTGCCAGGAAAGAATTTGCAGGCCTGGAGTCAACCGCATCCGAGTTTTCCTTTCCTAGTTCCTACCTGGCGAAAGACAAACTTTCATTTCACCAGAGTAGCCTCAGTCTGAGCGAACGCTGCCGGAGGAGATCTACGGATGACGCGGGGGGAATGCAAACGAAACAAATGACGTCAGAATAATAATATTAAATAAGTATAAAAGTGGTTGGGGGTTGGCCTATATGATCGCTGGGGTGCCTCCCAAACTACGACGCAGTGAATAACAGAGGTTTTGCAACGGAGAATGGGTCGGGGATTATTGAGTTGTGCTCCCTGCACTGCAGGAGTTGGGCTAGAATTTTATTATTATTATAAGTATTTTATTAAAATAACTTCATTCGTAAAGGGATGACCGGGGGTGGGGGATTAAAGAGTGAGTGGGAATGAAAAAGAAGAAGAAAATACTGTCACCATCCATTAATTTGCAGGGGTGTATATTACAAATAATTACCAGTAAGCTAATATATTCTGCATAAACTCATTCCAGATAGAATTATATTTACCCAAAGAGAGTCTGCTTCTCCAGCTATGTATTAAGGGGAATTGTCTCTCTCCTTCCCATTCATCAATATCAGCCTCTGTTCCAGGTTCAAGTCCCGGCGGAGTCACCAAAAAAAGAAATCAATATCAGCCACTAGGCTAGATGACCCTGGGGGGAGTCTTTAAAGGAGTCTGTCAAGAACCACAGTTCTCCTTCTGCCAGGGATCCTTGAGCTACAACCCTTGTGTTCCATGGGGTTGGGCTGGATGACCTTTGGAGGTCCCTTCCGCCTCCAGTGCCAGGGAGACTGAGCAGGAAGGAGCTGGGCTCTGACTTCCACCTCTGGGCGAGTGAAATCCCTGATGCCGTGTCTTGATCTGGGGCGGCTGGGTCTGTCTTCCTTCCCAACTCTGACCCCCCGTTTTTCTGTTTCGCCCCCCAGCTGTGGTGCAGGTTGACGGAGACCCCATCCGGCTGCAGCTGTGCGACACCGCAGGGCAGGTAAGGAGGCCGGACGGGATGGGCTAGAGACTGACCTGGACTTGGCACTTTGACCTGGCCCTTCCTAACTGTCCCTTGGGCCTTCTTGAGGTCTAGCAACTTGCTTTCTCAAATCTATTCCCGAGGGTTGCAAGCCTGCCGCTGAACCGCTTTCCCCTCCGTAAACGGCACAGCTGGCTTCCCCTCCCCGCAACCTGTAAGGGCAAAGGTGTCCCGGAGGCGAGAGGCGCAGCTGGGCTTTGCGGGGCCACATTTATTTGGGGCCCTTCTTTGCGCCTCCCAAATCTCTTTGCGCCTCCCGAATCTGGCTTGTGGGGAAACTGAGGAGGGTCGGCTCTGGTGTCCGGGGTCCTAATACAGACACGTAGATATTGATCCATTCTGGTTGTGATTGCAATTTGCCTTTGAAATAGACATATTGCTTAATTTTTACTTCTACAAAAAAATAACAAACCTTTGTCAACACAAGAAATATAAAACAAACTAGAAGACACCCAAATTCCCTGGTTAAAACATCACCAATTACATGCCTTCGTAAACAACCCAGCAGTAAAATCAGCAGCAACTAGGCCCCTGACAACCTTCGAAAACCTCCTTCTAGCAACAAAGGGACACGGTAAAGGGATGGTATCCGCAGTATACAAAATACTACTACAAAATCCCACAAACTCCTTAGACGCAATCAAAAAACAATGGGAGGATAACATAGGCTATGAGATTAACCCCACTCAATGGACCAAAATGTGGTCTAGGTAAAGGTAAAGGGACCCCTGACCATTAGGTCCAGTCGTGGCCGACTCAGGGGTTGCGGCGCTCATCTCGCTTTATTGGCCGAGGGAGCCGGCGTACAGCTTCCGGGTCATGTGGCCAGCATGACTAATCCGCTTCTGGTAAACCAGAGCAGTGCACGGAAACGCCGTTTACCTTCCCGCCGGAGCGGTACCTATTTATCTACTTGCACTTTGACCTGCTTTCGAAGTGCTAGGTTGGCAGGAACAGGGACAGAGCAACGGGAGCTCACACCATCGCGGGGATTCGAACCACTGACCTTCTTTTCAGCAAGTCCTAGGCTCTGTGGTTTAACTCACAGCGCCACCCGCATCCCAAAATGTGGTCTAAACCCCCCTTTAAATCCATATCAACAAAAAGAGAAGAACTCACTCTGAAACTCACCTACAGGTGGTACCTAACACCAAGAAAACTAGGGCTAATACGCCCAGGAACCTCACCAAAATGCTGGAGAGGGTGTACCTCCACAGGCACATACCTCCACATGTGGTGGGAGTGCCCCAAAATCTAACTATTCTAGACAACAGCCATACGAGAAATAAGTAAAATAACCAAACAAGTATTAGAAACCACCCCAGAACTGGCATTGCTAAACATCTTCCAAGACAATAATGCCCACTTACACCACAAAGCACTCATAACCCACCTACTTTCAGCAGCCAGAAACACCATAACCAGACACTGGAGAGAACTGTCAGGAGGAAGCATGGACCAATGGTGCCAAATAGTATGGGAAACAGCCCTACTAGAAAAATTAACCAATAAACTGAAAGTGACACGGGGACAAATAGAAGAAGACGCCTTCACCCTGGTATGGCTCCCCTTTATCACACACACAGCCCAACAAGACAATGACAAAAATCCACCAACGGCATACAAATCAATATGGCTTAAGGGTAAAGGGACCCCTGACCATCAGGTCCAGTCGTGGCAGACTCTGGGGTTGCGGCGCTCATCTCGCTTTATTGGCCGAGGGAGCCGGCGTACAGCTTCCGGGTCATGTGGCCAACATGACTAAGCCGCTTCTGGCGAACTGATGGGGACGCGGGTGGCGCTGTGGGTTAAACCACAAAGCCTAGGACTTGCCGATCAGAAGGTCGGGGTTCGAATCCCTGCGACAGGGTGAGCTCCCATTGCTCGGTCCCTGCTCCTGCCAACCTAGCAGTTCGAAAGCACGTCAAAGTGCAAGTAGATAAATAGGTACCGCTCCGGCGGGAAGGTAAACGGCATTTCCGTGCGCTGCTCTGGTTCGCCGGAAGCGGCTTAGTCCTGCTGGCCACATGACCCGGAAGCTGTACGCTGGCTCCCTCGGCCAATAAAGCGAGATGAGCGCCGCAACCCCAGAGTCGGCCACGACTGGACCTAGCGGTCAGGGGTCCCTTTACCTTTACCTATGTTTGCATATATGTTGGAAGCTGCCCTTACTCCCTAGAAGGGGGTTGGCCTAGATGCCCGCCAGGGGCCCCCTCCCAGCCCTGCAGTTAGAATCAGCGAGGGTCATCGTTTTCTGATTCATTGGAGCACTTTAAACAGAGGTTGCCTGGCCGCCTGCCACGGATTCTTGAGTGGCGATTCCTGCCGCGTTGTGGGGGGTTGGTCTAGATGACCCCTGGAGGACCCCTTCCAGCTCTGCGGTTCCCTGGTTTGGTGCCTGCAGGGACCCCAGCTTGTAGGGCGCCCCTCTTTCCCTCCTCACGGCCTCCCCTTTGCCCCTCACAGGACGAGTTTGACAGCCTGCGGCGCCTCTGCTACCCGAAGGCGGACGTGGTCCTGCTCTGCTTCAGCGTCGTGTCTCCCACCTCGTTCCAGAACATCTCCGATAAGTGGCTCCCCGAATTGCGCCGCCACTGCCCCGCCACGCCCGTCCTGCTGGTAGGCACCCAGTCGGACCTGCGCCAGGACGTCAAGGTCCTCATCGCCCTGTCCCGACACCGGGAGAAGCCCGTGTCCCCCTCGGCCGCCCGCACCCTCTCCGCCAAAGCCGGCTTGCTGGGCTATGTGGAGTGCTCGGCTCTCACCCAGCACAACCTGAAGGAGGTCTTTGACACGGCCATTACCGCAGGGCTGCGCTGTGCCCGCGGCCCCCCGCCCAAGCTGCAGCGACGTAGCACCGCCAGCCGCATCCGGACCCTCTCCAAGGCCTGGTGGAGGAAGCATGTCTGCCTGTCATAGCGCTGGGCGATTCCCGCATGGCCTGACCCCTTCCAATGGGTTTGCCTGCAGACTGGACCAACTGAGGGGTGTAGGCTTTCGAGAGGGGCCAGGCCGGGCCGGCCTTCCTCGCAGGGACGTCGGGCGGAATCTCGGCAGGGCCAAACAGATCTCGAAACGGATCCCAAAGACGTTTCCTCGTCTCCGAGAGGGACGTGGCCGGGCTTTCGTTTAGGGACGCTCTGCCAGCAAGGCTTGAGAGAGCGGATGCTTCTCAACGGCTGCGTTTGGGTCCCGGTTGCTGGTCTCCCTTTGGGGCATGTGAGAACAGGAGGCTGGACCATTGACTTGATCTTCTCATGCTCTTGTGGAACCTCCAGCCCCAGAGGCAGTCTATCTGGATTCTTAAGTTCTGTGGGGGTATTTGGCTACCGTGAGAACTGGACTTTATGGGCCACTGGCCTGATGCAGCAGCCAAGCTTCTAAACGTTTTCATGGGACCTCCAGCTCCAGAGGCAGTCTATCTGAAGAATTCTTAGGTTTTATGGGGTATTTGGCCCCTGTGTGGCTGGACTAGATGGGTCCCCTTTGGGCCTGATCCAGCAGCTGGGCTCTTCTAATGTTCTTGCGCTTCCCCCCCACCTTGGGATTTGGGACCTTCAGCTCCCAGCCCCACTGAGAAGGGCCAAATATTTGTAGACCCTGATATCTCTGGGGAGATGGGAGCAGGTTGGGGGCAGATGCTTTGAGGAGGCTGTGGCTGGAAGCTCGGCCTCCCCATCCCCAAAAACAAAACTTCTGCATGTGGTTTAGCTGAGAGCGCGATGGAGCAGCCCCTTGCCCAGAGTGGGGGTTTACTTGCAGAAGTGTGAGATGGGGTGACATTTTTTAAACCACTGAAAATTTTGTAGAGTTGGAAGAGAACGTCCCCCCCCCCCAAGGGCCACCTAGTCCCAAGCCCCTGCAGTGCAGCAAGCACAGCAAACTTTGGTTCTTGGTTTCGGAAGGAGAATATTTCGGGTGGGGGGAAAGTTTCTGAAAACGAAAAGTTGTAGAGTGGTTTTTTTTACGCCATTTGTGCCTTTCCCCTGAGACGAAACCCAGGCCTTGAAACTGCAGTGTGTGTGTGTGTGTGTACAGTGGACGCTCGGGTTGCGAATGTGATCTGTGCGGGATGCACATTCGCAACCTGCAGCGTTCGCAACCCTTCAGCGATTCTGCGCATGCGCAAAGTGCGATTTAGCGCTTCTGCGCATGTGCGCCGCCAAAACCCGGAAGTAACCCGTTCCGGTACTTCCGGGTTGCGGTGGTCCGTAACCTGAAAAAACGCAACCTGAAGCATCTGTAACCCGAGCCATGACTGTATTTGGTCTGACCCAGGCAGCATGGTCAGACTAGGACCAGGGTTCGAATCCCCACTGGGCCACGAAGCTCCCCAGGTGTGACGTTGGGGCTCAGCCACCGCCTCTCACAGCCTGACCTACCTCACAGAGTTGCTGTTGCAGGGATTAAATGAGGATTGGGAGAACCAAGTAACCTTGGATAGAGTGGGATGGAGAGGCAAGAAAAGAATTAATAATAAAACCCCAAGTTGCGCCCCCAATAAAATCCTGTGAGACAACCTGACGTCTGAGCCCTGTTGCCCCCCCCCTTGCAAGGAGGCAGGTGGAAATGTGCTTTTTTTTGGGGGGGGGAATTCCCCCACCTGCCCATTTTCTCTTTCCAGGTCCTCGTTCCCTTTGCCTTGCAGGGAACCTGCAAAACTTTCCCTCCTTCCCCTTCATTTCTCTTTCCATGGGGAAAAAATAAAATCAAATCCTGGGAATTGGGAGCTGTTTTCTCTTTTTTCCCATTTCCTGTTTCTCCTCCACCTGTGTCCTTCCTGAAAAGCAGTTTTTGTTTTTTTTTGCAAGCTTGAATTCTCCAGCCTCCTGGCTGCAAAGGGGAGGGGGGGGAAGTCTGCTTTGTAGTTCTCAGTGCAATCGCCTCCCCCCCCCAAAAAAAAAATACCACCCCACACACATACAGGAATTTGGAAAATTACAAAAGGTGACGGGTTTTCCATTTTGCTGCACCGCAGAGATGAAATGTGTGTCGCTGCTTTTCTTTCTTGGGGGGGTCAGAGAACAGCCTCCCCCCCCCCGCAAGAAAAATATCTAGGTTGCATTTGCACAGGAGCATTTCTGACTTTTTTTGTGAGTGGTGGGGGGGGGGAGATCCCTTTGAAGTATTTTCCTTCGATTAAAAATAAGCTGTTTACTTTCTTCTCCTGTGTGAATGCCTGCCTTGGGTCTGGTCCCCCCCCCCATGTGGGTCAGAGGCGGAAGGGAGGAAAGGGACTTGGGGTTTCACCCCCCCCAAAAAATGGGGGGCGGGGCAGGAAGAGAATCACATGCTCCACCTGAAGCCTCGTGGAGGAAAAGTTGGGGCAGAAATGCAATAAATGAACAGTGAGAAAAGATGTATTTTTGTTTCCTTTGGAGCAGAAGAGGGGATTGTCCCTCATTCAGCTAGAGGCAGCATGACTTGGGCCAGAGTTGGTGGGACCCCATGGGCCATCTAGTCTGACCCCCTTCAATGTCTTATCTGTGATAAAGAGATGGATTTTGTGTCTATGTCCTGGGCCCCGTTTCTGTCTCTGTGATTCCCCAGTAGCCCCCACTCCCCCCCCCCCAATGTTTTGTCACGGTTCCCCTTTCAATATGACCCCCTTCCAGACAGAGCGCCCCCTTTCGCCCCTCTCTCCAAATCCCAGAGACAGAGGCGATGGTTCTAACCCAGAGGTTGCCAACGTTGTGCCCTCCGGATGTGTCTGGACCACAAGTCCCATCATCCTTGACCACTGGGGCTGATGGGAGCTGGAGTCCCAAGAACCTCCGGAGAGGGGGGCACTGCTGTCCCCTGCCATCTCAGCTGCCCTCTGCTCCAGCTAATTCAGTGACTAGGGAAAATGTACTCTGCACATGCTCAGAGGCGCCTGAGCTTTAAAGGCGCAGCTCTGCGTGTTCCCTGGGCTGCACTTTGGCCTTCGTGGCAAGCCTGGACCAGTTAATATTAACAGGACAGGCAGCGGACATGTCAGCCTCGCTTGCGCCCTGTTCTCCGCTGGGGCTCCTCTGAGAAGTTGCTTTTCCTGCCCCCTGAGGCAGAATCTTCGGCTGGGAGACTCTGTTCAAGGCCAGGCAATTGGGGGAAGCAGCCGGAAAAGGGGTAAGAAGGGAACAGAAACCTGGGAGGCTGGCAGGCCTGTCTGCCTTTCTCCTCCCTCCTGGCTTAGGCACCGCCTTTTGATAGACATGCATGGAATTGTAGAGTTGGAAGGGGCACCCAGGGGTCATCCAGCCCAACCCCCTGCAATGCAGGAATCTCAGCTGAAGAATCCCTGACCGATGGCCATCCAACCTCTGCTTAAAAACCTCCAAGGAAGGAGATTGCACCACCTTCTGAGGGAGCTGGAAGCCAGAACTCTTCCTTCCTTCCTTCCTTCCTTCCTTCCTTCCTTCCTTCCCTCCCCCTTCCTTCGTTCCTTCCTTCCTTCCCTCCCCCTTCCTTCCTTCCTTCCTTCCTTCCTTCCCTCCCCCTTCCTTCCTTCCTTCCTTCCTTCCTTCCCTCCCCCTTCCTTCCTTCGTTCCTTCCTCCCTCCCTTCTTCCTTCCTTCTCTCCCCCTTCCTTCCTTCCTTCCTTCTCTCCCCCTTCCTTCCTTCCTTCCTTCCTTCCTTCCTTCCTTCCTTCCCTCCCTCTTCCACCCTCCCTCCCTCTCCCTTCCTTCCCTCCCTCTCCCTTCCTTCCTTCCTTCCTTCCTTCCTTCCCTCCCTCCCCTCTTTCTTTCTTTCTTTCTTTCTTTCTCTCTCTCCCTCTCTTTCTTTCCTTCTTCACCTCCTGCTTCGCTCCTGCCTGCCTCCCTCACCTCTTCCTGGGGGTTTTCCGGAGCCTGGGCTCCAGGCCCACAACCTGGCAGCTGCCCCACCCTGCTCTGTGGGGCAGAGGGAGGCTGAGAGCCTGCAGGCCTCCTCCTCTTTGGCGAGGGCAGCCAGCGCTTCTTGGGTGCCCGCCTGCCTCTTGCCCGCCACCCCTGGCACCTTCCCTCCCCTGCTGCAACCTGCCCAGCTGCCGCCATCTTATCGGGGCATCAAAGGCGGCCTGCTGGCACACAGCCCGGCCTGCCAGCGGGCGCTGGATGAGGCCCAGGAGTCCTTGGGACTTTGCCCTAAGGGGTGTGCCCTTCCCCCTGAGCATGTGCAGAGTGCATCTCTTGATGATGAGGCAGGGCAAGCTGCAGGCGGGCCCGGATCTCCTTCCTCGCCCCGTTATTAAAGAGGGCAACCTTGGCATTAGAGTTTAGACTCGTCGGATGGTAGAGTCAGGAGGGTACCTCCAAGAGCCATCTAGTCCAGCCCCCTCAAAATGCAGCAATCGCATTTCAACTGGAAGCGGGGCTCAGCGATGCCAGCCTTCACTTTGCCATCCTTCATCCCGTGGGTTACAAACCGGTTGGACAGTATAACGCGGCACGGAAAGAAAATGTGAGTGCCTCTGAGCGTGTGCGGAGTGCACTTGCCTCGCCACTCAACCGCAGCCAGTTGGAGGCAAGCAGACACCTGCCCTGGGGGTGCTACAACCTGGTCAGAGCCTGCAAAGAGAGGGGGGCCAGTCTAGGCGATGATCAGCCATGTTGGGGGGGGCAACCAGCTTGGGTCCCCTGGAGCGCCCCCCTTTCCTCAGCCTCACATTCTCTTGGCCTGAGGCCTCCTTCCTGCCAGGCGGGGGTTCGACTAGATTCCAATTCCTGGGTTCTGGAGCGGCTGCAGCTGCAGGACTCCTGGGTCCTCTCCCGGACTCCTGGGTCCTCTCCCGGACTCCTGGGTCCTCTCCCTGCCCTCATGCTACAGGGTTGGCAGGCTCCTTGCCTGGCCCCACCCTGCTGCAGGATCTAACTTGATATGGGGGGGGGCAGGAGGAGGAGGAGGAGGAAGGGCCCAAGCTGCACCCTCCCTGCCCATCAGCACCCGCAGGGGGCGGCTGCCGGCTTGGCAAGGACAGACTGTTCCTGCTGGAGCTGGCGCTCAGCTTGGCCTCGCCCGCCCCCCTACCTGTGGGCCTCGCAGGGAGGGCGTGTAGGGGCTTGCATGGCGGGGCGGGGGGGGAGGGAGAGAGATGGAGGAGAGAGGAAAAACTTGGGGTGGGGGGAGCAGTTGGGTTGCCTTTAAAGTGGGCACGGAAAAGGGTTTGCTAAGTTGTGCCATTAGGGGTGCCCTGGACGCACCTTGGGCTCTTCGAAAGCTAAGATCCTGGAGCCACAGAATTGCAGGCTTGGAAGCGACATCTAGTCTAAGCCCCCGCAATGCAGAAATGCGTCCAAGACAGATGGAGAGGTCGGCCGCATGGGTGGGGGCTGTGAAAAAAAAAGAGAGGCAAATTCCACGCTGGGGATCCTCGCAAAGGAATTGGGAATAAAACGGATGCATCTATGCCACGACGGCATTGGCAGTCCTGTGCCTGGTTCTGGGTGCCTCGTCTCAAAACGGAGATCGAAGAGCTGGAAAAGGTTTCGAACATGATCAAGCAAGGGAGGGAGTTGCTGTGGCAGCATTTGGGACTTTGTAGTTTGGAGAAGAGCTAAAAGGCAAAAGGTTTTTCAGAATATGCCTGGGGGGAGGGCATTGTTGTTTTTTAGTCGTGTCCGACTCTTCGTGACCCCCTGGACCAGAGCACGCCAGGCACTCCTGTCTTCCACTGCCTCCCGCAGCTTGGTCAAACTCATGTTCGTAGCTTCGAGAACACTGTCCCACCATCTCGTCCTGTCGTCCCCTTCTCCTTGTGCCCTCCATCTTTCCCAACATCAGGGTCTTTTCCAGGGAGTCTTCTCTTCTCATGAGGTGGCCAAAGTCTTGGAGCCTCAGCTTCAGGATCTGTCCTTCCAGTGAGCACTCAGGGCTGATTTCCTTCAGAATAGATCAGTTTTAACTTCTTGCAGTCCATGGGACTCTCAAGAGTTTCCTCCAGCACCAGAATTCAAAAGCATCTGTTCTTCGGCGATCAGCCTTCTTTATGGTCCAGCTCTCACTTCCATACATCACGACTGGGAAAACCATAGCTTTTACTATACGGACCTTTGTTGGCAAGGTGATGTCACTGCTTCACCTTGCAGAGGGGAGGAGGGCATGGAGAACAGTTTTTCTTGTAACCCAAAACTCGTGGGCACCCAGTGAACATTCAGGACAGATAAAAGTCTTTATTCGAGCAGTCCAGGGTTAATCTGTGGAACTCCTTCCCACAGGAGGCAGGGATGAGAACCAACTTGGATGTCTTTAGAAGAGGATTGAACAAATTCACAGGGGAGGAGGCAGAACCAGGTGGGCCCTTGGCCTGATCCAGCAGGCAGGCTCTTAGGATGCCCTTACGCCACAGGGGCATCAGCGCCAGACCAGCTCCAAGCATGAATCAGCCGCGGATTTCACAGGGCACCAGAGCCCCAGGCTGCCCTCTCCTCCAGCTCCAAGGGCCTTTCCCTGCCTGCAGGGAGGGCGTCAGAGGAGCCAGCCATCCCAGTCTCCCTGTGGGTCCTCTCCCTCCCAGGTCGGGTGAGAGGGATTAGCTGTTCCTCCTCCCGGTGCCAGGCTTTGGCTGGGTCAACCCGCTTCCTTGTGATCAAGTTGGCAAGAGCAACCGAGCCAGTTCTTTGTCCGCCGGTCTCTGGAGGAGGCTCTGCCCATTTGCCCGTCTTTGGGAAGAGGCTCTGGATCGGGGCCAGCGACTCGTTTGCGCTCCAGGGTGTGCTCCTGGTCTGGTTGGAGCCCCCAGAGATGGGCAGGACCCCCCGGGACACAGAGGGAAGGGTGTGCGCTCTTGCAGGCTGGCTTCTCCTGGTGGCACACGGTGGCTCAGTGCTGTGGCACCAGACCTGGCATGCTTCTGTCTGGCCAGCTGCCCGGATGTGCTGTGGGTTGGCCATCCTGGGGGGCAGGATGAGTGCCGGGCCTGACCAAGGGAGAAGAGAGCAGGACTAAGACTTCCCTTGATCTGGACACTCGATTCTGTGCATGCAGTCGAGAATAGCCTTCGCTTGTTTTGCTGTTGCATCACACTTTTTGCCAACCAGGACAGCAACGCAAGGGCCCTGACTGTCTTGTTAGGCTCATGAGCACGTGAGTTTCAACCCCACCATCCCCAAAGGATCTGGGTGGAATTCGGACCTACTAAAACTTTCCCCTTTCTCTATCATGAACATGAAATTTATCATGGTCAGAGACCACCTTGAGAAACACAAACAGAAATACAATCGCAACTGCAAAACAAACATTTAAAACAATATACAACAATGGATTTTAAGTTTAGAAGTGCAAAAGGCATATAAACACATTAAAACTTTAAAATAGAGAAAGGACCCAAAGTCGCCCGTGGATCCGGATTAGGGAATTTTCTTCACAAACTAGATTGAATCGCGGGATGGTATGTGCCTACAGATGTGTGCGCCTAATCTGGAGACAATCCGGGTAGTCTTGTGGTTTCTCTGTCTGTACAGTCCTTGCCCCCCCCCCACATGCCAGTGGCTTTGTGGGCATCTGGGAAAGGCCATGAGGGTGCCCTTGCACCCGTGGGCGCCCTGTTGGCTACCCCTGCAGGAAAAGAAGCTGGAATAATAATGCAGGCAGGCCCTCTGATGACCTGGAGAACTCTGTCCCTGAATCCCAGGTGTGTGCGGATTGCTTGGAAAGATGAAAGGGAAAGGCATTCTGCAGCAGCTCAGAGGCACTCTTGGTATGTTCTGGACAGGACTCGATTTCCTCAAGACAGAGGCGGGATCTGAGGCAGTTAGCAAGTCCAGCTCTGCTCTTTGAGGCTCTTAATTCCAGGTCCAGGTGAGCAGCTTGCATTTGCATGGTGCTGATGGATCTCTGCCCATGCTCAGGGGTCCTTTCTTCGTTTTTTACTTTGCATTTCACCCCACTCATATTGGGCACTGAAAACATTTTCCTGGACATGTGCTGGTTCTTGTAGGCCAGTTCTGGACCCGAAACCAAGAACCACGGAATCAGGAGGGAGCCCAAGGGCCTTGCAACGCAGGGATTTGCAGAGCTGGGAGAGAAATTGGGAAAGAGCCTTTCTGGGAGTCCCAGAAAGGAGAATGAAGTGGGGAAGGGTGCAGCAAGCCCCAGAAGAACCCCCACGCTCTGCAAGCGCAGAGAAGTTCCTGCCCTGGTGTTACAAAAAGAGAAAAACACTCCGTCTTTGGCTCCAGGCCTCTCCGGCTTTCGCAACAGGGGATGGAGCAACCGGTGGCTGTTTCTTCCTGGGACCTCCAGGCAGGTTCCTGACCCAATTTATTACGCAAAGCTAACTCAAGGCTACCACCTCCTGCAGGAAGTGGGCACTGCAAGCCGGCGAGTTTCCCCCATAGAATCATGAAACTGGAAGGGACCCTGCGGGTCATCTAGCCCAACCCGCTGCGATGCGCCTGCTACCGGGGGCACGCTCCTTGCGGAAAAAGTACCCCTTGACTTGGAAGTCCACAGAGGGAGGGATGTGTTGAATCCAATCTGGAGGAAAGCCGCTTTGTGTACGCTCAGAGGCAGCTTCCTTCTCCAGATTCCCAGAGGATAAGGCCATTGAAGGTGATACACAACCTCTGGGATAATAATAATAATAATAATAATAGTAAATTTTATTTATACCCCGCCCTCCCCGGCCAAAACCGGGCTCAGACATCAACATCAAATATATAACTTATTACCATAAAATCAAGCAATCAATTTGAACACATCCTCAGGCCCAGACGGGGGGGGGGGGCATATGGGCCACTTGTCCCGGGCCTCCAATTCCAAATGGGGGCCTCGGTCAGAATATTTATCTATATTTTCCATTTTGTCTTTATATGCAGGTTCAAGCCTTGAAATAAAATTATTCGTCAGCATAACTTTTGTGAAAATTATTTACATAATTATTTATAAGACTTCAGTTACCCCCAGGGTAAAAAAAAGGGGGGGCACATTATCCACCTGCCCCGGGCCTCTGCCTGCCCCTGCACATCATAAACTCAAAAGTGCCGTCATGTGCATGCATGGAAGCAGCAAAGGGCGACCCACGCATGCACAGTCGCGTCTTACGTTCTCTTCAGGATGCGAACGGGGCTCCAGAACGGATCCCGTTCGCATCCAGAGGTACCGCTGTATTCTTTTATTTGGACTTTGTTACTTCAACCAACCTGAAGCTGCACTCATTTTATTTTATAGGTTTTGTTTTCCATCCGTAACAGTTTTACACACACACACATTTCTGTTTTACAATTTAAAATATTCATTTAAACAACCTTAAAATCTCAATTGCTTCCCTTCTTTTCTTTCCATGGTTCATTTTGCATAACATAAATCCCCTCATATTATATATAAACCAAACCATTCAGTATTCCATTATTACACCCATCACAACTTATTCACACTGCTGAATTTATCTTAATGCTGCCGACGTTTTCAAATGTACACAAACACCCCCCATATAGTCAATAAACGTTTTCCAATCTTCTTTAAACATGCGTTCTTCTTGTTTTCCACATTTTAAACTTTGTCCATCGTCATCACTGCTCCGCCCGCTTTTATAACACATTGCAAAATAAAAGCCGAAAACGGAAGGAGCCCGCGCCAGCCATTCATTCATCCATCCGCTCAGGGCTGCACTTCGGTCGCCGCGTCGCCAGGGGGCGCTCTCGCTCCAGCCGCGCGCGGGAAAGGGGAGAGGAGGGGCGTGGCTCGCTTGCGCCGTCGACGCCCGCCATGGCCGCTTGACGCTGTAAAGCTCCGCCGGAGGAGGAAGACGCCATAAGAGCGCGACAACCCGGAAGCGGCTGGGCGCCGCCATATTGCGCGAAGCGCTTTCCAGGCTCCGGGCAGGAAGAAGGAGAGGAAGAAGAAGAAGAAGAGGAAGAAGAAGAAGAAGGCGGTGGAAGAGGAGAGGAAGGAGGAGGAGAGGAGGGGCCGCCTCCCCCTCAGCTCCCCGCCGGCCCAGCCATGTCCGAGACCTACGGTAAAGAGGCGAGGGAGAGAGGAAAGAGGGTCGGGGGGGGTCTTTCCTGAATAGGTGAGAGGGTTCAAAGGAGGGGGCTTGAGGGGGGGGCAGCCGGACCAGGGGGGGCCTGGAGGGGGGGAGAAGTTGGGAGTGGGGGGGGGAGTAAGGCGGATGTTGTCCCCATTGTCATTTCCCTAAATAAGTATATTTAAATCATCACTTACATTGTGATGGGTTTTTTTGTGGGGTGGGGTCTGTCTTGTGAGGATGGTGTGTGTGTGTGGAGAAGCCCCCACTCGTGTGCTACCCCAAAGGGGCTTTTTACGGAGGGGAGGGCGCCGCTTGCCCCCTGGGCCTGTTTTTAATGGGGGGGGGTCTTGGATTCAGCAGGGGCGGAGGATAGGGGTTTTTTGGGGGAGGGTGTCTTGGCCTCCCTTCTGCGGAAGGGAGCTATTTCTGTGAGGCAGGCAAGGCCGAGGGGCGTGGGGGCTCCTTCTGAGCTTAGGGATAAGGCGAGGTTTGTGTGGAGGGTGTCACTGGTTTAGTTTTGTCTCTTTCGCGGTGTGTTTTGTGTTTCCGTTCTGGGTTCCTGCGCTCAGAACCGCCCCGTGGTTAAAGGGAGGCACCTAATAAATTATTATTATTATTATTATTATTATTATTATTATTATTATTATTATTATTATTGCTGGAGCAGCTGCTGGGATCTCTACTAGGACAGAGGGGTGGGTGGGTCCATGAGGGGAATATTGGGTTTTTTAATAATAAAATGAATGTTACACATTTTGCATTTTCATAGTCTAAAATGCTCTATGGGCTTTGGGTGGAGGGCGGTATTTGAATTCAATAAATAATAATATTTGGGGGGTGGGTGGGCTTATCTTGGGCATGTTGGGGGTTAAAGCAGACCGTTGGCAGTGCTTGGCTTTGGTCTTCTGGGGGAGGCTATTCAAGGGGGCAGGAGGAACAAGGGCCAAGGACAGCCTTGCATGGCCCAGCTGCCCGCCAGATGTTGTGGGTGCCAACAGCTGTTGTGGCCTGAGCTGACGGGAGTTATAGGGCGAAGCATCAAGGGGGGTGCCAGGTTGAGGTAGGCGATGAAGGGCCGTAGCTCAGTGGTACAGAGCAACTGCTTTGCGTGCAGAAGGTCCTGGGTTCAATCCCTGGTAGGGCTGAGAGGGACTCCCTGCCTGAAATGCTGGAGACCCACTGCTGCCAGTCAGTGTAGACCAGGGGTCTGCAACCTTTAAGACAAAAAGAGCCACTTGGACCCGTTTCCTAAGGGGGAAAAAACTGGGAGCCGCAAAACCATTGCGACATTTTAAACAAATATATCTCTGGAGCCGCGATCTGACAGCGGGCGGAAGGTGACGTCGGGACAGTTCGTGACTAATGCACGCACCGCCCCCATGCGACGTCACAGCCAGTACAGCGCCCGCCACAGTGGAGAGTCTCGGGGCGCACAATGCGCCTCCTCCCCTCGCTAGTATCCGCCCCGGAGCCGCGGCAAAGGTGTAAAAGAGCCACATGCGGCTCCGGAGCCGCGGGTTGCAGACCCCTGGTGTAGACAATAGAGAGCCAGTGTGGTGCAGTGGTTAAGAGCGGTGGACTTGTAATCTGGTGAACCGGGTTCGCATCTCCGCTCCTCCACATGCAGCTGCTGGGTGACCTTGGGCTAGTCACACTTCTCTGAAGTCTCTCAGCCCCACTCACCTCACAGAGTGTTTGTTGTAGGGCAGGAAGGGAAAGGAGAATGTTAGCCGCTTTGAGACTCCTTTGGGTAGTGATAAAGCGGGATATCAAATCCAAACTCAAACTCATACTGAGCTCCATGGACCAATGAGCCTGAAACAAGGCAATTTCCTGTGTTTTCCTAAGGCTGGCTTAGAGATTCTTGCACCTGAGTCCCTTGTCAACCTGGCAGGGTAACTTTGCAGTTTTCATACCTGCCACCCCAAAGCGATTCTCTTTGCACCTCCCTCCCACCCTCTTCCAAGAAGGTCGCCCAGTGTCTTGCCCAGGCACCCAGAAGAGGGGCTGGGTCACAGCCAAGAAACCTGAGCAAGACTCTCTTTACGTGGAAGAAGGAGCAAGCTTGCTCTCTGCTACTTGGTAGGATCCGAACCAATGGATTCGAGTTACAAGAAAGAAGATTGCGACTCAACATTAGGAAGAACTACCTGAGAGTGGGAGCCATTCAACGGAGGAATGGACACCCTTGGGAGGTGGTGGACTCGCCTTCCTTGGAGATTTTAAAGCAGAGGTTGGACCTGCATTGCAGGGGGTTGGAATGGATGACCTTTGGGTGCTTCTTCTGACTCTACGATTTCCTTTCCCCCGCCTTTAAAAAAGCAAAACAATTTTTTTTTTGCATTGCAGCTCAGCAGAATCGCTGCCTGTCTTTGTTTTCCTGTTCTCAGAACATGACTCTGTTGTGAACAGAACTCCAAGTGACGCCGGCTGGGCGGGTCGGAGCACATTTGTCTCTCCTCGCCTCCCCGCGCTCCTAAATTGAGGGAAGCGGGAAGAGGTGGCTGAGGGTGTAATTATGCCCTTTTCCTATTTGAAATCCTTCACCTCCCCAGTAATGACCCTCATTATGTTCCATTAAGGAGGCTTAGGTGCCTTTTCTTCCCTGCATGTTTTCGTGTAAAATTAGCCCACAGAAGTCGCACATCCTGGGGAAAAAAAACCATGTCGAGGAAAGAAGCAGCGGCAGCCCACATCACAGCCCTCATTATGATACCCTTACTACCTGCATGGCAGGTGAGCAAGATCCAGCAGCAGCATAAATGCCCCATGACAGACAATGGGGTTATCTGTCCACCTGGCTCTTCAAAGTAAATGGTATTGGAGTGGGAATGTCTTTTATTTTTTGCAAAAGTGGTCAGTGCATGGCTGAAACTGGGAATGCTGCAGGAATGTATGGCCTGGCCAAGAACTGGGGATTATGTGTCGTTTAAACACTAACTCATGACAGTTTCTGAACCTGACTAATTCAGTGTTTGATGGCAGGAGAGTGGAACAGTCTCCCTCGGAAGGTGGCTGTGGCGGATTCTCCTTCATTGGAAGTTTCTAAATGGCCATCTGTCTGGGATTCTTTAGCTGCGATTCCTGCATTGCAGGGGGTTGGACTAGATGGCCCTTGGGGTCCCTTCCAACTCTACAGTTCTACAATTCTAGGGCTCCACCTGTCTAGAGTCGAGAGATCGATTGGGTATCTGGTTAACATTTTATTCGGGAACAGGTCCCCCTACACCCCTGAAAATGTGACCTGTTTTGCCTTTGGAATGGGAATTTTAAAGAGAAAGGTTTGTGGGAATTATAAGTTAAATTCTTCAAGGGAGCAGACTCTGATCTGACCAAATGTGTGCTTTTAATAATTATTTTACCTGTATAACGTATTTTATTCTGTTTTATGTATTTTGGTTTGTGATGGCTTTGGCTACACAGATAAATAGTAGCTGTAATTCATAACTGTCTTCCTTGGGACTTCCTTGGGAAGGGAATTCATAACCCTTCCTTGGGAAGCCAGTGCTAAAAATACCTCTTAGTGCTGTAACCCTTAAGCGAACAAATAAAACCCAGTTGAGAGCTGTACAAAACAGTCCCTTTAAATGTGTGGGAGGGGTCCCTCCCTTCCTATACATGGGGGTATTGGCCCTGACTAATGCAGTACCTGAAGAGGTTCTATCGACAGGCACAGCTGTGAAAATGCTGTTTGCCGTGTTTGCCTTTTCAGACCTGATCCCCCTTGCCTGGTGTCTGGGTGGGAAACAGTGGGTGCGGCATCTATAAGTGTGCACGAATGTTCATAATCGCTGCCTCTGCATGATGTGGGGCAGGGTGTTCGAATTGCGCAGGTGCCGGAACGACAAATAACTTAATTGCTGCTTGTGAAAGCTGCCCCAGAGCGCCGCTACTGAATCCTTCAGGGACTGGTGCGCAAATGGAAATACGACGTAGTTGATGGGAGCTTGAGAAACTGGGCCCGTCTTGACGTGGAACGTGGAGCAAGAATTCTGAGCCCCTTCAGATTGCAGAGCTGTAGCTGTGTCAGTTCTCCCACAGCAAAAACAGGGCAAGAGTTCTTTGGTGCTTCCAAGTTTGTCCTGCTTTTTTCAGCAAGAACACCCCGAGTCCCAGCTGCTGGGGGGCACAAGTGTCAGAGGACTGTAGTGCCCCGTGGTGCAAGAAGGAGGTTGGATGCAGAGGAGGGGCTTATAAAGACATTGGCTGAGGACCATTGAAAGGAAAAATGTAATTCACTCTCTGCAAGGCAGAGAGAAGTGTTGAGTTCTGCCACTTTCTCTCAGTCATGCCTGTCAGATGGAGCTGAATGTTCTTTGCGGCCCAGCTGGAGAGGACAACATTTTCTTCTATTCTGGCCGCTGCCTCACCTCTGACAGCTGTGCAACATCAGCTCCCAAAATATTTTCCTAGTAAAAAGAGGAGGAAGGCAAAAGGGGAGAGTTAATCTTGGGCTGGGGCTAGCAGCTCTTATCTTAAGCAGTGATGGTGTTGATTTTTCCTGGGAGTGCCTGTGAAGTCAAGTGGTTGCAGAGTGAGACAAAATAGACTCCTGACCCCACAAATGGGGCCTGTGAATTCCTGACTGCTTTTGTGGCTACCATGCGATGCTGCAATTGTCTGTGTATCACTGGACATGAGATGCTTCTGCTGTTGTGTGAGAGAAGGAGGGTTGGTGTCCTGCGATTTTGTATACCAACTACCTTGGTCTTCTTTGCTAGTACAGGGACACCACTAGTCTCCTAAGTCTCCTGGCCAGGTCTCTCCCAACCTACATTCATTTTTGAGCCTGTTATTGCCAGGGCACTCTCACTCTCTCTTGTTCTCCTTCCAGATTTCCTCTTCAAATTCCTGGTGATCGGAAGTGCCGGAACAGGGAAGTCTTGCCTCCTCCACCAGTTCATAGAGAACAAATGTAAGTTTATTTTGTGTGTTGCCACCTTTGCATTCCACCTTTCTAGGCATGTGCCAGTTTGCAAGGAGTTGGAAACAAAAAGCCGGTATAACAAAAACAACTTTGAAAGCCAAATTAAAACGACAGAAACAAGAAAGCTAGCTCTCTAGATCGGGTTAGAAATGCACACTGGAAGAGCACATGAGAACATTAAAAGAACCTGCAGGGTCAGGTTAATGGCTCATCTTGTCCAGCCTCCTCTTCTCACAGGGACCAACCAGATGACACTTTGGGAACCAGCAGGCAGGATTTGAGCAGGACAAGAGCAGCCCTCTCCCCTCCTGCCGTTTCTAGCAACCGGTAATGAGATTTTTTTAAGGATATGATAGAAAGTGCCTGAATAACATGAGATGGTGGCTGTAAATCTTCTCAGAAAAACACCACTCTGTTTTTTTATTATTGCCCTGCATTTTATCGGAGCACAAGGCAGATTGATGGAAAGGGCGCGTCTTCTCCCTGCGCCACGCAGAGAGATGAAAAACGTCCTGTTGACAAGGCTGTTTGTAGCTGCCGAGCACTTAAGGCTGGCTAAAAGATGTGAACAGAGTGAGTCAGAGATGGAAGGTAAAGATCCCCGCCATTTCCTTCCTGTGTTGCAAAAGGCTGCAGAGGAACAACCTAGAGGCCTCTTTCCTCCCATTGCCAGCCTTGTGCCCTGCACCTGAATCTGACACCTCTCTTTTCCTTCACCCTGACCACATGAGCCGCCTTTTCGGCTGTCCCCTCTGCCCCAAATCTGTTCAGCTGAAAGAGGAGAGGCAGGCACCGTTCTCTCCAGGGTTTGGGGACAGGTAACGTCTGAATTGCAGTGTTTTACGTGACATGCGAGGCGTTTTATGAAGTTCTTAGGTCTTCCTGTGGCTGCGCCTTCCTGCCCGTTCCTCATTCCGCACCCCCTTCTCTCTGCACTTTTACAGTCAAGCAAGATTCCAACCACACAATAGGGGTGGAATTTGGATCAAAGGTTGTGAACGTTGGTGGCAAAACGGTCAAGCTCCAGATCTGGGACACGGCTGGGCAAGAGCGCTTTAGGTAAGGAGCAGGATCCTCCGTGTCCATATTTCTGGGAATTTATTTGAAATACCCAAGTGTGCATCGCAGGGTTTTCACCCCCATTGCTCATGAAGCTGCATGATCACCAATATCTGCCAAAGACCGGTGGTATTGCTCTCTTTGCCACACCACTAATATTAATAGTAATAATTTTATTATTTGTATGCCACCCATCTGACTGGGTTGCTCCAGCCACTCTGGGCAGCTTCCAACAAAATATTAAAACGCAAAAAAACATCTCCCCGTTGCATTTTGGACCTGCTGAAGTTTTGTAGTCTTCAAGGGCAGCCCCATGTAGAGTGCCCTGCAGTGATCCAGTCTGGAAGTTTCCAGAGGTCCAGGGGTCAAGCCACCTTTGTCAAAAGGGGCTGGAGCTGGCGAACCCTGAGTGCAGGATACGAAGCCCACCCGCTTTGAATAGAAGCTCAAGACCTGTATGGATGAGCAGTGGTTGGGGGTGGGCAGGGGGAGCCCCTGTTTCTTGAGAGGGGGCTTCTGTGGGCTTCTATCTGAACAGCCCTGTGCGTTTTTGCTCAGAAGCAAGCGTCTCCCTGCCCCCCTGGAAGTCGCTACAGCATCACTGCCTAAAAAGCGCGTGTCTGCATCCTGTCGCTTTTCAGCCCCATCCGAGACCTTCAACTTCTTTCTCTCTTCTCTAGGTCGGTAACGAGAAGTTATTACCGGGGCGCAGCTGGGGCGCTCCTGGTCTACGACATCACCAGGTATGTCTCTGCAGTTGCCTTCCTTCCTGACCGTCTCCTCCCCCCCCCCCCCAACCTGCAGGTCCTAGTCTCTCACAGGTCCTAAAGGTAAAGGTACCCCTGCCCATACGGGCCAGTCGTGTCCGACTCTAGGTTTGCGTGCTCATCTCGCTCTAGAGCCGGTGCCGTCCAAAGACACTTCCGGGTCACGTGGCCAGCGTGACGAAGCTGCAGCTGGCAAGCCCAGCACCAGCGCAGCACACGGAAACGCCGTTTACCTTCCCGCTATAAAGCGGTCCCTATTTATCTACTTGCACTTAAGGGTGCTTTCGAACTGCTAGGTGGGCAGGAGCTGGGACCGAAAGACGGGAGCTCACCCCGCCGCGGGGATTCGAACCGCCGACCATATGATCAGCAAGTCCTAGGCACTGAGGTTTTACCCACAGCGCCATCCGCGTCCCTGACTCTCACAGGTCCTAGTCCTCATTTAATCCCCAGAGCAACCCTGTGCATTGGTAGGAGACGCTGAGAGCAACAGTGGCTGGCCCACGGTTCTCCCCGAAATAATAATAATAATAATAATAATAATAATAATAATAATAATAATAATAATAAATAATTAATAATACATTTTTATTTATACCTCGCCCTTCCTGGTTCAGAAAACTGGGCTCAGGGTAGCTAAGAACAAATTTAAAACACTTAATTGATGCAACAAAAATAATAACATAAAATACAGTATAAAATGTGAATAACAATAAATTCAGAATTCAAAAATCAGTTTAGGGGGGAAATCCATCCAATAAACATTAGATGATCCCCAGGGCTAGCTTGCTAAATTAGTCCTATTTGGGCCAGCGAGGAGACCAGGGGAGAATTAGCTGTGGGATCCCAGAGCGGGCAATCTTCATAAAAAGGGGAGAGGGAGGGAAGGAGGGGGAATAAAAGATCAGGCTAAGTTCAAATTGGAAGCCAGGCGGAATAGCTCTGCCAGGCCCTAGTCCAGGCACTAACCACTCGGCGCTCTCTTTTTCCTTCTGCCTGCCTGATGGGTGCGCTTCTCTCTCTCCCCCCCCTCCCAATTTTGGTCCCGTATTGCAGCAGAGAGACGTACAATGCCTTGACCAACTGGCTGACGGACGCCCGGACTCTGGCCAGCCCCAACATAGTCATTATTCTCTGCGGCAACAAGAAGGACCTGGATGCCGACCGGGAAGTCACTTTTCTGGAAGCATCTCGTTTTGCTCAGGAGAACGGTAACATATGCAAGGGGGGGGGTTGCTGGGGAGGGGCATAATCAACACACCAATGGAGGAAGAAGCCTGTCGATGCCTCTGCTCTGTCCTCCGTGGGCAGAGGCAGCCATGCTTCTGAATCCCAGTTTCTGGAAACCGCAGGAGAGGGCTTGTGTTCGAATCCTGATTGCGGGCTTCCCATTGGAACAGTCTCTCAAAGGACCTGCTAATGGCATTTTCCAATTGTACTGTGGAGAGTGTATTAACCTATGGTCTCTGTGTGTGGTTTGGGGGCTGCACGGTCAGGGGAAAAACAATGCTGTCCAGGGTTGTAAAGACTGCAGAGAGAATAACTGGGTGCACTCTTCCCACCTTGGATCAAATCTACGCTTCCAGGTGTCATAAGAAAGCTGCAGAGATAGCGCAGGATAGTGCACACCCCGGAAATGATCTCTTTCAGCTTCTGCCTTCTGGAAGAAGGTACAGGGTTATAAAGACTAGGACTAGCCGCCTGAGAAACAGTTTCTACCCAAACGCGATTTTGGTTTTAAACGCAGTAAAAGGAGTCTCTATGGGAGTATATTGTATTTTAAAAATGGGGTATCAAGAGTTTATAGGGAGCTAACTAGGTTGGGATGGCTGGGATAGCAGGCTTGTTGGTTTTGAATGTCTTATGTAGATTTCTTTTTTCAATTTCGTTGTTCTGTATGGGACAATGACAATAAAGAGTATGATATCGTATTATTACGTCAGTGCGAGAAAAGGATGCCGGACTAGATGAGCCCTTGGCCCGATATAGCACCCAGGCTCTTGTTCGGTTCTTATGGAACCTCCGGGTCCAGAGGCAGTCTATCTGGATTCTTTAGGGGTATTTGGCCACCGTGAGAGCAGGGTGCCGGACCAGCCGAGCCATTGGCCTGATCCAGCGGACTCTTCTCTTGCTCTTAGCTCGCAAGTGGCTCCTTCCCTTCCTCCCCTTCCCCTCCTCACCTGCAGTTGGCTGTTGCAGCCGCTTGTTCAGGGCGTACCTTGCTGAGGTGCTGCTGCTGCTGCGCTTCCTTCCTGTGCCGCCTTTGTGGTGGCACCACCAAGAACAGAGGTTGGGACGACCGGCTGAGCTGTGCCTGGCAGGGGGCTGCCACAGGGTGCCTTTGGGGCTGCCCCTCTCTCGGCTTGCAGAAGGCAGCTCAGCCTAGATTCCTGCGCCCTCTCAGCTTGTTAATGAGTAACGGCATTTTGTGACTCCTTCTGCAGTGGCTAACTCTTGAGACATGGAGGCAGAGGGTGGGGGAAGACTTGAGTCCGGGAGACCTGGAGTTTTTCATTCAGTTTTTTTTTTTAAGCCCTGTTCTTTTTGCTCTCATTCTCCCTGGGAAATGCCCCCCTCCCCCTGGATTTGGGAGGAGGAGGGGCTGCCTCCTCACACCCTCTTTGCTTTATCTTCCAAGGCTGGGCCAAATTTATCATCTTTATCCCATGTTCTGTTTTCCTTTAACCTGGCAGAGTTAATGTTTCTCGAGACCAGCGCCTTGACCGGGGAGAATGTGGAGGAAGCTTTCTTGAAATGTGCAAGGACCATACTGAACAAAATTGAATCAGGTACCTGGGTTGATTTCTTTTCCCCACCCGACTCCAAACAAAAATGAACGTTAGGCGAAAACGGCTGTGACTTCCAAGAGGTTCATTTTTCTCTCTCTCCCTTCGGTTATATTTAAAATTATTATTAGCGTGTATTTTATTTATAACATAACAAAGCACGATAGCAAACGTCACATAAAAGAAAAATAGAAAGTGTTACGCAAAAATTCCAGGTTGAGAGCCTACTCAACAGGCCTGCTCATCGAGGTGCAAGTCCCCCACAGGTCTTACGTGGTTAGTAAAAGAAGGAAGTAAGTAATTTGAAGCAAAACAGCAGTCAGTAGACCACCATCTTTATTGTTGTGCAACAGGTTCCCACACAGAGTAAGAACCCCAAACATAGGTTACAAGCTCTTTTAAGACCTTTCCCCCTTCCTATAATACCTTTCCAGAAGCAGCATTGATACATCACTGATATATCATCAACATGTCGCAAAGAGGGAGGGTGATATTGAGGTTACCCAAGTTCATCAACTTGCTCCGCTTATCAGATTTAGTCCCAGGCACCTTAAGGGACGCGGGTGGCACTGTGGGTTAAACCACAGAGCCTAGGACTTGCCGATCAGAAGGTCGGCGGTTCAAATCCCCGTGACGGGGTGAGCTCCCGTTGCTCGGTCCCTGCTCCTGCCAACCTAGCAGTTCGAAAGCACTGCTTTCAAAGTGCAAGTAGATAAATAGGTACTGCTCTGGTGGAAAGGTAAACGGCGTTTCCATGCGCTGCTCTGGTTCGCCAGAAGTGGCTCAGTCATGCTGGCCACATGACCTGGAAGCTGTACGCTGGCTCCCTCGGCCAGTAAAGCGAGATGAGCGCTGCAACCCCAGAGTCTGCCACGACTGGACCTAATGATCAGGGGTCCCTTTACCTTTAAGTTTTACTCTTAAGTACCCGCCACCCAAAGAACAATAAAACTATGCATACCCTAGCCCTTCAGCCTTCCCGAGGATGGGTTTTGGGAACACCTGGCCTCAGCAAACCCATGTATGGTGCCTGTGTCAATGGTCATTATCCTGGCCTTAGTTAGAGGCTGTGGTGGGGACTTGGGGTTTTGAGGAAGTCGTTTAACTGCCCCCCCCATTCCTTGCTTTAACAGAAAGGCATATCTATTGAGAGCTAAACGTATAGGACAGAATTCCCCTACCAAAATTGAACACAATAAATTAATATTGCAAGGTTCTAAGAAACACAAATTCTTCAGTGCATCATGAAAAGGCTCCATTTCTTAATTAAGAAATCATCTTTTTTCCTGCCCTCTCTGCTTCTCACCATCTGTGTGAGCTTCACAGTGCATGCTGTGTCCCAGATTTTAGTTCCCCTGTTCTCTCATGGCTGGTGTTGACATATCCTCCCCAATTCTGTCAAATAATAATTCTGACAGACCTTGGGTTAGTTCCCTGTTCTCTTCCTGCACAGTTCCTTTAATATACTGAAATAGGAAAATTCAAGCATCCATGTAGAGCATAGCCAGTTATTGCTTCCATTTCCACTGCTACATCTTCCCAGAATTTCCTGATTTTGGGGACACATCCAGAATGTACGTTGTATCTCAGAATTTGCCACTTCACACCTCTGGCAAGGCTTTACTGTTTCATATATCCAGTTAAGACATTTAGGCACCATGTTAGGCTCCAAATTTTATTTTAGGGTTGTACTAGCTGTTTGTTTGCAGAACTGCATGCCAAATTCAATTCCAGCTATCTGACGGAATGTCCAAAATCCCTTTCCCTGCTACGTTGGTACTAATTTCTTGCAAGATCTGCCATAGATGCAAAAGAATTTCACTGGGGTTCACCTTGGATGGAACATCAAGGGCGGTGTTAGAGCGCCACTGTAGCTTGCATTCATAAGGCCTTTGGGGCCCCTGGAGATGGGGCTGGGGGGCCTGATGCTTCCAGGCTGGCTTTCAGGGTCCCCACAAGTGCATAGTTGGGGATTCCTTCGAGAGGAGGGGCAGGTGGACTGCTTGGTCGCTCTTGACAGGTCTTCTCCTGCAGCTGCAGGGAGAGTTGGGTGCCAGAAGGCGCAGAGAAGGCTGGCCTCTCTCTGCCTGTGCTGCCGAAGAAGAAGAGAAGGAGTTGGGATTTGATATCCTGCATTGTCACTACCCGAAGGAGTCTCAAAGCGGCTAACATTCTCCTTTCCCTTCCTCCCCCACAACAAACACCCTGTGAGGTGAGTGGGGCTGAGAGACTTCAGAGAAGTGTGATTGGCCCAAGGTCACCCAGCAGCTGCATGTGGAGGAGCGGGGAAGCGAACCCGGTTCCCCAGATTACGAGTCCACCGCTCTTAACCCCCACACCATGCTGGCTCTCTGGCCGAGTGTTCAGGGATCCTGCCCAACACAGACATGGAAAGTGCTTCCTTGAGGCACATAGAGCTGAGAACCGGCGATGACGGAAGAGGAGTTTTATCAGGACCGAACTCCGTCAGACTGGAATCAAAGCAGCTCCGCTGCTGGGCTTCCAGGCTGCTTAGAATCAGAGAATGGGAGGGTTTGAAGGGACCCCGGGGTCATCTAGTCCAGCCCACTGGATTGCAGGAATCGCTGCTTTACTAATGCAGAATTTGTTGGCATGCAACCAAGGAAACAGGGGCAACTGGCAGGCCCCCAGCTGGCTCCAGCCCACCGGCCAGTGTGCCAGGCGAACTCCAGTCCTTGGTGCAGCATGAATCTGCGACCCGAGCTTCAGAAGCTAGGGCATGCTACTCAGCAGAGTAAACACTGTGCAAACAGAAGTGGCAGGAGAGGCTGTGTGGGCATATTTACAAGCAGTTTATTCAGCGTATATCGGGGTAAAAAGGAAACATGTCTGATCTCCTTCGTGTTCAAAGCAAAACGGCTAAAGCAAAAGCTATACACAAACGGAAGTTCCCAGCAAGCTGTGCTGGAATGTAAACAGGCATGTGACACACAACAATCGTGCCTGTTCCTTAAGGCGGAACGGAATATCCCAACAGACTTTTGGGGTTTTTTCGAGCGTCAGATAGGAGTGGCCCTGCAGAGCCAGGCTTTGGATTCTGTTTGCCAGCCACGGCACAGACTTTCCTTTGTCCCGTCTCTGCCAGGCAACCAGGGCCTTTGGTGGGCAGCCTTTCATTTTTTTTTCATAAGATATTTATTAAAAATTTAAAGTGTTACCAAATAAAATAAAAGCAGTAGGAAAAACAAAATAAAAATAGTTAACAAAGTAGAAAAAGAAAAAAAACCAAACCCCTTCCAACCACATGAATACAAATTCAAAAATAAGAAAAGGTGACAGGAAAAAAATACAAAAATACATCACAAACAATTAAAAACATTTAAAAACAAATTCATTATTCTCAAATCCTCAACTGTCATTACCTTCTTTCTTTGACCTCCTCCTCCTCCCTTTCTTTGTATCCTAGTTATTAATTATCCCAGCAAATCCTTTCCATATTTCATAATATTCTGTCATTACATTACCCTAAACTGTTTTAATCTTATCTTTCTATAATAAAATAAATCTTAAAGCTTAAAACTTTAATCTTATCCTTACCAACTTCTCATAACCATAATATTCTTTCATAATTCTTTAAACATCTTTACTAAAGCCAAGTAATTTCATTCCAACATTTTTCTAACATTCATCAATTTTATAAAACAGTTCTAATGGTAAAAAAAAAGAGATGCAAACAGATCCAATCTTCATCCAACGTCCCTTCCTCCTGGTTCCTGGTTTTGTCAGTCCTTATTATCCCGTCGATCTAGCCCATTAACCTGGCAGCCTTATATCCGAGGCCCTCAAGTCTCTTCCATGTCCCTTCCGCAGCTCTTCTTCATATTTGTAACTGTATTTTCCCTTGTCTCCTGCTCGTGGTAACTCCAGCTTGGCAATATTTTTAACCCTTCTCGACAGATCAGCCCCTTTTCCATATTCAACACCGAATTCCATATGATATTTAAAAGCATGTTTCAAGGACCCTCCAAAATTAAGAGCCCCCACAATCCCAAACATCTCACGGCCCATTGCCAGATTTGAAAAGTCCAAACATCCCAGCATAGGGGGGTCAATCCAGCCCCCCATTTCCAAACCAAACCAAACTTTCTTTCCAAATCTGGCTTTTTCCAAGTTCATCTGTCAAATCCGAAAACTCATATTCCTGTTGGGCCTGTTCTGTCAGGACACACTCCTGATTTAATTCCTGGGTGGGCTCCACATATTTTCCCACTGTCTGTTCAAAATTTCCCACTGCCTGTTCGAAATTTCTCGTCGAAGTCGCCATCCAATTCACCTTCTCGTGTAACTGTTCCAGTAGGGCATTTGTTTTATAAAAAGCACACAACAAAGCTTCTGAATACATTGTCTTGCAAGGTCAAATGCCTGTTCCCACGATTGTAATCTGTAACAGCTGCTAGCTCCCTGGAGTTGGTTACAGTTACACAGTCTCCCTCTAGGGGGAAAACTTCTATTTATTCTTGCAACAAAGTTTCCCTTTTTGATATACTTTGTCAATATTTGTTGCTTAAAGATGTGAAGAGAAGCAGTGGAATCGCTATGTTTCTCTTCTTTTAGCTATCTGTCAAAAACGCTTGTCTCTGGTCAATGAACTTCAAACGTCAGTCCTGACACCCCGCTCCAGGATCAGGACGGAGGAAAGTTACTTTACTTTAAACTCACTTTAAACAGTCCAGAAAAGATCCCCCCTTCTCCTGCTGTCGAAGGGGGGTTCCACAATTTTAAATGATGAAATCCAATCCTTTAAAGGCGATTTTCTAAGCTCTAGTTTACGTTGTCTTTGCTTTATTCTGTCTACAAAAGAACGGAAGGCTGACTTCCTGTTTAGACCATCTCGTTCCGTACCAAATTAAAATAGGTTTTAAAAATCCAATTCCTTTCTGCTCGCAAGTCCTTATTTAATGTCCAGTTGTTCAAAGTCTAAGTACTCACGGGTGCTTATTTTAGAGTCCAAATTGTCCGAGGAAAAAGGCAGCGCTCTCCAGCAACGGCTATGCGGCTTCACTCCACGGGAATAGCAGTTGACTCACAGCACCGCGCCACTTCCCCCTCTTCACTTCGGAGCCCGTTAGTGGGTTCCTTAGCGAGTTGGGGGGGCGCTAAAGGTGCCCGCCGAGTCCCATGGTCACAGGCTTCATCCGCCTGTGATTTTTAAAAGGGTCCCCGCTTCGCCGTAGCGGAGAAGACCCGTTTCCCGCGGAGCTAGTCCCTCCTGTTCAGAGGGAGTCCGCCATTGCCGATGGCGCCACCCCGGAAGTCGCTGGTGAGCAGCCTTTCAGTTAAGAGAGAAGCTCATCCTTCGGCTTCATGCCTGCTCTGGAAGTTCAAAAAAGCATTTTCTGGGCTGGGGAGAAGCGCTTGGGAATCAGGAATGGTCTGGCTGCGGAAGGGGAGTCACTACAACCTGTCCCTGAATCGCCCCGGTGACTCTTGCCTTTTTCTCCCCCACCCCGCCAGGTGAACTTGACCCGGAGAGGATGGGCTCCGGCATCCAGTACGGGGACGCCTCCCTGCGACAGCTGCGGCAACCGCGAGGGACCCAAACACAGACCCGGCAGCAATGCAACTGTTAGAGCCGGCGCCAGAGCATGCCTGGAAACTGCCTTGCAAGGTCAGCTGGGGGGGAGGCTGTGGAGGAAGCCCCACTGCAGAGGCTCCTGTCCAGGGTGGGGAGGGGAGTGCTCTGGAGCTGAGCGCAAGGGTGGCAGAATTGGGCCTGGACCCTTAAGGTTGGGGTAGGATGTGGGGAGTCCTTCCAATGTCCCTGCTTCTCCGCAATTGCGCATGGCATGGTGAAATCAGAGATGGAAAAGCCTTTCTCCCTGCCACTTGCGGACATCGGATGAAGGCAAATGCGGGAAGGTTCAGGACCGATAAAAGTTGTCATTCACGCAGTTCATCGTTGGAACTGTGGAACTCACTCCCACAGGAGGAAATAAAGGTCAGCTTACCTCGATGGCTTGAAAAGAGGAGGAGGCAAGTTCCTGGAGGAGGAGAGGGCTATTGATGGCTCTGCTGCTCCTCCATAGTTGGAGGTAGCTATGCTTCTGAATGCCGGTAGCTGGAAACCACAAGAGAAGGGAGAGGGCGCTTGTGCTCGGATCCTGCTTGCGGGATTGGGGGCATCTGGTTAGCCTCTCTGAGAACTGGATGCTGGACTAGACGGGCCACTGGCCTGATCCTGCATTCTGGCTCTTGTTCGGTCCTTGTGGAACCTCCAGGCCCAGAGGCAGTCTATCGCCATTCCTAGGCTCTTAGGGGTATTTGGCCACAGTGAGAGCCAGACGCTAGACTACGTGGCGCCCCTTTGGCCTGATCCCTATATAATAATAATGAATAATAATAATTATTATTATTATTTATTATTTATACCCCACCCATCTGGCTGGGTTTCCCCAGCCACTCTGGGCGGCTTCCAACAAAACACTAAAATACAATAACCTATTAATCATTAAAAGCTTCCCTAAACAGGGCTGCCTTCAGATGTCTTCTAAAAGTTTGGTTGTTATTTTTCTCTTTGACATCTGAAAGGAGGGTGTTCCACAGGGCGGGTGCCACCACCGAGAAGGCCCTCTGCCTGGTTCCCTGTAGCTTGGCTTCTCGCAATGAGGGAACCGCCAGAAGGTCCTTGGAGCTGGACCTCAGTGTCTGGGCAGAATGATGGGGGTGGAGAGGCACCTGTTACCTGCAGTGAGGAAACTGAGGCAGGCGACTTAGCAGCCAGGCCCTGGAGTGAATCATGGGAAGAGGCGATGCCCTTCTAGCGCTGCCGTTCGCTGAGCTGCTTCTTCTTCCCTCCCCTCCTTTCTTGTCTCTCAGTGCTGGGACTCTGCCTGCTTTGGACCCAGGGCCGTACGAAGCACTGCCGCCACCACCGCCTCCTCCTCTTCTTCCGGGGACAACCTGCCCCGTTGGCCTCCTCACTCTCCCAAGCCTTCGCCCTCCATCTCTGCGCTGCTGCTGCCTCCTTCCTCCTCGTCTCCCTCCCCGGAAAGAAGCTTTGCAGGAGCGTTGCTACCAGGCGGGCAACGTACAGGAGACTCTGGCGCCGGTCGGTTGCTTTTCCCTGGCACAGGCCGAGAGCCCCTCACTCCTCCTGGCCACCCTGTGACTCTTGGTGGCTTTGAGGTCAGTGGGCTCTGTGCTGACAGTGACGGCAGGAGACGGAGATCCACAAAAGAGTCCGAGAAGGGGGGTGTTGGTGTCACTATGGAGATATTTAACTTGCCTTTCCCCCAATCACCTCCCTTCAAGTGAATCTTAACCCCCCCCCCTTTTGAGGAGAATATGGCCCGGTTGGAGGTGTTTTTACAGGGCAGAGCGGGGGCCGCCCTCTCTGCGGTTCCCTCATAGGAATATTCTGCCTGAGGAGCCAACCCAGACAGACCCTCTTCCTGAGCAGCCTCTATGGGGCTTCCCTTGCGAGGTGGGACCCAGCTAGAATTTGCACGTCTGTGGGTGTGTGTTCCTCTCGCTGCTTTGTGCCCATTGGAAGGGGCGCCTTCTGTTTCTCCCAAAGCCATGGATTCCTTTGCAGGCCCTCCCCTCGCCCGCTCTCCTCCCTCCGGGGCAAGGGGGGGCAGGCTTGAATGCACAACCCCCGTGTCCCCATCACTTTGCGTGTGAGAAATGTCCTTCCTTGGGGATGTGTGTTTGTGTGTGTGTTTTGCACAAACGTCGCTCTCTCCGCCGGACGCCCCCTGTTGGTCTGAGCGAAGAGTCCACATCTGCAGAGAATGAGCCATAGCTTATGTGTTCAGGATCACACCCCCCACCCCGTTGCGATGGGAGGCCGGCCGTGTCTCTGTCTGTGTGCCCCTTCCCCTTGCTGCTCTCACGACCCTCCCTTTGGGTTGTCGCCTGTGAGTGTCATGAGAGGCTCCCGTGCTTCAAAACCGGTGACCAGGCACCGCTGCAAAATGCTTGCGAGATTTTCTGGCCCGGGAGCTTAAGGCGAGCCCCTTTCCTCTCCAGGAGCCCTCCCTGCTTTGACTCTGAGTTATTTGGGTCGCCCCTCCAGCAGAACCCCCTTCTTGCGGCTTCAGAAATAAACCCACTTTCCAAGCTCTAAACCCAGCAGAACTTCCCATCCGAGTCTCAAGTGGGATTTACTCTGGAAAAGTCCTTTGGGGTGGGCGGGTGTCTGTCATTGTTTGCAAGAAGGTCTAGGAGCCGGGTATCTCCGCCCCCCCACCCCAATCCTCTCTCCTTTGTAGTGTCTTGTCTTCAAGGGGGATCCCTTTTCGAAAGACCTTTTCTGATGACTTCCCACCTCTCCTCTGCTCCAGAGAGTCTTTCTCTGGATTTCTCTGGGGTGTTCTGAGTGTCATGGTAGCTCCCAGGCACCAGCGCGGCTGGCTTTCAACCAAACCAAGCCCAAACCCAGCACGAGAACAGGGGAGCTGGGGCCTGTGCACAGGCCTTGCCTCTGAGCATGGCTGGAGTTCTGTCCCCCCTCCCTCTGCCTTGCCTTGCTTTACAGACACCTGACATGGGTTGGGGAGCCGTTGCTGGAGTATCAGAGGCGCTTTGAGAGACACCCCCCCCTTCCACATCCCCTCCATCAGCTGAGCAACTCCTTCAAAAATGTCCCAAGAGGGGAGAAGGCTGACAGGGGGGAGGGTGTGCCAGTGAGAGAGAACTAGTTAGAATTTTCTTTTGCCTTTTTAAAATACCCCCCCCCAAAGGTATAATGCTTAACTCTGTTATTTATTACTTCTGTGTCGGGGGGGGGGGGAAAGCCCTCGTTGCCTCCTGGGGGTTTCCGTCCTCTTTCTGGCCCCATCCCCAAATGCTTCCACACAAACAAATCTCTCTCTCTGTCTCAGATTCCAGGTAGCCCTCCCTGGCGATTTGCCCCGAGGTGGGCAGGGAAGGGGGTGTTTCTGGGAGTGGAGGGGCTCCTTTTATCAATCAACGGTTACGAAAAAGAGTTTATGGCCCAGATGTGCTGGTTGATTTCTCTCTCTCTCCAGTTGCAAACATTCCCTCCAGTTTTAAGGCTGTGAAACTTGATTTCTCCTACATAAAATGTTCTTTCGTTTTGTTTTCTTTTTCCAAAGTTGGAGACTGGTGGTGCCTTTCTTTCATTCATTCATGAATGAATGCGTTTGTTTGTTTGTGTGTGCGTTTGCTAGCCAAGCGGCAAAAGAGCAAAGAATTTCCACGATGTACAAAGTAAAAGCAGGGAACATGGATGGCCAGGCAAAAACCTAAGAACCCAGCCAGATGGGTAGGGCATAAATAATTATTATGATTATTACTGAGAACTGCACCTACCCAAGGCTGCATCTTGGGGGACAAGGTTGTCTGGGAGGGATTACGCTCCCAGTTACACCCCTCCAGCCCTTTCCAGGTTCACACACTCCCCACCCCAGAGCGTCGGGATATTTGCACAGCGGTTTTCCTGCCACGGCTCTAAGCTCTTTGCGTAGGCTGGTGGCGAAAGGCCAACGGAGCCGGCCATCGAGTCGATACAGCCCAAAGTTAAAGCTTGAAGAATAAGAGAGCATCTTCAATTTGAGAACGCTCTTCTGCCTCCCTCCTAAAACCTCCAGGAAGGGAGTGGGCAAGACTTTCACTGACTTAAATGACTTGGTTTTCTCTAAGCCTCAGCAGTTCCTGGGAAGGTTTGTTTGTTTGTTTGGGGGGGGGGAGGGGAGAAGAGAATGAAGTGGTTTCCATGGTGACGGGATGCAGGCACCACTGAGAGGAGCATCCTGCCCCCCCAATAGCAGCCGTGCCTCCCCAGTCCAGTCTGATTAGACACCAGTCTGCCATTGCATTCCTTCTGATCGGAGAGGAAATGTGAGAGATTTCATTACATTCTGAAGATTATATATAAATAATAATAATAATTTTTATTTACCGTATACCCCGCCCTCCCCAGCCAAGGCCGGGCTCAGGGCGGCTAACAAGCAATAATAAAAACAAGTTGAATGAATACAACTTAAAATACAACATTAAAATATTGAAACATTAAAATATTAAAATGCAGCCTCATCACAGGAGGAGAAAGGAAAAAGAAAAAAGAAAGAGGGGGAGGGGATCAAGTGGATTCCAAGCCAAAGGCCAGGCGGAACAACTCTGTCTTACAGGCCCTGTGGAAAGAAATCAGATCCTGCAGGGCCCTGGTCTCAGGAGACAGAGCGTTCCACCAGGCCGGGGCCAGGGTTGAAAAGGCCCTGGCTCTGGTTGAGGCCAATCTAACTTCCTTAGGGCCTGGGACCTCTAGGGTGTTACTATTTATGGACCTTAAGGTCCTCCGCGGGGCATACCGGCAGAGGCGGTCCCGTAGATACGAGGGTCCTAGGCCGTCCTACATATACAATCTATATATGTAGATTGTAATTGCATCTCTGCATGTGATATTATAAAGCTTGGCAGCTTGGAAATCATCAAACCGTAGAACCGGCAGAGTTGGGAGGGGTCCCTGAGGGTCATCCAGTCCAGCCCCCCTCAATGCAGCAGTCACAGTGAAAGGATCCCTGAGAGACGGCCACCCAACCTCTGCTTGGAAACCTCCAGCAAAGGACCGTCCGCCACCTTCTGAGGGAGTCTGTTCATCTGTGCCAAGGATGGGGGTCCCGTGACTCTCCATGTGTTGCCAACTGGCAGCCCCATTGAATTGCAATCTTCGGGGCCACAGGTTCTTGCAACCCCACTGCCATTGGCCTGGTTTCTGACCAGTTGTGTGTGTGTGTTTGTGCATTAGACACTGGAATCGGGGGGGGGGGGAATGTGGGCAATAAACCAACCGTATTCACAATGTTTTCCCAATTTCAGGGATGATGTGGGGGAAGACTGTACTGCCCACCCATGTTGCTGGAGTCTGATGCCAGTCAGCTCAGCCAGAGGTCTGGGAAGGGGTGTGTGTGCAGTCCAGCAATACCCCCAGGGCAGCTTATGTTGCCCACCCTGCACTCACGGTCTGGCTTCAGCTGTGAGAGGGATGGACTGAATGGGGGGGGGGGGGAGCATACAGGTGGGTAACTGAGATGATGCCCCCTCGATGTTCTTGGGCTCCCGACTCCCATCAGCCCTAAAGATCTGGCCTCATGGGAGTTGTAAAGGTAAAGGTATCCCTGACCATTAGGTCCAGTCGCGGACGACTCTGGGGTTGCACGCTCATCTCGCTCTATAGGCAGAGGGAGCCAGCGTTTGTCCACGGACAGCTTCTGGGTCATGTGGCCAGCATGACTAAGCCGCTTATGGCGAACCAGAGCAGCGCACGGAAACGCCATTTACCTTCCCGCCGGAGTGGTACCTATTTATCTACTTGCACTTTGACGTGCTTTCGAACTGCTAGGTTGACAGGAGCAGGGACAGAGCAACAGGAGCTCAGGATTCGAACCGCCGACCTTCTGATCGGCAAGCCCTAGGCTCTGTGGTTTAGACCACAGCGCCACCCCGTCCCCTTCATGGGAGTTGTAGCCTGCCACAAACAAACTCTTCCCTGCTTCATCCTAACCCGGGGATGAGACGTCTCGCGATGCTGTTTTACAAATCTCTGCTGCGGCCGCATTTGGAAGACTGTGTCGAGTTCTGGTCGCCTTGTCTGAAAAAGGATATTGCAGAGTGGGAAATGCTCAGAAAAGCTTGCCAGGCACCTTTTGCTCAGCTTGGTGGGGTGTGAGAGACAAAAGAAACCAGGAGAATGAGCGCCAACTTAGAGAGTCACACAGAGCCACTGGCTTCATCTTGGCTCAGTGGTGAGGAGTAACAGGAGTCGCAGCCCAGCCCCACTCTGCTTAGGCCCCTTTCAGATACTGCCTATTCCTTCCCTTGCTGCATTTATATCCCCCATGTTCTGCCAAGGAGCTGGAGGCAGTGGAATGGCTTCCCTCCTCCCCATTAAATCTCCAACAACAGCCCTGTGAGGCAGGTTTGTCTGAGACAGGCAGTGACAGCCCCACGGCTGAGTGAGGATTCGAACCCAGGTCTCTCCCAGGTCCTAGTCCCGCACACTAACTGCTGTGCCACACTGGCCCTCCTATTCAGACAGTAAGCTCTAGAGTCTAGATGACAAGGGTCAGCAAACTTTTTCAGCAGGGGCTGGTCCACTGTTCCTCAGATCTTGTGGGGGCCAGACTATCTATCTATCATCTATCATCTATCTATCATCTATCATCTATCTATCATCTATCTATCATCTATCTATCTATCTATCATCTATCTATCTATCTATCTATCTATCTATCTATCTATCTATCTATCTATCTATCATCTATCTATATTGGGGAGGGGGAATGAACGAATTCCTATGCCCCACAAATAACCCAGAGGTTCATTTTAAATAAAAGGACACATTCTACTCATGTTAAAACGCTGATTCCCGGACCGTCTGCGGGCCGGATTGAGAAGGCGATTGGGCCGGATCCAGGCCCCGGCCCTTAGTTTGCCTACCCATGATCAAGAAACTTGCTTTAATAAAATAAAAATAAAACCTGCAGCTGCCAAGACGCTGTGCCCTGGTACTGACCACCAAGGCTGCTTGAACCCCCAGCAACAGCCTGTCTCTTCTCCCCCTTCTTTCCCACCGCAATGACACCGTGCAGAGGACAGCAGACCAACTGCATTGCAGCGGGTTGCGCTAGATGACCCGGCGGGGTCCCTTCCAAGGCCGCGATCCTATGGCCAGGCGCTGCTGCCCTGCTCCGAAAAGGCGTAAAGAGAAGAAAGGAGCCCGGTAGAAGGAACCCCAGGTTGCCCCCCGAGGGGTGGGGAGAGCTGGGGGGGGTGTCCCTCCCAGGTATTGGCGAACTACAACTCCCATCCTCCTGGGAGTTGTAGTCCGGGAGCCCCCCATCCCTTCTCCCATAGGCGCTCCTCTTCGGCCCGCCGCGCAGGGCCGGCAGGTGGCGGGTCTCCGCGCGCGCCGCGCTCTGCACATGTTCAGAGAAGCGCCGCCACGCCTCCCCGGCCGAGCCTTTGGTCGGCGGCCGAGGCTCCTCCTCCCCGCGCAGCCGGGCTCGGGCTCGTCGGGCCGGCGAACAAAAGCGGAGGGCGGCGGAGGAGGAGGAGCGACGGAAGGAGGAGAGGAGGAGGAGGAGGAGGAAGAAGAGGCCTCGCGGCGGCCGGGGGCGCATTGAGGACTAGCCGCTTGCGACAACAGATCCCTCCCGGCGAGCCCAGGTACGAGAGGCGGAATGGGGGCGTCACCAGGGGGCGCAGGCTGGACCCCCTAAATCCCTGCACCCCTCTTCCCGGGGGGGGGGGTTACCGCAATGGCTCCCCTGATCCCCCCCCGCAGTCCTGGATCCCTCCTCCCGGGGAGCCCTCCCGCAGTGGGCGCCCCTCTTTCAACCCCCCCAACCGAGCCCCCCCCAAACAATCGCGCCGGTTCTCCGGCCAACTTGGGAAACTCGCCTTTTCCTTCCTTGCGCGCGCTCAGGGGGTGCTTTTTGGGTGGCTGCTCTGGGTGTTTTTTTTTGGGGGGGGTGTCCAATCCCTCTCTGCCTCTCCCGGTCGCCCCCCCTTCCCTCTTTTTGTTTCATCTCTGCCATTCCCCCATCCTTTCCCCAAGGAGCTGGGGGGGGGCACCGTCCTGGTTCTCCCCTTCCTCCTTTAACCCCCCACCCCGCAAGGTGGGTTCGGCTCAGAGAGGCAGCGGCTGGCCCTCCAGGTTGAAGTCCGGGAGAGGGGTGGGTGGGATTTGAACCCATGTCCCCCAGCTTTGATCTCCACCCCAACCCTGCGAGGTAGAGATCCGTGAAAGGCGGCAAACTGAGCCAAGTGGGATGATTTGAACCCGTGCCCAGAGCAGCTTGGGTGGGGAGGGGGATGTTGGCCTAGTGCAGATCTTTGCCTTGACCTTACCTGCCTTTCAACCCCCCCCCCATATTAGGCAAGGGGGCAGAGCACCCCCCCACTGCAACATGGCACCCCCAAGAGTTTCTTCTCCGTGAACTGCCTTCCTGCCCGCACCTGAATCCGCCCCGGCCGCAAGATGGCGCCGGCCCCCGCCTGCTCCCGGGACATGCCATGGAGGAGTCGCGCCCACCGGACGCCGCGCTAGGGTTCCCCCCCTGCCAGAGGATGGGTCGGGGCAGCCAGGGCAGAGAGGCCTGCCCCCTGGAGGGCGAAGGGGCAGCCGTGGGGAGCCTCCTCCTGTTGGCACTCAATGGGCACCCTAAACGCCGCAGGGCAGAGCACGGCAGCGACGACGACCCTGCGGGCGAGGGGGGGCCCAAGAGGCAACGAGAAGCCCCCCCGGAGACCCGGGCACCCCCTTCGGGGCGCCTGGCACTGGACTACGTGGTGCCCTGCATGAACTTTTATGGGATCTGCGTCAAGGACTCCTTCCTCGGGGAGGTTCTGGGCGCCCGGATTCTGGCGGAGGTGGAGGGGCTCCACCGCAGTGGCAAGTTCCGCGACGGGCAGCTGGTCAGCCAGAGGGCAGTGCCGCCCCACACCATCCGGGGGGACCAGATCGCCTGGGTGGAGGGCTGGGAGCCCGGGTGCCGTGCCATCGGAGAACTCATGGCGCACGTCGACCGGCTCATGCTTCAGTGCGCCGGCAGGCTGGGCACCTACGACATCCGCGGACGGACCAAGGTGAGTTCCGGAGGGTCCCCCAGGGCTCATCTAGTCCAACCCCGGCAGTGCAGGACTCCCGGCTCTCTGTGTGCATGTGAAGAGTGCATTTCCCTCTCTGCGTAAAGTAGGTTTCTACAAAATGCTTTGCTTTCTTGTCCCTGCGCTGGCCTAGAGGGGGCACATCCTGCTTCCGGTGGGTGGGTGGGTGTCCGCATTGGCCTTTTGGAACTCTGCACGGGAGCAGAGGACTCTTTTTTTTCTGCTTTGCCCATGTGCGAGGTGGCAGCGTGGGAGGTGGTTTGGGTCGTGTTGCGTCCGTGCTTCCGAATGTGCAGTTGGTGCAGAGATTTAGGTTGGGAAAGCCATTGTATCGCCCTGGAATTGTGTTTTTGGAAGGGACCCCCAGAGGTCATCCATTCCAACCCGCTGCAAGGCAGCGATTGCAGCTGAAGAATCCCTGAGAGACGGCCGTCTGACCTCTGCTTAGACACCTCTGCGGCTCCACCATTGAGCGGCTCCTTGGCAAGCCCTTCCTCGTAATAATATTGATCTTACCTCCTGAAACAGCAGAAAACAAGCTTGTGCCATCTTTATTCCTGCCTTGCAGTGGGGTGGGTTGGACTGGATGACCTTGGGGTGTCCCTTATAGGTGTACGATTCTAGAATCACAGAACTGCAGCGTTGGAAGGGACCCTGAGGGTCATCCAGTCCAACCCGCTGCAAGGCAGGAATATTTCACCCCACTTGGGGCTCAAACCCACAACCCTGAGATTAATTGTCTCGAGCTTTACCGACAGGCCTTCTACCCCCACAGCCTGCGATACAGGAACCACAGCAGGATCTGGTGGTCTCCCTGGTGCCCCCTGCTTTGCCGTGTGCCTGAAATGTGATGCTGGGGGCCAGGAGCTCCCCAAGGCTTTCCCCTGCTCTGCGCCCCCCCTTCTAGCAACAGCTGGACCTTTGGTGGAAACGCTCAGCTGTTGCGGACGCCGGCGACCTCTGGGCCAGCCAGGGCGGGTCCTGGGGGGTCCTGGGCCTCCTGCATTTGGGGTGGGGGTCTGGGGAGGAGGAGGGGGCTCCCAGGACCCCTGGAGGTGTTGCATTGCAAGGGCACCCTACCACAACCCGTGTTGCCTCTTTGGGGTACCTGTCAAGGGGTTGCTAATTCATCCCACCTGCCAGAGGGAGGTGGGAGCCTTTTCCTGTCTCGGGGGGTGGCTGGGGGGGGGTCCTTTTCCGCTTTCCTGGAAAGACAGAAGCACACAGAGGCAGTGTCGGCCAGACGAGAACTGTACCTGTTGTGTAACGAGCGCACAGATAGTTGTGGGGTCCCTGGAGAAGGTGGATTTTGGAATCACTGTGGAATGCACAGCAGGGAAAGAGTGTCTCTGAGGACGTCCAGGGTGCATTTCTAAGAAACAGCAGCCAACTCACCCTCCTGCGTTCCTAGAACTGGGGGAGGAGCTGAGCCCCTTGGTGTTTGTGTGCTCTGTGGGGCAGGGAAGGGGGCTAGACAGTCTTGTGATTTTGCACCTATCATTTCCGCAAAGAACTTTGCCCTGCTCTCTCTCCTGTTTCAACCGGCGCTGTCGTTCTGATCTTCTCCCAGCACGCCTTTCCCTAAATCGTAGGATCGTTGAGTCGAAGGGCACCCCCAGCGGTCATCTAGCCCAACCCGCTTCAAGGCAGGAATCCCAGCTGAGGGGTCCCTGACAGGGGGCCCTTCAAACTCTGCTTTATTCTCTGCTTCAAGCAGCCCTTCTTACTATCAGAAAGTTCTTCCGGGTATTGAGTTGGAATCTTCTTTCTTGCAAGTTGAAGCCATGGGTTCAAGTCCTGCCTTCCGGAGCAATCTAGGGTCTGGCTTGGTTGCTCTATTGAAAGGGACGCTCAGAGGGCCCCTCACTTGCAAGTTATTTTTATTCTTTATTTATTAAATTTATATACCACCCTTTTATCTGAAGATCACAGGGCATTTGACAATATAAAAACACAAACAAACAAACAAACATTACCCCCCCCCCCACTTGACACATTTAGTTTAACATTCAAAAGCCTGGTTAAATGGGAATGTTTTTTGCCTGGTGTCTGAAGATGTGCAGTAAAGTCCCCAGGCGAACCTCCCTGGGGAGAGTCTTCCACGAACGGGGAGCCACCCCACAAAAGGCCCTGCTCTCGTGCTGCCAGACCTCTCGGATGATAATCAGAGGATCTGGGTGGGTTCAATGGGGAGAGGCGGCCCTTGAGATACTGCGGTTCCTCGGCAAAACCGGCACTTTGGAGGGGGCCCAGAAACCGATCAGCAGCCGGCGCAGTCCGTCTCGGCCCGGTGATTAGCCTGGCGGCCCAATTCTGCTCCCGCTAGAGTTTCTGAGCCGTCCTTGGAGGACGCCCCATGCAGAAGACCTTGCAGTAATCCAGAATAAAGGCCGACAGCCGTTTTCCCTGCCTAGACCCTCTGCCTCAAACGGGTGCTGGGGCTTAGCTGCGAAGACTGCTTGGCTCAGAGCCATCCCGCAGAGCTCTTTGCGCCCGGATCGGTGTCAGGAGCCACCCAGGCTGGCCCTGCGGCTTTTTTGGCAACCCCGGCTGCCCCCTTTTGTCACGGTCCCCGGCTGACCCCTGGCTCCCTCCTTCCCAGTGGGCAAAATTGCTGATGGAAGCTGATTTGCCGGACCAGCGCAGAGCTCTTCCCCTCGCCTCTTCCCTCTGTTTTTGCTTTTTCCTGCAACGTTGGCAGGATCTTTTATTTTTGGGGGGTGGGGGTGGGTTGCAGGGGGCTGGGACGGGGGACGCAGCATTCGCCCCTAGAGGCAGCCCTGACTCCCTGTTTCCCAGTAGGGAGAGGAATTTGTGAATTCTAGGAAAGGCCTGGCTGCCTCCATCTCTTTCCTGGAATCAGAGAGAAATTTGCAGCCCTCCAGCTGTTACTGATCTGCAGTGCCTGCCATTCTCCCTGCCTTCTGGGAGTTGGAATTTGATCGCATCTGGGGGGGGGGGGTTGCTGAGGACGGCATAATATTTTTTTTTGGGGGGGCAAGGTGGGGTAGAGGCAGTGTTAGAAACTCAGATTTATAAGCGAATCGGAATGCCTGGCTGCCATTTATTGGAATTTATTGTGATTTATTTATTATTCATTTCATTCTACACCGCTTCATGTTTTAAAGGGGAAAAAACATCTCAAAGCGGTTTATAACACATTAAAACATCAAATAAAAAAGTCCATCATAAACCAGATTCAAGCTTCAAGGAAAATATTTCAGATCCTTCTCTAAGTGACGTTTGGCTTTCTCCGTATTTATTTACCTACTTAGTTTCTTGAGCTGCCCCAAAGCAGAAGTCCCTTAGGAAGCCATTGTGGTGTAGTGGTTCGAGCGTCGGACCTGGGAGATCAGGGTTCGAATCCCCGCTCTGTCATGAAGCTCACTGGGTCACCTTGGAGTCAGTCGCAGCCTCATAACCTCCCTCACAGGGTCGTTGTAGGGAGCAGCTAGACTGGTGAGTGGGAGCAGCCGCCAAGACCACATAACACCAGTCTGGAAAGACCTACATTGGCTCCCAGTATGTTTCCAAGCACAATTCAAAGTGTTGGTGCTGACCTTGAAAGCCCTAAATGGCCTCAGCCCTGGATACCTGAAGGAGCGTCTCCATCCCCATCGTTCTGCCCGGACACTGAGGTCCAGCTCCGAGGGCCTTCGGGCGGTTCCCTCATTGCGAGAAGCCAAGTTACAGGGAACCAGGCAGAGGGCCTTCTCGGTGGTGGCTCCCGCCCTGTGGAACGCCCTCCCACCAGATGTCAAAGAGATAAACAACTACCTAACTTTTAGAAGACATCTGAAGGCAGCCCTGTTCAGGGAGGTTTTTAATGTGTGACATTTTAATGTATTTTTAATCTTTGTTGGAAGCCGCCCAGAGTGGCTGGGGAAGTACAAATAAATAATAATGATAATAATGATAATAATAATAATAATAATAATACAGTGGTACCTCAGGTTAAGAACTTAATTTGTTCTGGAGGTCCGTTCTTAACCTGAAACTGTTCTTAACCTGAAGCACCACTTTAGCTAATGGGGCCTCCTGCTGCTGCTGCGCCGCCAGAGCACAATTTCTGTTCTCATCCTGAAGCAAAGTTCTTAACCCGAGGTACTATTTTTGGGTTAGCAGAGTCTGTAACCTGAAGCGTATGTAACCCGAGGTACCACTGTAATAATAATAATAATAATAATTAATAATAATAAACGGAGGAGGGGGTGAGCCATGTGCCAACTTGGCACCCAGAGATCTCCATTGGGTTGCAATTGGACCCAGGGCAGTTGCAAAACATGCCTGGCGAATTTCGAACTCTGGACCAAGTGACCCTGAAGCGTGCCTGTGCTCTGGGAGGTGCACCACTGTGGGGCTGGCTTGAGGGAGGCATGTTCTCTCCTCCGCCCCTGGTGGGGTGGGGGTGCCGGCTGGATTCCTGCATTGCGGGGGGGGGGGGGTTGGACTAGATGGCCTCTGGGGGTCCCTCCCTTGTGGCAACTGAAAGGCAAGCATATTAATTGAGGTGGGGCCCCCAGTGCCGTCCTCTCCAACGATCCCCTAATGCGGACGCCGCAATAAAATCCACAGGCCCCTCTGTTTTTACTGCAGAAGCTGCGACGCTGAGGCCTCCCCTCCTGCCCCGCCAGCTTCCATGGGGCTCAGCTGCGTTGGCCCCCTTCTCACTCTTTGGAAAGTGCTCCTGCACAGACACCCTGGTGCAGGAGATTTGCCTTGGGCATGTTCCCACGGGGGCAGCAGCCTCAGGCCAAAGGGAGGTTCTTGCTGTCCAGGACTCCTGGGTCCTCTTCTTTGACCGTGGGGAGGGCCTGAGAGTCCAAAGTTTTTCCTTACTGGGTTGCTGCCAGGATTTTAAAGGAGGTGCAGAAAGGGGGCAGGGGGAGGAAGTCCAAATTCCTGGATTCCTGGATTCCAACCCCATCTCCCCCCAAAAGCAGGGAGCAGCTGGGCGAGCCGATCCGATTTTATATTTTTATTCTGCTTTCCAGCAATCCCTGAGCTCCCTGTGACTCACAACAGCCTCTCAAAAAGCCACAGAGATCAAACGCAGCTGCAGATTCGCCGCAGCAATTAATGCCGTTCGGTCCAGTCTCAGCCGCTCCACGCGTTGCCAGGATACTTCCTCCAGATCAGTGGGAAGTGGTCCAGAGGCTGCTTATCGCATCCTTTGTTCCCCTGCACCCCCACTGCGGTGGGTGCAAAAATTGAGGCCTTGCCAGCCTGCCAGAGAGCTGATTCTTGGCTTGACTCGCTGTGTGATTGTGTGGGGTCTCCCTCCATGTCCTGGCACGACCCCTGCAGGCGCCTAGCGAAGGGGAAACCGAGGCACAGCAGGCCACCTCCCCTTCCCGCCGCCTCCTGGAGCGCGAAGGGGCTCATTATCTCGAGTCGTCTAAGGGCAGAGCTGAGCCGTGTCCTCGGCTGACCCCGCCGGCAGCCTTCCACGCTTTGGTCCGAGAGCAGATCCTGCGTCACGGGGACTTCATGTCCTTGGTGCTACCGGGAATGCGAGGGAACAGGACGCACCAGCCTTTTGCCCCCGGGGGGGGGGGAGATTACAGCCTCTCTCGCCTCCTTCTCTGCCCCCCCTCTTCTGCTGTGGACTTTCTTGCAGGGTTGAGAAGCGGTGAGATTTTGGCTGCTGGCTTTGCTTGCAACCCCACTTTATTTTTGTTTGTTTGTTGGGGGGCAGAGATCTGTTGGAAAATCATTTGGCCCCCTCCTGCTCAGCATCTCCCTCCTGGCCAGGCAGCAAACGGTGACCCTTTCTTGTCTCTCTCTCCACCCCCCTTCTACAAAATCTCAGGTGTCAGCCCTTTAATAATAATAATAATAATAATAATAATAATAATAATAATAATAATATTTTTATTTATATCCCACCCTCCCCAGCCGAAGCCGGGCTCAGAGCGGCTAACAACAGTAAAATGATAATACATTATAAAATCATTTCATTATAAAATTAATTCCAATCAGATTTCATTTCTCAGGCTTTCTCCCCTCCAGAATTTCCTCTCCAGGGCTTTGACTTTTGAAGTAGTTTTGCTGTTCCTTTGCTTTCTGTTTTAGTAGCGGAGAGGGGCCCCTGGGCATACGCAGAATTCTTTTTGCTCAGGGACCCTAAAAAGGTGTCGCGTGTTTTGGATTTGCACGTGGGGCGTTTGTGGGAGCGCACCCCGTCTTTGTCTCGCAGGGACGAGGGGCTCGCAGTGTGGGGAAGAAGTACCCCAAGGAGGTTGTGGGGGGAGGGAGCAAGCTCTTGGGGTCAAGAGCCCCCTGGCGGCCTTGGGGACCCCTCCTCAAACTAGTCTCAGGATGGAGGCTTGGCTTCTGCTGTGCTCAAAGGCAGGGGAGTTTTCTCATTTTTCAGAAATTACAGTCATACCTCGGGATAAATGTGCTTCAGGTTGAGCGCCTTCGGGTTGCGCTCCACAGCGACCCGGAAGTAACGGAGCGCGTTACTTCCGGGTTTCGCCACTCGCGCATGCGCGGACGGTCAAAATGACGTCATGTGCATGCGCGGAATCGCGACCTGCGCAGACGCAGGTTGCAGTTACTTCAGGATGCAAACAGGGCTCTGGAACGGATCCTGTTCTTATCCAGAGGTACCACTGTATATTGAATTGTTTTTAATGTGTTTTGATGCAGTAACCTACCCCCCTTATGAGGAAGGGCAGGTTATTAATCAATTATCATTTTTAACTATAATTACCCTTGCTAACTATTTTAATTATTTTCAGTTATTTTTATTACCAGTTGTTAATTATTTTCAAAATTATTTTCTAATGTAATGAATAATAATAATAATAATAATAATAATAATAATCAACTGAATCCTGAAAAGGCAGAGATGTGCTGTATCCCAGGTTCTCAAGTCTAGGTTGGGGGGCTGTGCTCCCCTGCACTTTGGGGGGGGCTCCTGGATTCCCCCCGTCCCTGGGGGGCTCAGGTGGCCTTGGTATTGGGGACACACACACACTTTTATCTCCATCTACAGCCCCTATTGGACAGAGATGACTTGGCCACTTCAACTCCACACTCTGGCAATTTCCAGGCTGGATTACTGCAATGTGCTCCTCATGGGGCTGCCCTTGAAGACTGCTGGGAAACTTTGGTCGGTCCCAAACACGGCAGCCAGATTCCTGTCTAGGATTCTCTTTAGATCTCATATTAGCCCCGATTTAAAGCAGCTGCTCTGGTTGCCGGTTCTTTTCCGGACCTAATTTGAGGTCCTCTGTCCTCTTCCCCCATGCTTTTCAACATCTACATGCAGCCGCTAGGAGAGATCATCAGGGGGTTTGGGCTGGGTGTTCATCAGTATGCGGATGATACCCAGCTCTACCTCTCTTTTAAATCAGAACCAGTGAAGGCGGTGAAGGTCCTGTGTGAGTGTCTGAGGCGGTTGGAGGATGGATGGCGGCTAAGTGATTGTGGTTGAATCCTGACAAGACAGAAGTACTGTTCTTGGGGGACAGGGGGCGGGCAGGTGTGGAGGACCACCTGGTCCTGAATGGGGTAACTGTGCCCCTGAAGGACCAGGTGCGCAGCCTGGGAGTCATTCTGGACTCACAGCTGTCCATGGAGGCGCAGGTCAAGTTACAGGGAACCAGGCAGAGGGCCTTCTCGGTAGTGGCACCTGCCCTGTGGAACGCCCTCCCACCAGATGTCAAAGAGAAAAATAACTACCAAACTTTTAGAAGACACCTGAAGGCAGCCCTGTTTAGGAAGCTTTTAATGTTTAATAGGTTATTGTATTTTAGTGTTTTGTTGGAAGCCGCCCAGAGTGGCTGGGGAGGCCCAGCCAGATGGGCGGGGTATACATAATAAATTATTATTATTATTTAAACACCTGCTCACGGGTGTTTAAAGCCCTGGGTGACTCGGGACCCCAAAACCTGAACGTCTTGCTTCCTTTGCCGCAGACCCTTTTAGGTGCTGAGACGGGCACCTTGCTGGTTCCTCCAGCTGTAGGGGCTCCAGGTGGATGGGTGGCAGCCCAGGGGGAGGAGAGGGCCTTCTCTTGAGGCCCCTTGGTTTGGGGACCCCCTCCCCACAGAGATGTGCCTGCCACCTTCCTTGCACTGCTTTCATCTTTTGCTGAAGACTCACCTGTTTGCTCCGTCTCTCGGCACTCAAGGTGCATGTTTCTAAGGACACACCTTATAGCGGGAAGCTATCCTAAACTGCTTTTAATAATGTGCTTTAATTCTTGCATGTTAGGATGTCGGGGAGAAGGGCAGGCAAGGAATAGGTGGACAAAAAGGTAAAGGGACCCCTGACCATTAGGTCCAGTCGTGGCTGACTCTGGGGTTGTGGCGCTCATCTCGCTTTATTGGCTGAGGGAGCCGGCGTACAGCTTCCGGGTCATGTGGCCAGCATGACTAAGCCGCTTCTGGCGAACCAGAGCAGCGCACGGAAACACCATTTACCTTCCCGCCGGAGCGGTACCTATTTATCTACTTGCACTTTGACGTGCTTTCGAACTGCTAGGTTGGCAGGAGCTGGGACCGAGCAACAGCCAAACTGGGAGGGGTGGCTAACACCCCAGAGGACAGGATCACACTTCAAAATGACCTTGACAGATTAGAGAACTGGGCAAAAACAAACAAGATGAATTTTAACAGGGAGAAATGTAAAGTATTGCACTTGGGCAAAAAAAAATGAGAAGCACAAATACAAGATGGGTGACACCTGGCTTGAGAGCAGTACATGTGAAAAGGATCTAGGAGTCTTGGTTGACCACAAACTTGACATGAGCCAACAGTGTGACGCGGCAGCTAAAATAGCCAATGCAATTCTGGGCTGCATCAATAGGAGTATAGCATCTAGATCAAGGGAAGTAATAGTGCCACTGTATTCTGCTCTGGTCAGACCTCACCTGGAGTACTGTGTCCAGTTCTGGGCACCACAGTTCAAGAAGGACACTGACAAACTGGAACGTGTCCAGAGGAGGGCAACCAAAATGGGCAAAGGCCTGGAAACGATGCCTTATGAGGAACGGCTAAGGGAGCTGGGCATGTTTAGCCTGGAGAAGAGGAGGTTAAGGGGTGATATGATAGCCATGTTCAAATATATAAAAGGATGTCACATAGAGGAGGGAGAAAGGTTGTTTTCTGCTGCTCCAGAGAAGCGGACACGGAGCAATGGATCCAAACTACAAGAAAGAAGATTCCACCTAAACATTAGGAAGAACTTCCTGACAGTAAGAGCTGTTCGACAGTGGAATTTGCTGCCAAGGAGTGTGGTGGAGTCTCCTTCTTTGGAGGTCTTTATTTTTATTTATTTTTTTATATAAAAGGTTTTTTATTGGTTTTACAAAATTTTAAAAATAAACAAACACTTAAAAACAAACAAAAACAAAAAGAGAAAAAACCATACAAACACGCATAATTTCATATTGTTTCTCATAACCCTCTTTTCTCAGACTCCCCCATACCCCCCCCTTTCTGCATCCCAATGTCCATAGTTTTATAGCAACTCCCAATATTACTTTCCAACCTCTGTCCTTAGTTATCTCCATAATCTGACCTTATATCACTGTATCCCTTTGTTTCTGAAAACCATAACATTCTAACATTCATCAAGTTTATAATAGTCCTTAAGATAACTTTTAAATTTTCTCCATTCTTCTTCCGCCGTCTCTTTTCCTTGATCACGTATTCTGCCTGTCATCTCAGCCAATGACATATAGTCCATCATTTTCATCTGCCATTCTTCCAGAGTGGGTAAATCTTGTGTCTTCCAATACTTTGCGATAAGTATTCTTGCTGCTGTTGTAGCGTACATAAAAAAAGTTCTATCCCTCTTTGGCACCAATTGGCCGACAATGCCCAAGAGAAAGGCCTCTGGTTTTTTAGAGAAGGTACTTTTAAGTACCTTTTTCATTTCATTATAGATCATTTCCCAGAAAGCCTTAATCTTCGGGCATGTCCACCAAAGGTGATAGAAGGTACCTTCAGTCTCTTTACATTTCCAACATTTGTTATCGGGCAAATGGTAAATTTTTGCAAGCTTGGCTGGGGTCATGTACCACCTGTAAATCATTTTCATTATGTTTTCTCTTAAGGCATTACATGCCGTAAACTTAACACCGGTGGTCCATAACTGTTCCCAGTCAGCAAACATAATGTCATGACCAATATCTTGTGCCCATTTAATCATAGCTGATTTCACCGTTTCATCCTGTGTATTCCATTTCAACAACAAGTTATACATTCTTGATAAATTCTTAGTATTGGGTTCTAGCAGTTCAATCTCTAGTTTTGATTTTTCCACCTGAAAACCAATTTTCCTGTCCTGTTTGAAAAGCTCCATTATTTGATAATATTGAAGCCAGTTTTGTACTTTATGTTTCAATTTGTCATAGCTTTGTAATTTCCACTTCTCTCCATCCTGTTCCAAAATTTCCCAATACTTCGGCCATCCGACCTCCATATTGAGTTTCTTTACTGCTTTAGGTCTTTGGAGGTCTTTAAGCAGAGGCTTGACAACCATATGTCAGGAGTGCTCTGATGGTGTTTCCTGCTTGGCAGGGGGTTGGACTCCATGGCCCTTGTGGTCTCTTCCAACTCTATGATTCTATGAACAGGAGCTCACCCCGTTGCGGGGATTCGAACCGCCGACCTTCTGATCGGCAAGTCCTAGGCTCTGTGGTTTAACCCACAGCGCCACCCGCTGGTGGACAAAGAAGCCAGCAAATCCCTGCCTTGCTCAGGGTTGGTATAGATGATCCCCGGGTTCCCTTCTGACTTGACCATTCCAGGATTCCATGAAAGGCTTTGGTCTTCCTGCCCAAGTGGCTTCCGCACTCTGAGCTGGGTTGTTTTAACAATCGGACACCCCCAAATTCCTTGCGTCTGCCTGCCTGCCTGCCTCTCCCCCTTCCTTTTCTGCTCGCCCCCCATGCATGCTGCCCCCTAGGAAAAGCTACAGACTGCCCTCTTCCGCTGTTGCCCTCCCGGCCCCAGAGCGGGGGTTGCTAGGGGGTGGGCGCTTTGCAAATTCAGCTTCCCATCTCCCCCAGGCAGACCGCTTTCCAAAAGGGAGAATACGGGCTTTTGCTCCTTGTTTTTGCTTCCTGGTCGCCTGGAGGCGACTCTCCCTTCTCCATAGGCGAACCGGGAGGCGGAGCTCCTGGCAGGGGGGGCGGAGCTGGGAAGAGGCGGTCCTGGAGGTGTGTTTGGTCCGACCCCTGGCATTGACCCCTCCCTCCTCTCCCTTCCCCCCTCCCCTCCAGGCCATGGTGGCATGTTACCCCGGCAACGGCAGGGGGTACCTGCGCCATGTGGACAATCCTCACGGAGACGGGCGCTGCGTCACTTGCATCTATTACCTAAACCGGCACTGGGACAGCAAGGTACGTGGGGGAGGGGGGGTCTCTGCACCTGCCACCTGCCCCTCTGCCCCCCCCGGTCTCATGCATGGCACACATTTCCTCTTCCCCAATGCCCTGCCCTCCGTTCTGTGCCCCTTCCTCTGCCCTCTCCAGCAGGCGAAACTCCTGCGCTCGGGGGCCAACCCTGCGGAGTAGGATGCCTGGGTTCCCCCAGCAGCCTAGGACTCCGGGGTCCTGCTCTCGGCTTGCGGAAGAAGAAAGTTTGGAGGCGAAGCCTGCAGGGCTCAGTCCTGGGGCCCCGAGAAGCACCGATAGAAAGTGTGTGCCTCTGAGCATATGCAGAGTGCCTGCCCAGTGTCGGCAGACTGCAGGGACTGGGCTTCGACTGTCTGGTGCACACGGAAAGTCCCAGCCAAAGTCCTTTGGCCGTGGGGTCTTTCCGCCAGGACTCCTGGGTTCTTTCTGTTGCGGAGGCTCAGCGGAGAGCTTATGAAAGGGGAAGGTCTCTGCCGAGAGTGGGCCTGATCCGTGAAGCTTCTGGTCCAACCTCCCAGCCAGGATAGTTGTGCTCAGCCCTGGAGGCAGGGAACCCCGGGAGCGGAGAAGGGTCTTGTGTTCGAATCCTGATTGGGAGTTTCCCCACGCATCTTTTCAGCCGCTGTGAGAAAGAGGATGCTGGCCTGATCCATCCTCTGGACTCTTCTTCTATTCCTACTTGCATTGGGTGGGGGGGGGTGTCCACGGGTGCCACCCCCCTAACCTGGATCTCCAGGCAGCCCTGTTTAGGGAAGCTTTGAATATTTGATGGATTTTAATATTTTGTTGGAAGCTGCCCAGAGTGGCTGGGGAAACCCAGCCAGATGGGCGGGGTAGAAATAATAAAATATTGTTATTATTCCACATCCAAGGTGCTCCCACTTGCACCCCAGAGCAACCAGGGGCCCAATCCCTGGCTAGAGCATTGCCCCAACTTCCTGCCACGCAGGCCCCCTCCCTTCCGTGCCCCAGATGCACCCATAGGACCCTCTCTTTGAGCACCCTGAATACCCAGCCAGGAAGTCCTCTTGCAGAGGGGCACCCAATATTCTCACGTCCCCACCCAAGGGTGCCTGGGAGGGGCAGGAGGCGAATGAATGACTTGGGGGTCAGTTTCCCGCTGCCCAGGGCAGCGCGCCCAAAGGACTCTGCATGGGGTCCATCTGCAAAAGGGACCCTTTGACGTCTCCCCGTCTGTGCCAGGTTCATGGTGGGATCCTGCAGATCTACCCAGAAGGACGCTCGGTGGTGGCCAACATCGAGCCCATCTTTGACCGGCTGCTCATCTTCTGGTCTGACCGGCGCAACCCCCACGAAGTGAAGCCAGCCTACGCCACCAGGTAACGGGGAGGGGTGGGCAAGAGTAGTTGATGAACTATGTAGAACTGGCAAAAATGGTCCTGAATGGGGTAACTGTGCCCCTGAAGGACCAGGTGCGCAGCCTGGGAGTCATTTTGGACTCACAGCTGTCCAGGGAGGCGCAGGTTAATTCTGTATCCAGGGCGGCTGTCTACCATCTCCATCTGGTACGCAGGATGAGACCCTGCCTGCAGACTGTCTCTCCAGAGTGGTGCATGCTCTAGTTATCTCCCGCTTGGACTACTGCAATGTGTTCTACGTGGGGCTACCTTTGAAGGTGACCCGGAAACTGCAATTAATACAGAATGCAGGGGAAGGGGATCAAGTTGATTCCAAGCCAAAGGCCAGGCGGAACAACTCTGTCTTACAGGCCCCGCGGAAAGAAATCAGATCCTGTCCCTGTGTGGAGGAATCTCTGTGTGTTTGGCTCTGGCTTCCCAAATTGCATTTTAGTGCCTGAGATGGAGAACTGGGACTGCCCCCCAGTTCCTCCCCAGTTCTTCCCATTGGGACTGGGGGCGGTTGCCCTGCACAAGCCCCACCGAGCCGAGCATGAGCCGGGCGAGAGCTCAGCTCCTCGGCACCGCACAGGATTCGTGCAAAACTGTCGCTTTCCCCCTAGGTATGCTATCACCATCTGGTATTTTGACGCCAAGGAGCGGACAGAAGCCAAAGGGAGGCACCAGCTGGGTACGTGGACGGGCAACTAGGTGCTGGGGGTCACCGGCACCGGGGAGTGGGGTGGGGGCAGCCGGGGCACGGAGGGCAGGCCCACAGACCGACTGCTAGCGCTTGGGGCTCCGTTGGCGCTGGTGCGGGAAAAGGACCTCTGAGCGCGTGCAGAGTTCCTCCCCTCTGCACAGCCTCCTGGAACTGGGTGAGGGTGGCAGGCCCCCCTAAAAAGTCCCTTTTGCAGAAAAGCTGACCTCTTTGGGGTGACCTTTGTTCTCCTCCCCCCTAAAGCTCAGAAGAAGGGGGCAGAGCCCTCTCCCGGCGGGGCGCAGGAAAACGGGCCGACTTGACGGACAGCCGTGCGTTGCCGCCGTGGGATCCTGACCGCCAAAGACCCTGCGCTCTCTTTGGCCATTTCAAGCTGCCTGTCGCTGCCTTTGCTGCCGCCTGTGTCCGCTGCCCCCCCCAAATCCGGCCGGCTGCAGCTGGAAGGCCTTTGACCACAGCCCAGGAGGAGAGGAAGATGATGGTGATGAAGAAGAAGAAGAAAAAAGGGGCTGTCGAGAGGCAGCTGGACCTTGAGAAGAAAGGCTGTGTGTTTGTGTGTGTGTGTGTGAATGGGCCCGGCATCTGTAGGTGCAGCCCGCCCCCCCCAGGGAGAGGGTGGCTTTTGTGTTCCCCTTCTGCCGCCTCAGAAGGGACCCCCAGGTGCCGGGAAACCCTTGTCCAGCAGGACCCTCCCGGTCTACCCCTGCCTGCCCCCAGCGCCAGTGCTTGGTCCTGCTCATTTTAATCCATCTGCGAAATGAGAGAGAGGGAGCAGGAAACGAGGGAGTGCGGAAGAGCAGAAAAAGAGAGGGGTGGCGAGAGAACGAGCCGCCCCGTGGATGAGACGGAATAAACATCAGCTCATGGAAATGACCTCAGGCTTGTCTGTTTTTGGGCAATAGGGGCGGGGGGGGCAGAAGAGGGAGTCAGGGCTCCTGGACCCCCCCCTCTTCTGCTCTGGGAAAGGGGTGGGGGGCATTTGAGCTGCTTGCTTGTCACACTGGTGGGTCTAAAGTAGGCACCCCCAAACTCGGCCCTTCAGCTGTTTTGGGACTACAACTCCCATCGTCCCTAGCTAGTAGGACCAGTGGTCAGGGATGATGGGAATTGTAGTCTCAAAAAGCACCTGGAGCGCCGAGGTTGAGGAAGCCTGATCGAAAGAGTTGTCCCCATCTCATCCTCTGAAGTCCCTGCGCCCCCATTTCTTGATGGAACGTGGATTTACACTATTTTTCACTCCATAGGGCGCACTGGACTATAGGGCGCACCTAGTTTTTAGAGGGGGAAATCAAGAAAAAAAACCTTATTTCCCCACCAGCCCCAAAGAGCAGCGTACAGGCTGAGTGCAACCTCTCCCTGCCGGAGGGGTTGCGCGAGGCTATGGCACAAGCCAAGACAGCGAGCGGGATGGCTTCCTCTTTAGCGATAGGAGGGGCTGCACGCGGCTATCCCTGAAGCCTTCGGAGCGCAGCGCGAGTTCCCGCTGCGCTCCTCAGGCTTCGGGTTCCTTTTGCTGAAGCCTGGAGAGCAAGACTCTCCTGGCTTCAGTGAAAGGAACCCGAAGCCTCCAGAACGCAGCGGGAACTCACGCTGCGCTCCGAAGGCTTCAGGCGGCTATCCCTGAAGCCTGGAGAGCGAGAGGGGTTGGTGCGCACTGACGCCTCTCGCTCTCCAGGCTTCAGCGAAAGCAACGTGAAGCCTCCGGAGCGCGGAGGGAGCACTCCCTCTGCGCTTCGGAGGTTTCGCGTTGCTATTGCTGAAGCCAAGGAGCCTGCATTCGCTCCATAGGACGCACACACATTTCCCCTTCATTTTTGGAGGGGGAAAGTGCATCCTATAGAGTGAAAAATACGGTAATTATCTGCCTTTGTATCCAACCTTTTCTCCCAGTTGCGCAAGGTACATAGTTCTCCTTCCTCCTGTTTTAATTCCCACAACAACAAGCCTGTGAGTTCTAGGGTAAGGAGAGAGAGAGAGAGAGAGAAATTCTTTCTCTAGAATCACAGAATTGGAAGGGATCCCCAGGGATCATCTAGTCTGACCCCTGCAATCCATGACAGATGGACAGACACCGAACCTTTGCTCAAAAACTTCCAAGGAGGGAGAGTCCACCGCCGTCCGAGAGAATCCGTTCCACTGTCAAACAGCTCTTACTGATGTCAAAGAGTTCCTCCTGATATTTTGTCAGAATCTCCTTTCTCGTAATTTGAAACCATTGGTTTGGGTTCGAGTCCTGCCCTCCAGAGCAGGAGAAAACAAGTTTGCTCTGTCTTCTGTGTGACAGCCCTTGAGATATTGGAAGATGGCTCTCCTGTCTCCTCTTTTCCAGGCTAAACATATCCAGCTCCTTCAACCGTTCCACATCAGGCTCAGTTTCCAGACCCTTGATCAGGGGTCAGCAAACTTTTTCAACAGGGGGCCGGTCCACTGTCCCTCAGACCTTGTGGGGGGCCGGACTGTATTTGGGGTGGGGGGAAATGAATGAATTCATATGCCCCACAAATAACCCAGAGATGCATTTTAAATACTTACAGTCATACCTCAGGTTGAAGTTGCTTCCGGTTGTGCGTTTTCAGGTTACGCTCCGCAGCAACCCAAAAGTAACAGAATGCGTTACTTCCGGGTTTCGCCGCTCGCGCATGCGCAGACGGTCACAATGATGTCACGCGCATGCACAGAAGCGGCAAATTGCGACCTGCGCATGCGCAGACGCTGGTTATGTTCGCTTCAGGATGCGAACGGGGCTCCGGAACGGATCCCGTTCGTATCCAGAGGTACCACTGTATAAGGACACATTCTACTCATGTAAAAAAACACTGATTCCCAGACCTTCTGTGGGCCGGATTTAGAAGGCGATTGGGCCGGATCCGGCCCCTGGGCCTTAGTTTGCCTACCCCTGCCCTTGATCATCTTGGTCACCCTCCTCTGCACACCTTCCAGCTTGTCAATATCCTTCAAGCTGGGCAAAGACTCCAGGTAGGATCTGGCCAAGGCAATACAGTGGTACCTCGGGTTAAGTACTTAATTCGTTCCGGAGGTCCGTTCTTAACCTGAAACTGTTCTTAACCTGAAGCACCACTTTAGCTAATGGGGCTAACGCCGCCGGAGCACGATTTCTGTTCTCACCCTGAAGCAAAGTTCTTAACCCGAGGTACTATTTCTGGGTTAGCAGAGTCTGTAACCTGAAGCGTATGTAACCTGAAGCGTATGTAACCCAAGGTATCACTGTAAAACATTTCCAAAATTGCCGCTGCACATTTAAAATGGCATGTGCAAGTTTGCTGTGCTAAATGGCCCTGCTCAATGATTGCTGGATGCTTCCAGGGCAGTATAAATCCCTGGATTTTGGTTTAGGAAAAGGGTCTGTAGAGGAAGAGGGTTCAGGCGGGGAAAGCACCTTTGAGCTGACTTGGGAAGGTGTGAGGAACGAGGTGGCCAGCATGTCGAGAGATCCTGGGCTGCAGAAAGGAGAGAAAAACCTAATTTTGGCCAGCCCCAGTGCTGCATTTTAACGTTGGCCCAGGACAACTTGGCAAACATCGAAACACTGGAGAGTTCTCCTGACCATGTAGAGAGCGCTTCCCTCAGCAGGGAGCAATCGCTCAGCTGGGCTTTGGGGAAGTGACTTTGAGGGTGGCGAGCATCACTTTCAGATAGGTCTGAAAAGGATCCGGCGAGTGGGCCGGGGGGGCCAGAGGGAGACAGTCCCTGGGTCTGGGGGCTGGATTATTTGGTACCGCAAAGAGCTGCCCTCAAGAAGGGGACCTGCTTGGACCTCACTGGCAATGGGAGGCATCCGGCTGATTTGGGGCCCAAACCACACCAAACCAGGTATATCAGGACAGAGGAAAGGAACTATGGAACTCCCTGCCACCAACTTAAAGGTAAAGGTAAAGGTACCCCTGCCCGTACGGGCCAGTCTTGACAGACTCTAGGGTTGTGCGCTCATCTCACTCTATAGGCCGGGGGCCAGCGCTGTCCGGAGACACTTCCGGGTCACGTGGCCAGCGTGACAAGCTGCATCTGGCGAGCCAGCGCAGCACACGGAACGCCGTTTACCTTTCCGCTAGTAAGCGGTCCCTATTTATCTACTTGCACCCGGGGGTACTTTCGAACTGCTAGGTTGGCAGGCGCTGGGGACCAAGCGACAGGAGCGCACTCCGCCGCAGGGATTCGAACCGCCAACCTTTCGATCGGCAAGTCCTAGGTGCTGAGGCTTTTACCCACAGCGCCACCCGCGCTTAAAAAAAGAAAGGATTTGACAGATTCATGGAGAAGACTATTGAGGGCTCCATTCACACCCTCACAATTTGTGTGGCTCACTCAGATTAAACAATAAAGAAACCTTTTGAGTCGTTTAAAAAGGTGCCCCTAATGGGAAAGAAGCAATTTTTTATTAAATATTTTGGTTTGTGCATGAGTGAGTGCAATTAATTGCATCAGCGCTAGGTGGCAGCAAATCCTCGTGTCGATGACTCTTCCAAGGAGCGTCAGACTTTGAGAATCCTGGGCATTAAACTGATTCTCGCCCAAACACTTTCAGAGAGCAGAATCCTGGAAATGTCCCGGACATTGCGGACGTAAGCCAACCCTAAGTTAAGCTGGTATCCCTGGATCCAAGTTCATTCATTCGACTGAATTCATGAAACTTGGTACCTCCAACTGGATTTTGAGTAGATGTGCGATTTGTTGTTACTGCTTGAAATTTGTTTCTCGGCAGGTTGTGCTGAGAGCAGCTAGTCCGAACAATGTTTTTAATAGGGCAGTGGGCAGTGGGGATGAGTTTACGGAGCCGGGGTGCGGGTGGACCAAAAATATTTGGGAACGGGCTGTTTTAAAGCATCTGAGCGACACCTGTGGAAACTGCAAAAAGGTTGAGGATAGAGAGCAGAGAAAGGCAGACCAAGTTTGGAGCAATTTCTGCAAAGCAAGAGGGATCATGCACGCATGTTAATAATATGTACAGGTGAAACTCGGAAAATTAGAATATCGTGGAAAAGTTCATTTATTTCAGTAATTCAACTTAAAAGGTGAAACTAATATATGAGATAGACTCATGACATGCAAAGCGAGATGTGTCAAGCCTTTATTTGTTATAATTGTGATGATCATGGCGTACAACCGATGACAACCCCAAATTAACAATCTCAGAAAATTAGAATATTAAATGAAATCAGCAAAACAAGGACTGCAAATATACCAATATTGGACCTCTGAGAAGTAGAAGCATGCATATGTACTCAGTACTTGGTTTGGGCCCCTTTTGCATCAATTACTGCCTCAATGCGGCGTGGCATGGATGCTATCAGCCTGTGGCACTGCTGAGGTGTTATGGAAGACCAGGATGCTTCAATAGCAGCCTTCAGCTCTTCTGCATTGCTCGGTCTCATGTCTCTCATCTTTCTCTTGGCAATGCCCCATAGATTCTCTATGGGGTTCAGGTCAGATCGGGTTCAGGTCAGACGAGTTTGCTGGCCAATCAAGCACAGTAATCCCATGGGCATTGAACCAGGTTTTGGTACTTTTGGCAGTGTGGGCAGGTGCCAAAGTCCTGCTGGAAAATGAAGTCAGCATCCCCATAAAGCTCGTCTGCGGAAGGAAGCATGAAGTGCTCCAAAATCTCCTGGTAGACGGCTGCGTTGACCCTGGACTTAATGAAGCACAGTGGACCAACACCAGCTGATGACATGGCTCCCCAAATCAACACAGACTGTGAAAACTTCACACTGGACTTCAAGCATCTGGCATTGTGTTCCTCCCCATTCTTCCTCCAGACTCTGGGGCCTTGGTTTCCAAATGAGATGCAAAAGCTGCTGTCATCAAAAAAGAGATTTGGGGAGCCATGTCATCAGCTCATATATCAGTTTCACCTTTTAAGTTGAATTACTGAAATAAATGAACTTTTCCACGATATTCTAATTTTCCGAGTTTCACCTGTACAAGGTGCAGAATAGGGATGCGTGGTGACCCAGCTGTTTGTTGGGGGGGCAGTGCAGCCCCATGCCTAGTTGTGGGTCCAGTGCTGAGCATCTCTCTCTGGTCCTGTGCCAAGGGAAGGAAGCTATCTGTGTGTGTGTGTCCCGCCTCCAGCTAGCGAGGGAGGAGCCTGAATTCGAAGGGGCGGGGAACATTGCCCAGGCCGGTGCATTGGGGCGTCAGGTCGATCTCCGCAGGGGTGGACTGTGGGGTGGAGGCTGAAGTGCTGGAGGATAGTGGTGAGGAAGAGGAAGATCTCCATCCGGGCCAGGCCGGCCCCCAGGCAAATGCGCTTCCCTGCAGGCGAGGAGCAAAGAACAGGGTTTAGAATCCGCAAAATACTGGGAAGAGATATAAATAGAAAAGAATGTACCGTATTTTTCGCTCTATAACACGCACCTGACCATAACACGCACATCGTTTTTAGAGGAGGAAAACAAGGGAAAAAATATTCTGAATGAAACAGTGGATGTATCATTTTTGTGCTTCATGCTGTGGCCACAGACATGTGATCTGATGGTGAATTTGGGGTGACCCAATGCAAAAATCCTGAGAATCCCTGTGGATCCATGCTTTGTAACCACGTTTTGCACCATTGCAGCCCCAGGCAACAGTGGGTGCGTGATTTTTGGGGGGCAGGCTGTAGCCATGGACATGCTATGTGCTCTGATGGTGAATTTTGGCTGACCCAATGCAAAGATCCTGAGGATCCATGTGGATCCATGCTTTGTAACCACGTTTTTGCACCATTGCAGCCCCAGGCAACAGTGGGTGCGTGATTTTTGGGGGGCAGGCTGTAGCCATGGACATGCTATGTGCTCTGATGGTGAATTTTGGCTGACCCAATGCAAAGATCCTGAGGATCCATGTGGATCCATGCTTTGTAACCACATTTTAAGTGGGGAGGGAAGGAAAAACACAGAAGGCTAAGAATGCAGGAGAGGGCTATAACATGAGGAAAGGAAGTCAAAAGTTCCCCCCACCCACCCACACAAGCCAGCTAGCTCTCTCTCTCTCTCTCTCTCTCTCTCTCTCTCTCTCTCTCTCTCTCTCTCCCCCTCCCATCTGCATGTTTTCCGGCTGCCTGATATTTATTTTTTTTAATTGCCTTGACAGAAGAAAGCATTTTAACTGCATTAAGAACTATTTAGCAGCGAAACCTAAGCTTTGCCATCCCTTAAGAGGTACAGACACTGTAATCTTCCAGATCGCATGAATTTGCAGGCAAAACACTGTTTAAGGATTTCATCCTTTTAAATTGAAGAAAGCATATTTGAATGCTGTGTGTCCCCAAAAACAAAAAGCAGGAAGTCAAATCAGAATTTTAAGCTGAACCTGTAATCTCTCTTCCCTTCACAAACATTGTTCCCTCCGGAGCACAGAGAGGAAAGCAGACACTCTGCTTGCCTGGAGGGGAGGGGCTTTCCCTGCTCTTTGTTCCGTTTCAGCAAACACAGCAACGAAACAGAGCAGGGTGGGCAGTAAGACTCTGAGGCAGAATACAGGAAAGCTGCCACTTCCTCTTTTCCCCTCTGCTTGCCTGGAGGGGAGGGGCTTTCCCTGCTCTTTGTTCCGTTTCAGCAATCGTGAAGCCTGATTTGATTTTTGTCTGATTTTTCGGCTCCAGGGACCACACATTCGCTCCATAACACGCACAGACATTTCCACTTCCTTTTCAGGAGAAAAAATCTGCGTGTTATAGAGCGAAAAATACGGTAAGTTGTTTTTATATGCAACAACGGCAGCAAGAATATTATTGGCACAAAAATGGAAACAAAAATGGAAACTACCGACAATGGAAGAATGGAGGATGAAACTAATGGACTATGCAGAATTAGACAAACTAACAGGAAGGATTCAAAATCTGTGGGACCAGAAATTCACAGAAGACTGGCGTAAATTTACAGACTACCTGAAAAGTAATTGTGATGATCAGACTACGTTTATAGGTTTGCAAGAAGTTTTGTGAGGAGAATTATTGGAACTATTGCAAAAATGGATAAAGGGGAGGAAGATTAGTTATGATAATTAAAGGCAGTATGAATTTAAGAAATGCATAGGTAAAGGTAAAGGTACCCCTGCCCAGTGGCGTAGCATGGGTTGTCAGCACCCGGGGCAAGGCAAGTAATTTACGCCCCCTAACCCGTGGATTTGCGCCCCCTAACCTGTGAATTTGCCCTAACCCCAGATGTTGCGCCCGGTGCGGCCGGCCCCCCCTGCACCCCCCACGCTATGCCACTGCCCCTGCCCGTACGGGCCAGTCTTGACAGACTCTAGGGTTGTGCGCCCATCTCACTCAAGAGGCCGAGGGCCAGCGCTGTCCGGAGACACTTCCGGGTCACGTGGCCAGCGTGACATTGCTGCTCTGGCGAGCCAGAGCCGCACACGGAAACGCCGTTTACCTTCCCACTAGTAAGCGGTCCCTATTTATCTACTTGCACTTTGATGTGCTTTCGAACTGCTAGGTTGGCAGGCGCTGGGACCGAGCAACGGGAGCTCACCCCACCGCGGGGATTCGAACTGCCGACCTTTCGATCGGCAAGCCCTAGGCACCGAGGCTTTTACCCACAGCGCCACCCGCGTCCCAAAAAAATACATAAGAAGCGGTTAAAACGATGGATTATCAGAGGTGCTGATGGAAGTCCAAAAAAGATTGTATAAGTGGTGAAGTTTTGTGGTATGTATTATAATTTATATGTTAAAATTAATAAAAATTATTGTATATATAAAAAATAGAATCTGCACAACCGATTCCCAGAAAGAAGTGCGGAAAGGGGTCCAGGGTGGGCTGGAGAGTGTGAAGAATCCCAGACTCCAGGAATTGCAGAGCTGGGAGGGTCTAGCACAACCCCCCACGAGGCAGGAATCCTTTGCCCAACGTGGCGGTCAAATCCACAACCCTGAGATTAGGAGTCTCATGCTCTACCGATGGAGCTAATCCAGAATGCGGCAGCTAGACTGGGGAGTGAGAGCGGCCGCCGAGACCACATAACACTGGTCCTGAAAGACCTACCTTGGCTCCCAGTATGTTTCTGGGCACAATTCGAAGTGTTGGTGCTGACCTTGAAAGCCCTAAATGGCCTCAAAGGCCCAGTATACCCAAAGGAGCGTCTCCACCCCCATCGTTCAGCCCAGACACTGAGGTCCAGCTCCGAGGGCCTTCTGGCGGTTCCCTCACTGCGAGAAGCAAAGCTACAGGGAACCAGGCAGAGGGTCTTCTCTGTGGTGGCGCCCGCCCCGTGGAACGCCCTGCCATTAGATGTCAAAGAAATAAATATCTGATGTTTAGATTAAGACATCTGAAGGCAGCCTTGTTTAGGGAAGTTTTTAATGACTGAAGTTTGAATGTATTTTTAATCTCTTGTTGGAAGCTGCCCAGAGTGGCTGGGGAAACCCAGCCAGATGGGCGGGGTAGAAATAATAAATTATTATTACCGTGGTACCTCAGGTTACAGACGCTTCAGGTTACAGACTCTGCTAACCCAGAAGTAGTACCTCGGGTTAAGAACTTTGCTTCAGGATGGGAACAGAAATCGTGCGGTGGCAGCGGGAGGCCCCATTAGCTAAAGTGGTGCTTTAGGTTAAGAACAGTTTCAGGTTGAGAACGGACCTCCAGAACGAATTAAGTTCTTAACCCGAGGTACCACTGTAATATTTATTTATTTATTTGCTGTTCAAGCAGATGGGGAGTGTCCAAATGTGGTCCACTGGCCTTCCCCAATTCTATAAAAATTATGCTTAATGTTGAGAAAGTGGAATGATAAACTTCTCCCTCCCTCTCTCGTAACACTCTGACTCGGGGATCTCCAATGCGGTTCAGTGTTGGGAGGGTCAGGACAGATCCAAGCAAGTCCTTCATGCAGCACATTGTTGAACTATGGAACTCCCTGCCACAAGAGACCCAGATGGTCACTGACCTGGGTGGCTTGAAAAGAGGATTGGGCAAATTCATGAAGGGAGGAGAGGGCTCTCGATGGCTGCCAGCCAAGTTGGCTAGGCCCAACTTTCCTGGTCAGAGGCAGCGAGGCTTCTGAATCCCAGCTCTGGTTTCTCCTCACCTGAGCACAAGCAGCCATTTCCCACCGACTGCTACATGCTTGAGGCACATCAGACTTTCAGCAAGTCAGGAGGAGATGGTATCTCACCACATCTCCAAACACGACATTGATTGTCATTCATTTACTTGGAGGATTTAAGACCAAGAAGTGTGCAAGCAAAATCACAGGTACGTAAACCATACCGAAAATCCTACTTCCCTCAGAGACTCTAGCAGCTGCATGTTGCGCGATAGTTTTTTTCAAAATACGGTATGTAACACAAACACAGCAGACCAACTGACGCCTCTATTTCTTGAGCATCGTGACACCTCCCTTGTCTTGCAGTTGATTAAGGAAGCAACAATCAAAACTACACCTTGTTTTAAATTTTGCAACCCACCCCTGGACCTTTCTGGGTACCAAACCTCCTCCGAACGGCCGTCCCTCCCTCTTCCGCTTCCCTACCTGGGGCGAAAGGCATGAAGGCGTCGCTGCTTTTGAAAGCGCCGTTTTCATCCAGGAAGTTGTCTGGGTTGAAGGCTGTGGGGTCCTTGAACTGGGCTGGGTCATAGTGCACTGAGCTCAGGAGAGGAATCACGTTGGTGCCCTGCGGTGAGATTTGGCAGGGAGAGAGAACGGGAGTTGTTAGAATTGCGGAAGGAAGAGTAAAAGAGACACGGGAAACGCTGAGAGCCGCTGGAGAGACAGCAGTCTCGACATTTTGGAGGTGGAAGGGGCTTCCAGTCAGGTCATGGGCAATTTTTTGTTTTACAGACCGGGTTTCCCTCTTAAAGGGTAGATCCAAATTACCGTATTTTTTGCCCCATAAGACGCACCTGACCATAAGACGCACCTAGTTCTTAGACTTCTTATTGGTTGAGCAACGCAGCCAAGCAACACAGTTGGAGCCTCCCTCCTCCCTGGCCAGCAGGGAGAGAGGGAGAGGAGCTGCTTCCTTTGAAACCCGGGAAATTTAAGGGACATCATCAATAAGGGACGGCAGCGGGACACGGCGCTGGGATAAGAGACTGTTCCGCCAAATAAGGGACAGGTTGACAGTGTTGGTGCTGACCTTTAAAGCCCTAAACGGCCTTGGTCCAGTATATCTGAAGGAGCGTCTCCACCCCCATCGTTCTGCCCGGACACTGAGGTCCAGGCTGAGGGCCTTCTGGCAGTTCCCTCACTGCGAGAGGCCAAGTTACAGGGAACCAGGCAGAGGGCCTTCTCGGTAGTGGCGCCCGTCCTGTGGAACGCCCTCCCATCAGATGTCAAAGCGATAAACAACTACCTGACATTCAGAAGACATCTGAAGGCAGCCCTGTTCAGGGAAGTTTTTAATATGTGACATTTTAGTGTATTTTTTATCTTTGTTGGAAGCCCCCCAGAGTGGCTGGGGAAACCCAGCCAGATGGGCGGGGTACAAATAATAAATTATTATTATTATTATTATTATTATTATTACATCAGGAGGGCCTCCCAGGTGCGCCCTCTTTGCAGTGAAGGAAACTGGGTGGGGGTTGTTCTTCTTCTTCTCACCTTGGGCAGCAGGAAGCCCCTGAAGGGGGTGTCGCGGGTGACGGCGCGAGGGAGCCCCATGGGCAGGATGCTGATGTAGCGCTGGATCTCGCAGAGGACGGCCTCTGTGTAGGGCATGTGCTTGCGGTCAGCCAGGCAGGGGGGGCGGCCCGGCCCGATCACATGGTCAATCTCCTGGTGGACTCGAGCTGCAGGGAGATGGACAGGAGGAGGAGGAGGCGATGGTTCTTGAACCCAGTGCTTGAACTCACAATCACAGCAATCCGGGAAACTCCCTTCGCCCCTGACCGCTAAGCCCACTGGGAACTGTAGTCCTGCAACATTAGGAGGGCACCTGGTCCCCCATCCCTCCTCAGAGATGCTGCCAGGTACTGCAGCTGCCGGGACCTTCTGCATGCCAAGCAGGTGTCCCACGTGCCCAGCTGCCTGTCGCCTGCCTTCTGCCGGCTTTCCTTTTGAAACATCGTATAATAATAATAATAATAATAATAATAATAAATTTTATTTATACCCCGCCCTCCCCAGCCAGAGCTGGGCTCAGGGCGGCTAACACCAATAAAATCACAGTAAAAACATAATAGGGGGTGGGGAACCAATTTAAAACACAGGTTAAAATGCAATTTAAAATGCAGCCTCATTTTAAAAGTAGCCGATAAATCAAGACCATAAGGGGAGGGAAAACATAAGGGTGAGGCTGAGTCCAAACCAAAGGCCAGGCGGAACAGCTCCGTCTTGCAGGCCCTGCGGAAAGATGTCAAGTCCCGCAGGGCCCTAGTCTCTTGTGATAGAGCATTCCACCAAGTCGGGGCCAGTACTGAAAAGGTCCTGGCCCTAGTTGAGACCAGTCTAACCACCTTGCGACTTGGGACCTCCAAAGTGTTGTCATAAGTTTGGGCATCCATTGGGGATCAAACGCATCCATTCTTAAGGAAATCAGCCCTGAGTGCTCACTGGAAGGACAGATCCTGAAGCTGAGGCTCCAATCCTTTGGCCACCTCATGAGAAGAGAAGACTCCCTGGAAAAGACCCTGATGTTGGGAAAGATGGAGGGCACAAGGAGAAGGGGACGACGGAGGACGAGATGGATGGACAGTGTTCTCGAAGCTACCAGCATGAGTTTGACCAAACTGCGGGAGGCAGTGGAAGACAGGAGTGCCTGGCGTGCTCTGGTCCAGGGGGTCACGAAGAGTCGGACACGACTAAACGACTAAACAACAACAACAACAACAACAAGTTTGGACTGCAGGGAACCAGTCTAGGCCACGGGTTGACCAGATACATATTGGACACGTGAAGTGGAGAGCAGTACAATTACTGTCTATCTGCAAGAGGCTACACTGTGGGCCTGTTGGTGAGCGAGATAAGCAATGAGCTGCAACGGCAACTGTTCCCTTCCTCCCAGCTTGCACGTCTACGTGATCACGACAAGCCAACGGGAGTTGCCTCCTCGACCAACGGCCGACATGCGCCGCTGCAAAAAGCCGCCATGCCTGCAACGGGACACGCCGGAGCCAGCCCTGGGACGTGCCGCCCGGGAGACGGCAGAGGGGGGCCGGCAGTGGAAGGAAGCGCCAGAGCCCCGGGAGGAGGCAGAGGACAGCGGGGAGCTCCATGCAGGAGGTCCGCAGGTCAAGGTGGGCCTCGGGCCCCTCCACACATCCCCGCTATTCCCACCTCCTGCCTCCGAGGTGGCCGCCGCCCAGACGCAGCCCAGCAGCATGGTCATCCGGTCCGCCCGCACCCCCCGCAATGTGGCGGTCGCAACTCCCTGACCCTCACCTGCCACTTCAGGGTGCTTCATGAGGATGAGAAAGCTGTAGCGCAGGGTGGTGCTGGTGGTTTCGGTGCCCCCGAAAAACAGGTTGTGGGTGGTCATCACCAGCGTCTCCGTGTGGAAGTAGCTCAGAGGGTCTTGCTTCTCCTGAAAGAGAGCAGAGGGAAGGCTGCATGCGCAAGGATGGATTGCGGATTGTGTTCTCCTGCGGGGGAAAGCTTGGCTCCCCCCTCCCTTGTGATATTCCAGCCCTGGGGTGCCCTCCAATTCTGCAGTTCTCTGATTCTATATGCCCACTCGACCGCTTTGATTGGCGGAACTGGCGTGACTACGGGCGCCACGTAACTCCTGTTCCGCATCTGCAAGAAATTGGTCTTTTAGTGTTGCAGCACCTGAACATTGGAACTTCCTGCCAATTGACACCAGGCAAGCACCTTCTCTGCACTTGTTTAGGCAAACCGTACCCAGATGTTTAGAGGGATGCAGGTGGGGCTGTGGGTTAAACCACAGAGCCTAGGACTTGCTGATCAGAAGGTTGGCGGTTCGAATCCCCGTGGCGGGGTGAGCTCCAATTGTTCGGTCCTAGCTCCTGCCAACCTAGCAGTTCGAAAGCACGTCAAAGTGCAAGTAGATAAATAGGTACCGCTCCGGCGGGAAGGTAAACACCATTTCCATGCGCTGCTCTGGTTTTGCCAGAAGCGGCTTAGTCGTGCTGGCCGCATGACCCGGAAGCTGTACGCCAGCTCCCTCGGCCAGTAAAGCGAGATGAGCGCCGCAACCCCAGAGTCGGCCACGACTGGACCTAATGGTCAGGGGTCCCTTTACCCTTTACCTTTTACCCAGATGTTTAGAAATCCGATCCATTGCTATTTTAACTTTTACAATGCCTTAAACTATTGCTGTTGATTTTTTAAAAGTAACATATTTTCCGTGTATAAGTCTAGGTTTTTCCCTAAAAAACAATGTCCAAAATTTGGGGGCATCTTATACACAGATAGACCCCCCCCCATTTTCTTAAATCGGAGTCTCCCAAAATGGGGGGGGTGTCCTATACATGGGGGTGCCTTAGAGATGGAAAAATACGGTAATATTTCTATTTTTTTATTTTTTTGTAAACCACTTGGAAGTTTGCCTGGTTCCTTTTTCCAAACAAGGTGTGCATAAATTTTTACGAATCAAATAAATGAATAGTAGACAAGGCTCTGATAGCCTACTTGAGACCTCAGGGCAGGGGTTTTACCCTAAACGAATTGAGCAGCAGGGGTGATGGCTGATGGAGGCTGAAGGCCTTTGGGTGCTGGGGTGTCTGTGTGTTTCCTGGGGGCAGATGGACCCCCCTTCTTGGTGGTACCTGCTCCATGCGGATGAGGAAGCAGTCGATGAAGTCCCGCGGGGCGTCGGGGTCCAGATCCTTTTGGTGGCACCGAATGTGCTCTGCGATAAACTGACGCAGTTTCTCAAAGTTGCGGAAGATTTGGTGATGGGGCCCCGGCAGGAGGTCCATGAGGCTGGGGAAGATGTTGTAGAGCTGGGGAAATGGGGAAATGGGGAGAAGGAGAGGTAATAATAATAATAATAATAATAATAATAATAATAATAATAATATTTATGCCCTGCTTCTCAATTTTATGATGCTATGATCCTACTTTTTATTTGATGTGACATTTGTTATCATATTGTGTCATGTTATAAATAAAAAGGTAAAGGGACCCCTGACCATTAGGTCCAGTCGTGGCCGACTCTGGGATTGAGGCGCTCATCTCGCTTTATTGGCCGAGGGAGCCGGTGTGCAGCTTCCGGGTCATGTGGCCAGCATGACTAAGCCGCTTCTGGCGAACCAGAGCAGCGCACAGAAACACCATTTACCTTCCCGCCGGAGCGATACCTATTTATCTACTTGTACTTTGTGCTTTCGAACTGCTAGGTTGGCAGGAGCAGGGACCGAACAATGGGAGCTCACCCCGTCGTGGGGATTCGAACCACCGACCTTCTGATCGGCAAGCCCTAAGCTCTGTGGTTTAACCCACACTGCCACCCGTGTCCCTTTCATGTTATAAATAAATATAGGTAAACAATAATAGCCCCAATGGGAGCTGCCTCACTCTCAAAGAGGCAATTTGTTGGAACATTGTAACTTGACAGTCATTTTCACCCAACATCAATTTTCCTTTGGAGTCAGGTGGGGAAAAGAGACCCTGAGGGACCTGATTCAAATTCGTTCACTATGGGTTTTTTTAAAAGGTAAAGGTAAAGGGACCCCTGGCCATTAGGTCCAGTCGTGGCCGACTCTGGGGTTGTGGCGCTCATCTCGCTTTATTGGCCGAGGGAGCCGGTGTACAGCTTCCGGGTCATGTGGCCAGCAGGACTAAGCCGCTTCTGGCGAACCAGAGCAGCGCACGAAAACGCTGTTTACCTTCCCGCCGGAGCGGTACCTATTGATCTACTTTCAATCTGACGTGCTTTTGAACTGCTAGGTTGGCAGGAGCAGGGACCGAGCAACGGGAGCTCACACTGTTGCAGGGATTCAAACCGCCAACCTTCTGATCGGCAAGTCCTAGGCTCTGTGGTTTAACCCACAGCGTGTCCCATGGGGGTTTTTAAGCAGAGGATATTCCCTAGCTGTGATTTCTGGCTTGCAGAGGGTTGGACTAGATGACTCTTATTGTCCCTTCCAACTCTACAATTCTGCAAGTTGCAGCCCCAATGCTTGGACCCACCCTCTTCCCAGGCCCCTCCTCACCTCCCCCCAGATGGAGCTCATGATCTTGAAGTTCTCGTTGAGGTGGTCCAGGAGGGTGAGGAAGTTGGCGTCTTGGTATTCGTAGCGCTGGCCAAACACCACGGCGCAGATGACGTTGGAGACGGCCCGGCAAACGGGGTTGATGGGGTCGAAGGGAGCCCCTGTGCGGAGAGAGGAAGAGGAGTCCTTGAGGGGGCCAGAGGGGCTCCTTCCTTGGAGGACCTCAAGGCGAGCAGGCAAGGAGGCCCGCGCCCACAGCTCCACCCTCCCTCCTGAGTGCACCCCTGGGCCATGTGGTGTGACCAATCCTGGGACCAGCCCTGCCCTTTGAACAGGTCTCTGAGAGCCACTGTGGTGCAGTGGTTAAGAGCGATAGTCTCATAATCTGGTGAACGGGGTTCGCGTCTCTGCTCCTCCACGGATCACTGATAAAGCGATAAAGTGATAAAGCGGATCACTACCCGAAGGAGTCTCAAAGCGGCTCACAATCTCCTTTCCCTTCCTCCCCCACAACAAACCCTCTGTGAGGTGAGTGGGGCTGAGAGACTTCAGAGAAGTGTGACTGGCCCAAGGTCACCCAGCAGCTGCATGTGGAGGAGCGGAGACGCGAACCCAGTTCACCAGATTACGAGTCTACCACTCTTAACCACTACACCACACTGGCCTGCATCTCAAATCACTGCTCTGGAAAATGGGGAAAGGGGAGGCAAGTGTAGCTTCCCTTGCCGTAGAGTGATCCTAAGAATACCAGAAGAGCCTGGTGGCTGGATCAGGCCAGAGGGAGCCCATCTAGGCCAGCATCCTGTTCTCACATAGAACCTAGGACTCAAGATAGTCTGCCTCTGGAGCTGGAGGTTCCATAAGAACAGAAGAAGAGCTTGTTGCATCAGGCCAAAGGGAGCCCATCTAGTCCGGCATCCATATCCCCAACCGTGGAGGAGGCAGAGCAAAGCCGTCCTGGTTAGTCGCCACCTCCTCTTCCGAAATCCTCTCCCGCCCACCAGGCGAGGACTCACCACCAGTTTTCTTGAACTCCTGGACCAGGAACTGGGCCTCCTCCTGGATCCGGCCTTCAATGCTGCTCGTTCCCATTCCAAAGTTCTTCAGGGTCTGCAGAGCGAAGCGGCGAAGGACCTTCCACTTCTCCCCGTTGGAGAAGGCGATGCCTGTAGGAGTCATGGGGAGCTGTGGGTCGAGGGGAGCTTGGAGGGGGGTCTGGGTGGTTGATCTCCCTGCCCAAAGCTGATTTCCTCCCTTCCGCTCCAAGGGGACACCCCAAGACCTTCCTGAGGGGCAGCCCATCTGGAAGCCAATGTGAGGAGGTGGCTTGGGAGGTCATGAAAGCTAGGGGTGGCTAATTGATGAACTACAACTCCCCTTCTCTCCCTTTACCCTTGGCTGTGCGGGTTGCTGGGAGATGTAGTTCAGCAACCTCTGGAATAGTAGAATCATAGCGTTGGAAGGCCTCGGCCCAGGATACCTGAAGGAGCGTCTCCACCCCCATCGTTCATGCACTGAGATCCAGTGCTGAGGGCCTTCTGGCAGTTCCCTCCCTGCGAGAAGCCAAGTTACAGGGAACCAGGCAGAGGGCCTTCTCTGTGGTGGCACCCGCCCTGTGGAACGGCCTCCCACCAGATGTCAAAGAGATAAACAACTACCTGACATTTAGAAGACATCTGAAGGCAGCCCTGTTCAGGGAAGCTTTTAATGTGTCACATTTTAATGTATTTTAATCTTTGTTGGAAGCTGCTCAGAGTGGCTGGGGAAACCCAGTCAGATGGGTGGGGCACAAATAATAATTATTATTATTATTATTATTATTATTATTATTATTCCAGGCTTCATCTAGGACAAACCTCTGCAATACAGGAATCTCAACTGAAGCATCCATAGCAGATGGCCATCCAACTTCTGCTTAAAAACCTCCAAGGAAGGAGAGTCCCCCATCTCTCTTAAGAGTCCATTCCACTGTCAAACAGCTCTTACTTTCAGAAAGTTTCCCCTAGTGTTTAGTCAAAATCTTCATTCCTGTAACTTGAAGCCGTGGGTTTGAGTCCTACCCTCCAGAGCAGGAGAAAACAAGCTTGCCCCCTCTTCCATCTGACACCCCTTCAGATATTTGAAGACGGCTATCATCTCTCCTCTCAGTCTCCTCTTTTCCAGGCTAATCCTACCCAGCTCCCTCAACCGTTCCTCATCAGGCTTCGTTCCCAGACCCTTGACCATCTCAGTTGCCCTCCTCTGCACACCTTCCTATGGCCTCGGTCCTGTATACCTGAAGGAGCGTCTCCACCCCCATCGTTCAGCCCCGGACACTGAGATCCAGCGCTGAGGGCCTTCTGGCGGTTCCCTCATTGCGAGAAGTGAGGCTACAGGGAACCAGGCAGAGGGCCTTCTCGGTAGTGGCGCCTGCCCTGTGGAACGCCCTCCCACCAGATGTCAAAGAGATAAATAATTACCTGACATTCAGAAGACATCTTAAGGCAGCCCTGTTCAGGGAAGTTTTTAATATGTAACGCTGTACTGTTTTTAACACTGATTGGGAGCCGCCCAGAGTGGCTGGGGAAACTCAGCCAGATGGGCGGGGTATAAATAATAAATTATTATTATTTTTATTATTATTATTCCTGCTCGTCAAAATCCTCTTTAAATTGTAGTGTCCAAAAGTGGACACAGCATTCCAGGTGTGGTCTGACCAAGGCAGAAGAGAGCAATACTATCACTTCCCTTGACCTGGACACTAGACTTCTGTTGATGCAGCCTAGAACACCAGTAGCTTTTTGTTGTTGCTGCATCACACTGTGGACTCATGTCCAGCTTGTGGTCCACCAAGACCCTGAGATCCTTTCCACAAGCCAGGTGTCCCCCAGTCATTGATGAACACCCTGGAGTTGACTCCTCTTTCACATCCTTCTGGTAAGAGTTGTTTGAGAGCCAGACAGAGGTTGCCTGGGGGGTTGGGGTGGCGGCAGAGGTCCGGGGCTGACCCTCCCTGGAGACATTTCAGCAGAGGGTGGAGAGAGATATTTTGGAGAGACTGGAATAGCCAGATCCTATCTTGCAGACCCTGCACTGAGCTTGGTCCTAGACATCCCTTTTAACTCTATCCCATTGCTGTTTTTAAATCTACCCCTCTGGCCGATAGCACTGAAGTGACCTCCTTAGCTAGCTGACATTTGGGGTGGGGGCCCAGGGACGCGGACTTATAAAAAATATTGGGGGGGGGCCCGGGAAAGCTCATGAATAATAAATAAGCTCATGAATATGCAAATAAAGTGGCTCCGGCCCTAAATAGGGCAAGCCACGCCCCCCAGCCAGCCAATCGGCTGGCTGGGAGGTGTGGCCAGTCGGGATTCCCCTGTTCTCGCGGGGCTGAAACCGCCAGGAGGAAGGAAATTCCCCCCGGCAGTGCCTTGGCAGTGGCGGTGGTGCTGCGAAGCAGCGAGGCAGGAGCCCCCGCCCCCGGGGATTCCCTAATCTCGCGGGGGACGGCCGGGGCTCTCCGACTAGGGCGCGCGGCTGGCTGGCTGGCTGGCGAGGGAGCAGGTGGGGAGGAGGCGGGGGACGGCGGCGGCGCTCTGCTGGAAGGGCGCCCGAGATTATTGGGGGGGCTGAGCCCCCCCCCCAATTTTTTGAGGGGGCTCGAGCCCCCTCAGGCCCCATGGAGTCGGCGCCTATGTGGGGGCCGTCTTCTTACCATTGCCCCTGGTGAAGCGATAGAAGACTGGGAAGTCACCACGGCCGCTGAAGTCATCCGCCTGGTCCACCAAGGCCTCCTTGACCGCCTGGTATCCGCATAAGACCACGTAAGGCAGTGACCCCAAGTGGATGGTGTAGATGGGGCCATAGCTCTCGCTGAGCTGCAAAAGGGAAGGACAGAGCACAGGATTTGAATCACAGAATCATAGGAACGTAAGAGCCTGGTTCCTGGATCAGGCCAATGGCCCACCTGGCCCAGGATCCTGTTCTCACACTGGCCAACCAGATGCCCATTATGAAAGCAGGATTTGAGCGGCAGACCCCTCTCTCCACCTGTAGATTCCAGCAACTGGGGTTCAGGAGCATCGCTGCCTGAAAATGATTTACAGATGTTATTTAACTCCCAGGCACTGTGGATTAAACCACAGAGCCTAGGGCTTGCCGATCAGAAGGTCAGTGCTTCAAATCCCCACAACGGGGTGAGCTCCCGTTGCTCGGTCCCTGCTCCTGCCCACCTAGCAGTTCGAAAGCACGTCAAAGTGCAAGTAGATAAATAGGTACTGCTCTGGCAGGAAGGTAAACGGCATTTCCGTGCACTGCTCTGGTTCGCCAGAAGCGGCTTAGTCATGCTGGCCACATGACCCGGAAGCTGTACGCCGGCTCCCTTGGCCAATAAAGCGAGATGAGCGCCGCAACCCCAGAGTTGGTCACGACTGGACCTAATGGTCAGGGGTCCCTTTACCTTTAGACTTGCTAAAATGTATAAGACTGAATCATATAAATGCTGGAGACGCAATGAGGCCGAAGATACTGTTAAGTCGTGGGTTGACATAGCAGCCGGCACAGCGATTTCTTCAAGTAGCTCTTTATTATGGTAAGCTGGAATAGAACTGACTGCGAACAGCTCAGCCGGCCTGTATTTATAGGCAGCCGGCTGTCAACATTGTAACCACAACAGCCCAGAGTTCCCGCCTAAAATAACTGGCGCGGACCTGAGTGAAAACTATCTACAGACCTGAGTGAAAACTATATACAGTATCCCCCTGTTGGCCCAGGGTGAAACTACACTACATAACACCCCTCCCCACCGAGATAAGGCGTTAGTTACAATCGTAATGGTTTCCTTATATACAGCACTACGCGTAATGGTTCAATTAGGCACAAAAGCATATCGGTTACATTTCCCATACTTAGACCAACAGTGATACCTGTCCAACAACATAGTCCTTTAAATGAGTTGGGTGCTTGGAAACTCTGCCAGACCGCCGGGGACTGGTAGCCAAGTCCGGAGGGCCACACAGTTCTCGCTGAGGCTGTGGTGCGACCCTAGGTGGCGTTGGAACCAACTCCCCTGGATCCGCTGCTGTGAGTGGAGCCTCCGCAAGTGGAGTGGTCTGAGTCTGTTCTGAAACGGCTTGGTTCGGCTCCACGCTGGCAGTTTGCGAGGGAGGTGTAGGTGGGGCCTCGCCATCTGTACGTGTCTCTTCTGGAGCCGCAAGCGCAGTTGGGGGCACCTCGGTAGTGTCCAAGTCCCCAACCCTGCGCCTAAGCTGGTCTATGTGCCGTCGCCACAAGCGTCCGTCTTCGAGTGCCACCTGGTACGAGCGAGGTCCAATGACTCCCACTACTGTGGCTGGCACCCAAGGTATGTCCCCCACATAGTTCCGGGCAAAGACCTGGTTTCCCGGGACGAATGACCGTGGTGCGTTGGCACAGCCTGGGGGTTCAGCCACGGCAAAGTCTGGGTGTAGCCGGTCGAGCGGTGACCTGAGGCGGCGGCCCATAAGCAGTTCAGCAGGACTCCTCCCTGTGGCCGCATGAGGGGTGATGTGTTGCGCGAACAAGTATTCGGCGACCCGCTCATGCCAGTCTCCCCGGTCCAGGCGCGCCAGTGCCTCTTTTGTCGAGCGCACCATTCTTTCCGCTTGCCCGTTGCTGGATGGATGAAAGGGTGCCGTTAGGGCATGGCGGATGCCCAGTCCCAAAAGATACCGCTCAAACGTGCCTGACGTGAACTGCGGTCCGTTGTCAGAGACAAGGACATCAGGACACCCATGCGTTGCAAACAGGCCTCGCAGCACCCGGATGACAGCTTCGGTAGTGGTGGAGGGCATCAGGGCGACCTCCAGCCATTTGGAATAGGCGTCCACCACTACCATAAAGGTCCGGCCGTGAAAGGGGCCAGCCAGATCGATGTGCACCCTCGACCAGGGTGTCTTTGGCGTCTCCCAGGTGTGTCCCTTAGCTGCCGGTGGTGCAGGCCTCGACTCCTGGCACGCTTGACAGGCGGACACCCAGGCAGTGATGGCATCGTCCATATTAGGCCACCAGACGTAACACCGAGCCAACGCCTTCATTTTGACAATTCCCGGGTGGCCAACGTGCAGAGCCTCCAGGACGCGCTGACGGAGTCCCTGGGGAATCACGACGCGGTCTCCCCACAGCAGACAGCCGCGATGAGCTGAGAGTTCATGTTGTCTGGTTGCGAAGGGCTGGAACTCCGATGCAAAGGGCCCTTGTGGCCACCCCCTCCACACCCAGTTGAGCACCCGGCTGATGGTGCGATCCTGGGCAGATGCGGAGGCCACAGTGGCAGCCGATACAGGCGCTGCCGGAAGATCCTCAATCAGAAGGAGCGATGAAGCTGGAGCCGGGTCTTCCACAAATGCTGGAAGAGGGCAACGGCTGAGGGCGTCGGCATGGCCCATCGATTTCCCCGGGCGATGGATGAGCCGGTAGTGGTAGGCAGCCAGGAAAACAGTCCATCGCAGCATGCGTGGTGAGAGGACCGGTGGAGTTGGACGATCACCGGCGAGGAGGCCCAGGAGTGGCTTGTGGTCAGTGATGAGGTCAAAAGTCCTGCCATAGAGGTATTCATGGAACCTCTTCACTCCAGCCACAAGTGCCAATGCCTCCTTGTCGAGCTGGCTGTAATTCCGTTCCGTCGGAGATAGTGTCCTGGAAAAGTAGGCGAGCGGTGCTTCTCTTCCATCTGGAAAACGGTGACTAAGGACAGCACCGATGCCAAAAGGTGAGGCGTCGCAGGCAAGGACCAGCGGCCTGGATTCACTGTACTGTACCAGCACACTGTCTGAAGAAAGGAGAGCCTTGACCGCGTTGAAGGCCGCCGTCTCCCGATGACCCCAGGCCCAAGGCGTCTTAGTGCTAAGGAGTCGGTGAAGAGGCTCAGCCACTGTGGCTTTGTGGGGCAGGAACATGTTATAAAAGTTCAGCAGCCCCAGGAACGCCTGCAACTCCGTTTTGTTCTTTGGAGTGGGGGCCTGCTGGATAGCGCGGATCTTGGATGTGGTTGGATGAAGACCGGAGGCATCGATAAGATAGCCCAGGAACTCTACCTGTGGAACGGCGATCTGGCACTTCTCCCTCTTTACCTTGAGCCCGGCCTCCTGGAACCTGGTCAGCACGGCACGGAGGCGCTCGAACAGCTGCTGGTGTGAGTCTGCAGACACCAAGACGTCATCAAAATATGGTACCACGCCCGGAAGCCCTTGCAGGAGACGCTCCATAAGGCTTTGGAAGATGCCAGGAGCCACACTCACCCCGAACTGCAACCGGCGGCAACGGAATGCCCCCCGGTGGGTGACGATCGTCTGGGCTTCAGCAGTGGCATCATCGACTGGCAGTTGTTGATAGGCTTGGGCAAGGTCCAGCTTAGCGAAGACCTTACCCTCACCCAGGGAATGCAGCAGGTGTTGGACAACAGGAACCGGATAAGCGTGCTGCTGAAGTGCCTTGTTGATCGTGCACTTGTAGTCAGCGCAGATTCTCACCGACCCATCTGGCTTGACAGGCGTGACGATGGGGGTTTCCCACTTTGCGTGGTCAACCGGCTCCAAAACTCCTTGGGCGATCAGTTTGTCCAGTTGTTCGTCCACCTTAGCCTTGAGAGCAAAGGGAACCCGGCGTGGCTTTAGCTTGATGGGGGCGACTTGTGGATCAAGGCTAAAGGAGATGGGCGTACCTGTATATTGGCCCAAGGTGCCGTCAAAAACCTCGGCAAAGTCTTTGACCAGACCCTCAGTCTCTGCGTTAGAGATGCAGTTGATGCCGGTGACTTCCAGGCCGAGGGCATCAAACCAGTCTAGCCCTAGGAGGCTTGGCCGCTGACCTTCGACCACCACCAACCGGAGCAGGCCCGAAAAATCCTTGAAGGCGATCCGGAACCGGCCAACGCCTACCACGGGAATGTCGTTTCCCTGGTAGTCTCTCAGGTGTACGCGGTGAGAGTCGAGTTGCCTTTTGGACACTCTGGGTACCAGTCTTTTGATGGTGCTCCATGACACGATGGACAGGGCAGACCCGGTGTCGATCTCCATGTCACATGGAGCTCCTTCAATGAGCACCGTGACGTTCAGCTTGCGTCGCGTAGGCGAGTCGGTTTGGCCAATCGTGGTTCCAGACGGGCAGCGGCAGTTGGTGAGAGCGAAACAACTTTCCTTGGCAGACTGGAGTGAAGACTTGGACTTGCGAGTCGATGAAGGGGGGGTGTCAGACGGAGCCGATCGGCAGACCTTAGCGATGTGGCCCCTTCTGGAACACTTCCTACAGATGGCGTCTCTGAATCGACACTTGGCACGGGAATGGTTGCCTCCGCAGCCAGCACATTCCGGTTGGCCCTTGGACTTCTGTTGGAACTTCCTGCGCTCCCGCTTTGTCTGGTGCACGTCATCGTCTTCACTGGAGGATGCCTCCTCACTGCTGGCCTCTTCATGATGCACCGGAACTGGCTCCCTAGCAAGACGCGGGCTGCTGGACTTGCGGATCTCCTGGGCGGAGCGTTCAGCAGCTTCTGAGGCCACAGCCTCCTCAATGGCTTTCTGTAGCGTGAGGTCTGGCTTGGCTAGGAGACGCCGTTGCAGATGGATGTCCCGGACCCCGCAGACGATTCGATCCATCAGGGCATCGTCTAAGTCTCGGAACTCACAGTGCATTGCAGCCTGTCGCAGGGCGGTGGTGTAGTTGTTGATTGACTCCCCCTCTGCCTGGTTCCGGTGGTAGAACGCATGGCGGGCAGCAATCTTGGACGGCTTTGGTGCGTAGTGGTTGCGGAGCTTCTCTTGGATCGTGTCCCATGGTGTTGCCTGGACTGCTTCAGGCGCAACCAACGCTCGGGCCGTCTCAAACACCTCAGGCCCACAGAGGCTGAGGAATAGGCCCCGCTTCCGATCCTTTGATACTGCTGTCAGCTCGTTGGCTTGGAGGTAGCAGTCGAACCGAGCGAGGTAGGAGTCCCATGATTCAGAGGCTGGCGCAAACGGCGGTAGAGGCACAAGTGAAGCCATGATTCCGATGCCGGCGTGAAGGGCGATGGATGGAACACAGTGCTCTAGCCAGAACAGTCAGCTCTGAATTGGTTCTGCCCAGTGATTTCGCTCAGTGATTTCGCTCTGTGATTCAGCTCAGTGATTCAGCTCAGTTCAGAGGCTGGCCGCATCTGGCTGTGCTCTGATGTCCATCCATCCCACCTTCGTCGCCAGTGTTAAGTCGTGGGTTGACATAGCAGCCGGCACAGCGATTTCTTCAAGTAGCTCTTTATTATGGTAAGCTGGAATAGAACTGACTGCGAACAGCTCAGCCGGCCTGTATTTATAGGCAGCCGGCTGTCAACATTGTAACCACAACAGCCCAGAGTTCCCGCCTAAAATAACTGGCGCGGACCTGAGTGAAAACTATCTACAGACCTGAGTGAAAACTATATACAGTATCCCCCTGTTGGCCCAGGGTGAAACTACACTACATAACAGATACGTTCTATTATATGTGGCGGACTTGTAAAAGGGTAAAAGACTATTGGGAAATAATTTATAATGAATTGAAAAAAATGTTTAAAAGTACTTTTCCAAAAAGACCAGAGTCCTTTTCTCTCTCCAAATCCTTTATTATTTTATTCTCATAATATACATTCTTTACAACAAACAACTCCAAAATAAACGGACAACTCCAAAATAAAATCATATGTAACAAAACCATGAGTCTCATGTTTTCATTTACACTGATCTCCTCTCCGATACCTTTACTTGATATTTCTTGCTGCTTTCTGCTTTCCTTATAGAATCTTTATAAAAAATTAAATCTCTTAAATACTATACCAATCTTTAACAATTTCAATTAATCCCTTCACCTCCCTCCTCACAGCCTAGTACTGTACTTCCCTCCACCTGTGTGCAATCTTCTTTACCTGCTATTATTTTTGTTATTGTTGCATTATTCACTTTATTTGTTATTCCATCCTTAATATATTATTATCCTATCTCCTTGCGCCTTTTAAACTTTTGCATATTGATTTTTAAGCTCCAGCACTGACTTTTTCCATGTATTCCTTAACACATTCCCACAGAGTCCTTTTCGTTGGGGATAATTCAGATGGAAATTCCCAGGTGTCATAAAGGCTATTTATGTATGCTACTACTGCGGCCCGTGTTTTGTTAGCCCCCAAAACGGAAAACGGGTGAGGAGAAGAATGGCAACTCAAACTGATGGAATACGCGCAGCTGGCAGACTTAACTTATAGAATAAGAGAACAAGAAGAATATATGTTTAAAGAAGAATGAAAAGTGTTTAATGGGTGAAAACTGTGTACATTTGAAAAGGCTGGCAGCATGAAGATAAATATAGCTTTTGTAAAATATGCAGGGATCTATGGCATGCAAACTGAACCATGGAAGGAGAAGAGGGGAAGTCATTGATATTTTAAGGTTGTTGAAATGAATAGTCTAAAATGTAAAATACAAAAACTTAATAAAAATTATATATGTAAAGAAACATCACTGTCCCTAGCTGTAGAGCTGGAAGGGACCCCCCCCAACTCCAACTCTGCAATTCTATGATTCTATGATTGTGTGCCAATGTGATACTTGATCGCGATGGGAAATTCAATGCAACAAAATCCCAACGGTGGGAATTGCAAAGGCTGACATTATTAAATTCCTATGCCACCCTTCATCCGAAGATCAAAAGGCGGTTTGCACTTTAATAACAGAAGAAACACACACCATCATAACGTACGAAAACGATAATCCGAGTATCAGGTTCTTTGATCTTAATTTCATTGCTCCTACCATCTCCACAGAAGGACACTGACAGCTCCAGCTCACCTGGGATTAATCTTTAACGAAAGGCCCATTTCGCATTTCTTGGCCCAGAAGCTTCTGTTGCTCAACCCTAATTGCTCAAGGTAATACTTCTTCTCGGAATATACGGACTCACCCTTCTCTTCCAGATTTCGCCCTGTTTTGGCAGGACTAGAAAGTTGATGTGATGCCACCCAGGGTGGCTGGGGCAACCCAGTAAGATGTGCGGGGTATAAATAGTGAGATTATCATTATTGAATAGGACGTCCCTATTTTCATCAGAGAAATGTTGGAGTATGGTTACCAGATGTCCCCGTTTCCCGGGGACAGTCCCCGGATCTACAAATCTGTCCCCGGACAAGATCCGTCCCTGGAATGTCCCCGGATTTCATTTAATGTCCCGGATTTATATTTTAAGTGTTGTAGATTTATTAGTAGGGAATGAATGTTGCTTGGTTAGGTTCAATGGCACAAGACATATCATATGGGGACTTCCAGCGAGGCAACATGGTGGGCGCCATGGCAGTGAACAGCTCCTGAAGCCAGCCAGAGCCAGCTGCGCTACCAGGCTGGCTCCGGGCTGCGGAGACGGCCGCTGCTGCCGCCACTGCCGAGGGGGAACCGGGGACGCCTGGCACGTCAACGGAGGGAACCGCTGACCCTCCCGTGACCCAAATTGAGCCGGGAGCGAGAGCCCAGTGGCGCTCCAGGGCCAGGAAAAACCCCAGAGCTGACACAGGGAGAAAGAGGAGATGAAATGGAGACGGAAGAGAGAGACAGAGGAAGGAGAAAAAAGAGGGGAGCCCCAACCTTGCCGTGCCACGGCAAACTTTGCCGTGCCACTGCCGCCACTGCTGAGAAGGAGAGGTAGGAGAGCACTGGGAGGGCAAGGACACGTGGCTGAGCCCAGGAGGATCCGAGCCTACTCCACGGCGGCTAGCGCTCCAAGAGAGCAGGCCGGGGCCCAGAGGAAGGCTGTGTGACAGAGGAGACCACAGAACAGAAGATATTACTTCTTAATTTTTTTAAAAAATAACTTTTTTTAATAACTTTTTTTTTTGCTGCGGCGAGGCTCCTTAGGGGGTCCTTGCCATGGGATCGCATTCACCCAGTGCTATACCAGCTGCACTGGCTCCCGGTGGAGTACAGGGTCAGGTTTAAGGTGCTGGTTTTGACCTTTAAAGCCCTTCACGGCCTAGGACCCATGTACCTACGGGACTGCCTCTCCTGGTATGCCCCATGGAGGACCTTAAGGTCCATAAATAGCAACACCCTAGAGGTCCTGGGCCCTAAGGAAGTCAGATTAGCCTCAACCAGAGCCAGGGCCTTTTCAGCACTGGCCCCGGCCTGGTAGAACGCTCTGTCTCATGAGATCAGGGCTCTGATCAGGGATCTGATTTCTTTCCGCAGGGCCTGCAAGACGGAGCTGTTCTGCCTGGCCTTTGGCTTGGACTCAGTCTGACCCTTATGTTTCCCTCCCTTTATGTGATCTATGGGCTACTTTTAAAACGAGGCTGCATTTTAAATTGCATTTTAACCTGTATTTTAAATTGGTCCCCCCCCAATTGTGTTTTTACTGTAATTTTTACTGGTGTTAGCTGCCCTGAGCCCAGCTCTGGCTGGGAATGGTGGAGTATAAATAAATTTTATTATTATTATTCTCTTTTTTTTAAAAAAAAGTGTCCCCAATTCTTTGAAAAAAATCTGGTAACCTTATGTTGGAGAGTATGCCATCCTGGCCAGGAGCCATCTATAGCAATCAACCAGAATGGGAAACTTGCAAAGTCAGAGGGGATGTGAGGCACACTTGGAGGGCTCCATGGGACTGCTTCCCAGGTACTTCTGTTCACCCAGCCAGGTACTGCCTCCCCATTGCCCTGACTGTCAAGTCCGAGTGGCAAATTAATTTCACAGTTGCCCAGACCAGATGCATCAACTGTTTAAAAGGTAAAGGTACCCCTGCCCGTACGTGCCAGTCGTGTCCGACTCTAGGGTTGTGCACCCATCTCGCTTAAGAGGCCGGGGGCCAGCGCTGTCCGGAGACACTTCCGGGTCACGTGGCCAGCGTGACGAAGCTGCTCTGGCGAGCCAGCACCAGTGCAGCACATGGAAACGCCGTTTACCTTCCCGCTGGAGTGGTACCTATTTATCTACTTGCACTTAGGGGTGCTTTCGAACAGCTAGGTGGGCAGGAGCTGGGACCGAAAGACGGGAGCTCACCCCGCCGCGGGGATTCGAACCGCCGACCATGCGATTGGCAAATCCTAGGCGCTGAGGTTTTACCCACAACGCCACCCGCGTCCCTATCAACTGTTTAGCCAGGGTTTAAGTCATGAAAAGGAAGATTCCCCAGCTGGTTATGCTTCCCAAACCTATTTTATCTAATCCCAGATGCTGACTCACTTTCCAAATGATGAGAGAAAAGGTGGGTGGGGGACAAATTGACTCCCCCTCCCCATTCTAGAGAAATTATGCCGGCCTGTCGCCTTCTGGTAATGGTAGCCAAGATGGGCCACTTCTGCCACAGTTGGAAGACCTCTGCCAACTGTGGAAGAACGGCAGATGAAGATGATGGACTTTATGGAGCTAGCTGACCTTACTGGAAGAATCCGCGACCAGAAAGGAGATGAATATCAAGAAGATTGGAAGAAATTTAAAGACTATTTGAATAAATATTGTAATATTAAAAATTAGAGGTTACCTCAAAGTACCAAACAGGCCTAGGATTAAATTAGGAGTTAGTTAAATAAATGAGATTTAGAATGTTAAGAAATCTGATTATAATTGGAATATTGCCTTTGAATAATGATATTGGAAAGAAAACTGTTACATTCAGATACAAGGAAATTCAGATGGGAGGGACTAGAGGAAGTCTAGCAATATGTTTATGAGGTTGGGAGTTTAATTAATTAACTAATTTGTGTTGTTTATGTGTTTGTTGTTATATTTTCTGCTTTTATTCGTTTTATTTGCTCTATTTGCTCTTTTATTTTTGTTTTACTTGTTTTACAGTATGTGTTATATTTGTATGAAACTCAATAAAAAATATTTTTTTGGGGGGGAAGATGGGCCATCTCTGCTTGCCCCTGGTATTTTGAACCATGGCTTGGCTGTAGTTACTGAATGGGGTGCAGAATCAAAGAATCGTAGCATTGTAGAGTTGGAAGGGACCCCGAGGGTCATCTAGCCCAACCCCCTGAAATGCAGGAATATCAGCTAAAGCATCCCTGACAGGGGCCCCTCCAACCTATACTAAAGACCCTCCAAGAAAGGAGAATCCACCTCCCTCCACGGCCAAACAGCTCTTAATTTAGTCAGAATCTCCTTTCTCATAACTTGAAGCCACTGGTTCGAGTCTTACCCTCCAGAGCAGGAGAAAATGAGCTTGCCCCGCCTTCCACGGGACAGCCCTTCAGATATTTGAAGGTGGCTCTCTCCTATCTCCTCTCCCCCAGCCTGAGCAGCGGCCTGGCTGTGGTTCTGGAAAGCAGAAGGCAGTCCTCCCACATTGAGTGTCCCAGTCTTCATGGCTTCACAACTGCTGGCTCCGAATAAAATCCATGTCTCGAATTGTACTCTGGCTGTTTTGCAGAGTCAGAGTGACCCCCTGCAAGAGGCCCTGGGCTCTATGGGGGAAGCTCTGGCGGCTAAACCGGTTTCACAGGTGTTTGTGGTCGCTGGCTTGGCCGTGAATGATGACAGGTCTGGCGTTTCGCTCAAGCACAAAACTCAACCATTTAAGTTACCCCTGGAAATAGAGAGAGAGAGAGAGAGAGGTTGTCTCTTACCTTTTCCAGAGATCGGTGCATTTCTTTGGGGTCTAACTGGAAGAGGTTGCCTACGAAAGGCAGCGGGGCTGGGCCGGGGGGCATCTTCCCACTTTTCCTGCCCCCGCTTTTCCCATTCAGGTACAAAACCAGACAGGACAGGCAGAGCAGCAGCAACGCTGGGGTGATTGCCCCGCTGAAGTCCATGGCTGCAGAGAGAGGATGAACTGGACTTTCCCCTGTGCACTGAATATATGGGTGCGTATATAGTTCCCCCTGTATTTTACTCCTGAAGTTTACGGCTGTTTACGGTCCTGCTCGGGCCTGGAGCCGTCTCTCCCCCGCAAGGCTGTAGGGAAGGTCTGGCAGGGAGCCACGCGGCGCGTCCGACTATCCTGCCCCCCAGCAGGACGTTGTTGTAAATCAGCCGAGCCGGTGGGGAAAGGCACCCAACTCCAGCTTCAGCTCTCTCTCTCTCGACTTGAGAAATATTTGTTTACATTCCCAGCTTCCAGCTGCCAAAGTAGGATTTTTTGAGTCATGCACACTTTGCATGTTGCGGCTCGTGATGTCCTTCTGGTTTTCATTTCACTTGGCTTTCCACTCCCCAGTTTCCCCATTTTAGCCCCATTTCACAGGCCTCACCCGGACCCTGGAAACCTTAAGAACACCAGGAGAAGCTGACTGCTGGTTCAGGCCCAAGGGTTAAGTCCAGCATCCTGTTCCTACAGAGCCAAATGCCCCTCTCCCCCCAAGAACTGAAAAACCTAGATAGACTGCCACTGGACCTGGAGGTTCCATGAGAATGTAAGAAGATTCTGGCTGATGGATCAGGCCAATGGCCCATTCAGGTCCAGCAAGCTGTTCTCAAATGTGGGAACTCAGGGAGCAGAATACAAGCTCAAGAGCCTTCTTGTGGTTTCCAGCATTGGGATTCAAACTTCAGATCAAATTCTGGGGCTTAAATTAAGCCCTAAGGATGTGATGGCCACCAATCTAGGTAAAGGTAAAGGGATCCCTGACCATTAGGTTCAGTCGTGGCCGACTCTGGGGTTGCGGCGCTCATCTCGCTTTATTGGCCGAGGGAGCCGGCGTACAGCTTCCGGGTCATGTGGCCAGCATGACTCTGGTTCTGGCGAACCAGAGCAGCGCACGGAAACGCCGTTTACCTTCCCGCCAGAGTGGTACCTATTTATCTACTTGTACTTTGATGTGCTTTCGAACTGCTAGGTTGGCAGGAGCAGGGACCGAGCAACGGGAGCTCACCCCAATCGCGGGGATTCGAACTGCCAACCTTCTGATCGGCAAGTCCTAGGCTCTGTGGTTTAAGCCACAGCCACCCGCATCCCGGCCACCAATCTAGATGGCTTTGAAAGAGGACTGGACAAAATGAAAGATGAGGAGAGGGCTGTCAGTGGAGGATGTCTGTGCTCTGCCTCTATTATCTGAGTCTAGAAAAATTCAACCTGTGCAGCAGATAGAAGTAGTGCAACTCATGCAACACGTTGGTGATTAATATACACAGAATAATAAATCATACATTCTTTATCAACCTTCTGAGAAAAATGCAAACCATTAAACAAAGCCACAGACTTGCAAACTACCCAACCTAAGGTGAACTCATAATGTCTGGCTTCGATAGATTTTTCAAATGCTTAACTCAGTCTTTTAGAGAAGTTCGTGAAGATACCAACAAAAGGTAAGTTCGGTGTTATTCACAATACCGAGAGATGCTAGTGGAGTTGTAGATAGATGTTAATGAAGTCCAAGTAATCAAGAGGCCGCTGTTCTTTTTTTTTTTTAAAGATATTTATTAAGGTTTCAAAAGTTATATAAAAGAAAAAACAGTAATACAAACAAAACACAGACAAAAACAAGTATAGTTTCAATCCCTTATTTTCTTATAACTTACTTCCCCGACCTCCTCATACCTCCCCTTTCTGTATTCCAATTTCTAATTCATTAGTTCAGCAAATCCTCTCCCTTAATTTTACTTAACTTTTGGCCTTTCTTTTCTTTTTACTTAATAATTACAGCTGACAACCACATAATTTCTAAAATCAACATCGTTCTAACATTCATTAATTTTGCAATGTTTCCTGAGATAGTCTTTAAATTTCTTCCAATCTTCTTCCGCCGTCTCTCTTCCCTGGTCACGGATTCTGCCGGTCATTTCTGCCAGTCCCATGTAGTCTATCACCTTCATCTGCCATTCTTCCAAGGTGGGTAGATCTTGTGTCTTCCACAAGAGGCCGCTGTTCGCTCCCAATGGGGCCCTTTACTGGGGCTTGTAGGTAGCACACTCCCAAGATAGCTTTCCGTCTCGAAGTCTTGATACATATATTGATATTCAGTCTTATAGAGAATACTCTTTCTTAAGGGCCGCATCGGGGGAGAACAGCGGCCTCTTGATTACTCGGACTGCCAGGGCGAAACAGGTGCAAAACGCCGGCACCCTGTCGCCTACACCTTCATTAACATCTGTCTACAACTCTGTTATCAGAGTTGGCAATGCTTCAGAAACCACAGGAAGGGAGACACAATCCTGTACCGCCTTGAGATTTTAATGGAAGGCAGCATCCGAAACACATTGTGCAAGAACGTGGTGTTGCAAAGGAAGCTATTCATCTCAGTTTGCCTAAGGCATCCTGAGTTACACACATTCCTCTGAAGCTTGAGGTTGTGGCGCACAGTTAAACTGTGGAACTCCCTGCCACAGGAGGCAATGATGGCCAGCAACCTGCGTGGCATTAAAAGAGGACTGGACAAATTCATGGAGGAAGAAAGGGCTGTCTGTGGCTCCTGGCCAGGGTGGGCTCTGTTCTGCTTGCACAGTTGGAGGCAGCAAAGCTTAAGAATCTCAGTTGATGGAAACCCCAGGAGGGGAGAGGCTCTTGTGGTCGGATCCTGCTTGTGGGCTCCCCTTTCGGGCGTCTGCTAAAGAAGGCTGGGCTAGAGGGGCCCTTGGCCTGTTCCATCAGGCTCTTCTTATGCCCTTGTTTGCTGGCTTTCAATCTTTGCAGCCGTAATACGCTTTTCACTCATCATTAAGGGTTTATTTTCTTTGGAGATTTGCATCTGTTGGATATTGCATTGATCCAACTTGTTGTTCGTCCTTCGCAAGAGAGGGATTTCAGGGCAGGTGTGGCACCTGAGCTTTGCAAATGGTGCTGCACAACACACACACACCCCTCTTTGGACATGTCCCAAATCCAGGGCTTACCTGGGACGGGGCTCAGGTTACCCCACACCTGCCCCTGTCTTGGCCTCCACCAAAAGACGGGGAGATTATCTCCAAGGTGAGCAAACAGGCAGCAAGGCAAGGCCTCCATTGTCCATGGCAGAACACACTCTCGCCCTTGATGAAGCTACCAGGAAGCTGCCCTGGTGCCCCCTGCCAGGAACGCCCCCTCTGCCCTTTCCCTGCCAGCCCCAGGTGAGAAGAAGCACATAGACAAGGACTTAGCCCCCCCCAAAGCCCAAGGGCTCACCTCTTGCATTTTGAGCAGGAAGCTATCGATGAAGTCGCGAGGGCAGCTGGGGTCGAAGGTCGCCTGGTGCTCCTTGACCATCTCCAGAATGAAGAGGTGCAACTTCTCAAAGTTGGCGAAAAGTTGGTTGTGAGGTCCGGGCAGGTAGCGCAGGATGTGGGGGAAAGTGTTGTATTGAGGCATCTGATCATAGCCTGCATTATAATCAAGGCTTATATTTTGATCAGGTTCCTATATTCTAAAAATGAGCTTAAATTCACAAATGTTTCTTTCGGCAGAAAACCAGCAGGCAGCTGGCAAGCTCTTAGGCAGAGGGCCCCTCTGGTTTATTGCGGTCATAAAAAAGGCTGAGAGCAAAAGGTCACTGACCCTACATGTTACAGAATATAATTAAGCTGTAATAAAAGCAGCTAAATTAAGAGTTGGTAAATAGTAAGGTTTTGCCATTTGGCCTCTCATCATACAAAGAGTCATTTGCCTAAAGGTCAAAAAGGCTAAGCATCTGGCTGGCAAGAGGGGGAGTAAAGAGCCGTTTTTTAAGCTGTTCCTTGTTCCTTTTAAATTGAGATCCTTTTACTCTGCAATATTCCTTTTCCTTTTAAAAGGTTATTTATGTTATGTATAATATGATATTCTGTTGTAAGCATCTAGAAAGTAAGAAATGTTAGATTCTTATTTCATAGAATCATAGAATCCTAGAGTTGGAATAGACCACAAGGGCCATGGAGTCCAACCCCCTGCCAAGCAGGAAACACCATCAGAGCACTCCTGACATATGGTTGTCAGCCACTGCTTAAAGACCTCCAAAGAAGGAGCTCTTTCATAGATGGTGTGTGAGAAGGTAACTCAAGATCTCTGTTTAAGATAAAATTAGCCACCATCTGTTTTGGAGTGAATAGGGCAAAAGGTGAAATGTTAGTTAAGGCGCCTTGTCTAGGGCAAAAGGTTATCTGGTAATTAAGGTGCCTTGTAGAGGATAATGGCTACTTGTTTGCCAATTATAAATAGAAGGAAATATAGTTCTTTGTCTCCCATAAAAGGTAATAGGAAATGGGTGTATCTTTTATGATTGGTTCTAGCAAACAGCCAATAGGAATTTCAACCAGGCTGATTGGACAGAGGCAGCCAAAGGAGGAGCAAGGGGGCTGGGCTGAGGAAATATAAGTGCTGGCCATAATGGCAGGAGGCAGGCCAGAGCTTGGTAACCATATACCACTGTGCCTCTCATTTATTTGTCTGACAAATAAATTATTATTTTAATTTCTCTATTGCTGCGTTGAATATTTCATTCCAGCTAAGCGTTAACCACAAGCAGGGTGCTACAGCACAACTAGGGAGGGAGGAGAAGACGAAAGATGGAAGGCCCCGACCCTGCAAGTACTCGCTTGAGCGAGAGGGCAAGTGTTTCAGGGAGAGTCTCCCTTCCACAGTCCAGCTTAAAAACAAAATCCCCAGGTATGTCAAAATGGGAAAGCAGAGATGTTTTTGAGAAATGAATGAATGAATCGAGAAACGCCATTCCGTCAGAAGAGACTTGCTTCCACTTTGCTGAGAAAATACACAAGGGAGGACTTTACTAGGCTTCAGGGGAGGGAAGGAAGGAAGGAAGGAAGGAAGGAAGGAAGGAAGGAAGGAAGTAAGTAAGTTCTGGATTTGTGTGGGGAATGCTGCAGTTGAAAGCTCAACAACATTGCCAAAATAAGCTCAACAACCCTTCTGTCCAGATTTCCACTTTTTGAAATATGGCAGCCCCCAATATTCCAATCTTATTGACCCAAACACTGCAAGATCTACTAACACCCAGCAGGTCCTTCCTTCTCACTTTTTTCAGCCAAGAAGAAAGTGCTGGCGAAACAAAGGTCTCTTGGCAGACCTTTTGTGCCGATTGTGTTGCTGAAGAGAAGAATTAGCCTTGGGACAAACGTGGCTGTCCTAGTTTCTCTTGGCTGCCTCTGCAAGCCCTGAAGTGGGCTCCAAAGCTTATTTCTGGGTCGCCTCCTGCCTTTAGGTGATCCCCAGTTATTATAACTATTCTACTTTATTACATTCAAATCCCACCTCTTCTTCCAAGAAGCTCAAAGTAGTGCACATGGCTCTCTGCTCCTCATTGTATCTTTACAACAACCCTGTGAGGTCGAGAGACAGTCCCTGGCCCAAAATCCATGAGCTTCATGGCGGGGGCAGTGGGGAGACAAGCCCTGGTCTCCCAGCCCTCTAACCATTATGCCATTGAGTGATTTGCCTTCAGCTTTGTTCGATTGTTAGAAATGGGCATTCCTGTCCGTTTCCTTTCCTCTCTGTTTTTTGCTTTCTCTTGTTGTTGCGCAAGTTATTTGGCTGGATTGCAAAGTTCAGAGGAGAGCAACTTTCCAACAACGGCTCTGTGTTCATGGGTCGTTTGGGAAAGTGTGAATTTGGTCCTTCGCATGTGAGCTGCGTGGAATTCCCCGCCCCCAGCTCATAGAATCATAGAATAGAATCCTAGAGTTGGAATAGACCACAAGGGCCATCGAGTCCAACCCCCTGCCAAGCAGAAAACACCATCAGAGCACTCCTGACATATGGTTGTCAAGCCTCTGCTTAAAGACCTCCAAAGAAGGAGACTCCACCACACTCCTTGGCAGCAAATTCCACTATCGAACAGCTCTTACTGTCAGGAAGTTCTTCCTAATGTTTAGGTAGAATCTTCTTTCTTGTAGTTTGGATCCATTGCTCCGTGTACAAGTCCTCTCTGATGCCTGGCGCTTGAAGGATTCCTGGGGCCAAAGGGCAGGGGCTTGCCAAAGGACTGAGCCCAATCACCTCTCTGTTTAACAACAGAGTGCCCAGCTCAGCTCAGTTCATGGAAGCAGAACTCTCCGTGAGATTTGGGCCGCAGAGCTTGTAGAAAGAATGCGTTGTCATGCCAGGATCTGTGGCAGTCGAATCCTGATGCTCATTTTAGCCAAATGTGGGGAGGGGAGCTGTTTTTCTGAGCCGTCTGTAAAGAGTAAAGAGACCCCTGACCATTAGGTCCAGTCGTGGCCGACTCTGGGGTTGCGGTGCTCATCTCGCTTTATTGGCTGAGGGAGCCAGCGTACAGCGTACAGCATGACTAAACCACTTCTGGCGAACCAGAGCAGCGCATGGAAATGGCGTTTACCTTCCTGCTGGAGCAGTACGCATTTATCTACTTGGACTTTGACGTGCTTTCAAATTGCTAGGTGGGCAGGAGCAGGGACCGAACAACGGGAGCTCACCTCGTCGTGGGGATTTGAACTGCCAACCTTCTGATCAGCAAGTCCTAGGCTCTGTGGTTTAACCCACAGCACCCCCTGCGTCCAGAGTCACAAATTCCACCCCCTTTTTCCTGAAATCCTCAGCTTGCAAAATGCACCCAACCTGTGGCAATGTTTGAGACTCTTTATACTGTACGATGTTGGGAAACCGGTGTTACAAACACTTAATAAAACTTAATGAATAACACTAGATCTAGCCTTGGGCCAAAGGGGCTGAGCATGCAGTGAGAAAATCCATTACTCTGTTGCCTAATTGCGCTGGTTAATGATGAACGGATTGGGGAATCCACTGAAAGATCACGAGGCTTGCAGGCATTTAGTCCCACGTGGGACTGTGAAGGAAGTCTTCTGCTTAGCAGGGAACAAACCAGCCAACTGTTATGGTAAAATCTGGGTGCAAGGCTGCTCTGCCACCCAGCTCGTCGGACTAAGTCCGCGGGTCCCTCCGGAGGAAAATGAGCTCAGCCGGAGACAGGAGCAAACTGCAGAAGATCCAAATTTATTGCGCAACAGGTTCAAGGCGAGATTGAACAGCGAGAAAGGGGTGACATGAACTTTTGAAACTTCCCTCCATGTCCCAGAATACAGTGCAAAATACATCCCAGTTACATCATGAACACATTAAGGAGAGGTTGGGTTACACAGATTACATCATGAATACATTAAGAAGAGGTTGGGTTACACAGAATTAACATATGGAGGAGGGAGGGGGGAATATGCGCAGATAAGCACATCCTGATTACCGGCGATGAGAAGACAATGGTCCATGTATGCATGGTCTGCCACCTGGCATTGCCCGGAGGAAAGGCTTGGCAGAGTGATTTGACAGGATTAGGGTCTTGACACCTTGCTTGAGGGATTATGGAGGACAGGAGAGGTGTCGTGGAGTCCTAGAGAAATTGAGCAAATTGGCACGTTGATTTTCTATGAATTTTATAGATTTTAGTCCCTTTTGACATTGACAATTGGAAATAAATGGATATATTGTAGCGAAGAAGGAGGTGAAGAAGACATGCCCCCCCTTCCGTATCACAACCAATATAGCATTTCTACCTCACCTTTAGCCCCAAGGAGCTCAAGTCTGTGTCCATGGTTCTCCGCCTCCTATTTAATCCCACAACAACCCTGTGAGGCAGGCTAGGTTGAGAGAGAGAGAGAGATGGCCTTCAAGGTCACCCATTGAGCTTCCTGGCCAAGCGGGGATTTGAACCCTGGACTCTCCTAGGTCCTAGTCCTACTCTCTAACCACTGCATTACACTTTCTCCCTCTGTTTGCATTCCTCCCCAGTTCACCTTGTTATGGAAAAATCTAGGTGCGAGGCTGCTCAGTCCCCCAGCTGGTCGGGCAGAGCCCGCGGGTCCCTGCGGAATAAAGGAAGGAGTCCAGCCACCAAAGTTGTAGACCAAAGTTTATTGCGCAACAGGTTCAAAGAGGAATTTTGAACCCCGAGGATGGGGTGGCAAGGACTCTTAAAACTTCCCCACCATATTGAGGCATCTGATCATAGCCTGCATTTTAATCAAGGCTTATATTTTGATCAGATTCTAAAAATGAGCTTAAATTCACAAATGTTTCTTTCGAGGCAGGAAACCAGCAGGCAGCTGGCAAGCTCTTTTGGCAGAGGGCCCCTCTGGTTTATTGCGGTCATAAAAAGGCTGAGAGCAAAAGGTCACTGACCCTACATATTACAGAATATAATTAAGCTGTAATAAAAGCTGCTAAATTAAGAGTTGGTAAATAGTAAGGTTTATTGTTTAACAGAAAATAATACCATTTGGCCTCTCATCAGATATAGAGCCAAAAGGTCAAAGCATCTGGCTGGCAAGAGGGGGAGTAAAGAGCCGTTTTTTAAGCTGTTCCTTGTTCCTTTTAAACTTGAGACTTTTCACTCTGCAAAGGTCTTTTCCTTTTAAAAAGTTATTTATCTTATGTTATGTATGATATTTTGTTGTCTGAATGCAGTAAGCATCTAGAAAGTGAGAAATGTTAGATTCTTATGTTAGATTCTTATTTCATTGATGCTGTGTGTGAGAAGGTGAACTCAAGATCTCTGTTTAAGATAAAATTAGCCACCATCTGTTTTAGCCATCTGCTCTATTTTAGAATTAAGGGGGCAAAGGTGATCTGGTAATTAAGGTGCCTTGTCGAGGTTAATGGCTACTTGTTTGCCAATTATAAATAGAAGGAAATATAGCTCTTTGTCTCCCATAAAAGGTAATAGGAAGTGGGTGTATCTTTTATGATTGGTTCTAGCAAACAGCCAATAGGAATTTCAACCAGGCTGATTGGACAGAGGCAGCCAAAGGAGGAGCAAGGGGGCTGGGTTAAGGAAATATAAGTGCTGGCCATAATGGCAGGAGGGCAGGCCAGAGCTTGGTAACCATATACCACTGTGCCTCTCATTTATTTGTCTGACAAATAAATTATTATTTTAATTTCTCTATGGCTGCGTTGAATATTTCATTCCAGCTAAGCGTTAACCACAAGCAGGGTGCTACAATATCCCAGAATACAGTTTGTACAGCATCATTGCTACCTCACTGACATGTCACAAAAGACAGGGGTTAAACTACTTTAACCTTGGCAAACATGTCCAGGCAAGTCCTTGGTATAAGATTAGCATAAGAAGACATGTCTGTGCAAGACCCAGGTGTAAGATTAGCAGAGGCAAAAACCTCTGAAGTCCCACCACCCAAAGTACAACAGAACTTCCTTTGCATGTTTGGACCCTTTGGCAAGTTTGGTGATGGGATTAGGCTTTCCTTGGCCAACAATCAGCTCAGCAATTGTCACCTCCACCTACAGCGCCTTGCAGTAACCCAGCCAAGAAGTTGCCACTGGTACACGAACCCTGGCCCAAAAATCCAGCCATGTGCAAGAATGTTGCCCCCCACCATTGAATCACAGCTGCAGAAGATGTCTACAAGTGTCAGTCACCCGGGGGTGGGCAGTGTTGGCAGATGCAAAGCAGGAGGGGAGGGGAAAGTGCAGAGTCCGTCCCCCCTGCTCCCACCTCCCATAGGTCAGGGGGGGTGAGCAGATAGTTTGCATCCCTGGTTCAATTCCTGGAGAGGCCTGGGAAGGACCCTGAAACCCAAGACAGCTGGAGAAACCCAGCCAGGAGGGTGGGCGGGGGGTGTATAAATAAATTATTATTATTATTATTATTATTATTATTATTATTATTATTACTACTACTACTGCCAGTCAGCTCAGACCAAACTGAGCTGGACGGCCAAGGGGTCTGACTCAATCCTCTTGTGTGCCTCAACACATGGCAGAGAATGTGCCAGTTCCACTCGAACCAGGGGTGAATCTTTTTTTCAGCTTGAGGGTCATAGAAGCAAAAGAGTTGGAAGGGAACCCAAGGGTCATCTAGTCCAACCCCTGCAATGCAGGAATATCAGCTAAGGCATCCATGACAGGTGGACACCGAACCTCTGCTTAAAAACCTCCGAGGAAGGAGAGACCACAGCTTTCCAAGGGAGTCAATTTTGCTGCTGTTATGTACTGAGTTGAATAGGATTCAGAATGCAGCAGTCTGATTGGTCCTAGAACAATAGGATCTAGAATGCAGCAGTCTGATTGGTCCTAGAACAATAGGATCTAGAATGCAGCAGTCTGATTGGTCCTAGAACAATAGGAACCAGAACGCAGCAGTCTGATTGGTCCTAGAACAATAGGATATAGAATGCAGCAGTCTGAGTGGTCCTAGAACAATAGGATCTAGAATGCAGCAGTCTGATTGGTCCTAGAACAATAGGAACCAGAATGCAGCAGTCTGATTGGTCCTAGAACAATAGGAACCAGAATGCAGCAGTCTGATTGGTCCGCAGGAGCCACCCAATCCAACTCCAGGTGGAAGTGAATCTGCAACCTGATTGGCCTACAGGAGAATCCCAGAATTAGCCAATCACATGTGGCCCACTGTGTAAATAATGTATATAAAGCAGACATTCTGGGGGAGCTTCCATTCCTCCTCACCACTATGAGCTGAATAAAGAGCATGAAATCCACTCTCGACTCTGAGTATATATGAGCTGCCAAACAGATTTTGCTGTCAGAAAGTTCTTCCCAATGTTTAGTCAGAATCTGCTTTCTTGCAACTTGGAGCCACTGGTTCACGTTCTACCTTCCAGAGCAGGAGGAAGCAAGCTTATTCCCTCTTCAATGTGACAGCCCTTAGGATATTTGAAGATGGCTCTCATATCTCCTCTCAGTCTCTTTCCCCCCCCAGGCTAAACATACCCAGCTCCTTCAACCGTTCCTCATAAGGCTTGCATCCCAGTCCCTTGATCATCTTGGTTGCCTTCCTCTGCCCACCTTCCAGCTTGTCAACATCCTTATAATAATAATAATATAATAATTTATTATTTATACCCCGCCCATCTGGCCAGGCCTCCCCAGCTAGTCTGGGCGGCTTCCAACCAAATATTAAAATACCGTAATGCATCAAACATTAAAAGCTTCCCTAAACAGGGCTGCCTTCAGATGTCTTCTAAAAGTCTGGCAGTTGTTTTATTTGACATCTGGTGGGAGGGTGTTCCACAGGGCAGGTGCCACTACCAAGAAGGCCCTCTGCCTGGTTCCCTGTAACTTGGCTTCTTGCAGGGAGGGAACCGCCAGAAGGCCCTCGGCGCTGGACCTCTGTGTCCGGGTAGAATGATGGGGGTGGAGACGCTCCTTCAGATATACTGGACCGAGGCCATTTAGGGCTTTAAAGGTCAGCACCAACACTTTGAATTCTGCTTGGAAACGCACTGGGAACCAATGTAGATCTTTTAAGTGGTCGCGGTGGCCGTTCTCAGTCACCAGTCTAGCTGCCGCATTCTGGATTAGTTGTAGTTTCCGGGTCACCTTCAAAGGTAGCCCTAAGTAGAGCACATTGCAGTAGTCCAAGCGGGAGATAACTAGAGCATGCACCACTCTGGCAACACAGTCTGCGGGCAGGTGGGGTCTCAGCCTGCGTACCAGATGGAGCTGGTAAACAGCTGCCCTGGACATAGAATTGACCTGCGCCTCCATGGACAGCTGTGAGTCCAAAATGACTCCCAGGCTGCGCACCTGTTCCTTCAGGGGCACAGTTGCTTCATTCAGGACCAGGGAGTCCTCCACACCCGCCCGCCTCCTGTCCCCCCAAAACAGTACTTCTGTCTTGTCAGGATTCAACCTCAATCTGTTAGCCGCCATCCATCCTCCAACCGCCTCAAGACACTCACACAGGACCTTCACCGCCTTCACTGGTTCTGATCCTTCTTATATTGTGGTGCCCAGAACTGGACACAGTATTCCAAGTGTGGTCTGACCAAGGCAAAATAGAGTGGGACTATGACTTCCCTTTATCTGAACACTAGACTTCTGTGGGTGCAGCCTGGAATAGAATTTTCTCTTTTTGCTGCTGCATCACACTGTTGACTCATGTGAAGCTAAAGGACCCCTGACCCTTAGGTCCAGTCGTGGCCGACTCTGGGGTTGCGGCGCTCATCTCGCTTTACTGGCCGAGGGAGCCGGCGTACAGCTTCTGGGTCATGTGGCCAGCATGACTAAGCCGCTTCTGGCGAACCAGAGCAGCGCACGGAAACGCCATTTACCTTCCCGCCAGAGTGGTACCTATTTATCTACTTGCACTTTGAGGTGCTTTCGAACTGCTAGGTTGGCAGGAGCAGGGACCGAGCAACGGGAGCTCACCCCGTCACGGGGATTCGAACCGCTGACCTTCTGATTGGCAAGTCCTAGGCTCTGTGGTTTAACCCACAGTGCCAGTGGTCCACTAAGACCCCTAGATCCTTTTCACATGTACTGCTAGTAAGCCCAATGCCCTTCATCCTATATTTGTGCATCTGGTTTTTCCTGCCTAAGTGCAGAACCTGACATGTTGAGCTCCCTCATGCCAGTGTATGGATTAGGGCCTTTCTCTTCAAGAGACGTTCCTGGGATATAATAGAAACTCTGGGTGAGGTTTTATCCTCAGTTAAGATGGGCTTAACTGGAACCTGAAGCCTCACCCTTATGGCAAGCCCCAGCTGCTATGCTGACTTGCTGATCTCTAACACATACAACCAGGGCTGGCCCAAGACATTTGGGCGCCTGAAGAAAACAGTGAAGTGGTGACTCCCCATCACCGTCAGGGCTGGTTCAGCTGCAGGTCAGCACAGAGACTCAGAGATGAGCAGCAAAGTGGATTCTCTCTATTTAAGGAAGCAGAATACAAAGAGAGAAACCTACAGACTGGCTCCCAGTAATGGGGTTGCCAGAACTGATGGTTGAAGTGGATCTATGTTACGTACTGAGTTGAATAGGATCCAGAATGCAGCAGTCTGATTGGTCCTTGAACAATAGGATTCAGAATGCAGCAGTCTGATTGGTCCTAGAACAATAGGGTCCAGAATGCAGCAGTCTGATTGGTCCTAGAACAATAGGATTCAGAATGCAGCAGTCTGATTGGTCCTAGAACAATAGGATTCAGAATGCAGCAGTCTGATTGGTCCTAGAACAATAGGATTCAGAATGCAGCAGTCTGATTGGTCCTAGAACAATAGGGTCCAGAATGCAGCAGTCTGATTGGTCCTAGAACAATAGGATTCAGAATGCAGCAGTCTGATTGGTCCTAGAACAATAGGATCCAGAATACAGCAGTCTGATTGGTCCTAGAACAATAGGATTCAGAATGCAGCAGTCTTATTGGTCCTAGAACAATAGGGTCCAGAATGCAGCAGTCTGATTGGTCCACAGCAGCCACCCAATCCAGCTCCAGGTGGAAGTGAATCCACATGCTGATTGGCCTACAGGTGAATCCCGGAATTAGCCAATCACGCGGGGCCCATTGTGTAAATAATGTATATAAAGCAGACATTCTGGGGGAACTTCCATTCCTCCTCACCACTATGAGCTGAATAAAGAAATATACTCAGAGTATATTTCAGTCTAGAAAACCAGTTTCCTCCAAGAGCACCTGAATCTGGTCCACAAGCTCCTGCTCAAGAACCTTGCCCAAGAAAGGCAATTTCCCAGGACTGGAGGAAGATGGGATTGCTACATTTCAAGAAGTAAAAATCCAGACACAAAAAATTGTTGAGCTTTCTTTCGGGAAATCACCCAGAGAAAGTTGTTGGCAACCCTAAAGGAGGGACAGCCTGTGCCGTGTGGCCTTTACCCAACCTGACCCAGCCGCCTCTGCTTTTGTAGCTGGAGTCAGTCCAGGTTCTGCCCTCCCAGGCCAGGTGGAAAAGGCCTGTAAGCCAATAACAACAAGAACAAGAACAACAACAAGAACAACAACAACAACATATTCTTGTAAAGAAGCTGGTAAAATGCGCTCTTGACTATGCTACCACTCAGTGGATTTGTAACTGGCTGACTGACCGAACCCAAAGGGTGCTCATCAATGGTTCCTCTTCATCCTGGAGAAGAGTGACTAGTGGGGTGCCACAGGGTTCTGTCTTGGGCCCGGTCTTATTCATCATCTTTATCAACGACTTGGATGATGGACTCAAAGGCATCCTGATCAAATTTGCAGATGACACCAAACTGGGAGGGGTGGCTAACACCCCAGAGGACAGGATCACACTTCAAAACGACCTTGACAGATTAGAGAACTGGGCCAAAACAAACAAGATGAACTCTAACAGGGAGAGATGTAAAGTATTGCACTTGGGCAAAAAAAATGAGAGGCACAAATACAAGATGGGTGACACCTGGCTTGAGAGCAGTACATGTGAAAAGGATCTAGGAGTCTTGGTTGACCACAAACTTGACATGAGCCAACAGTGTGACGCGGCAGCTAAAAAAGCCAATGCAATTCTGGGCTGCATCAATAGGAGTATAGCATCTAGATCAAGGGAAGTAATAGTGCCACTGTATTCTGCTCTGGTCAGACCTCACCTGGAGTACTGTGTCCAGTTCTGGGCACCACAGTTCAAGAAGGACACTGACAAACTGGAACGTGTCCAGAGGAGGGCAACCAAAATGGTCAAAGGCCTGGAAACGATGCCTTATGAGGAACGGCTAAGGGAGCTGGGCATGTTTAGCCTGGAGAAGAGGAGGTTAAGGGGTGATATGATAGCCATGTTCAAATATATAAAAGGATGTCATATAGAGGAGGGAGAAAGGTTGTTTTCTGCTGCTCCAGAGAAGTGGACACGGAGCAATGGATCCAAACTACAAGAAAGAAGATTCCATCTAAACAATAGGAAGAACTTCCTGACAGTAAGAGCTGTTCGACAGTGGAATTGGCTGCCAAGGAGTGTGGTGGAGTCTCCTTCTTTGGAGGTCTTTAAGCAGAGGCTTGACAACCATATGTCAGGAGTGGTCTGATGGTGTTTCCTGCTTGGCAGGGGGTTGGACTCGATGGCCCTTGTGGTCTATTCCAACTCTTTGATTCTATGAACAATTTATTCATACCCTGCCCATCTGGCTGGGTTCCCCCAGCCACTTTGGGTGGCTTCCAACAAAATATTAAAATAGAATAGTCTGTCAAACATCAAAAGCTTCCCTAAACAGGGCTGCCTTCAGATGTCTTCTAAAAGTCTGGTAGTTGTTTTTCTCTTTGACATCTGGTGGGAGTGGAGTGGGTCATCTCGGACTCACAGCCAAGGTGGTTTACCTCCCCTCCTCACCTTCTTCCCTCAGAGATCAGCTCCAACCTATTTCTCAAGAGAAGATTGCTATTACATTACTTCGTACATTGAACTCCAGGCAGAGGGGACATTTCTTGGCTTGGAAACCCGCTCTTGGTTCGGCATCACTGCCAAAGCCGATTCCAGATTTTCAAAAGATGCAAAACAACGCTGTTATTTTCCCTCAGAATTTCTGTTGCATAACTGGAACTAATTAAACATAGAGGGAAGTTAAGCAAATAGATACCATTGAGAAGCAAGTTCAGCTCAAGAACTTCTCAGGAGTGGAACAACATGCAGACGCAGCCAAATACTTAGCAGCTTCCCAGGGGCTCTTGGCTACGGGACGAGGGCCAAGCAGCGCCATGTGTCCCTCTGTCACGTGGCAGTTCCCCAAACACCCTTTTCTTTCGCAAGGTGCAGTCAAAGAGGTTGCCACTCAATCCAGAGCAGAAGGCAGCAGACTTTTTCTACTAAGCGTCTCCCTAGACACACATCTTTGACTTCCATTGCACAGGAGAAAACATAGGTATATTTAATTTCAGGTGGCATGTCGGGCACCCTGTACAGTGGTACCTCAGGTTAAGAACTTAATTCGTTCCGGAGGTCCATTCTTAACCTGAAACTGTTCTTAACCTGAAACACCACTTTAGCTAATGGGGCCTGCCGCGCTGCCGGAGCACGATTTCTGTTCTCATCCTGAAGCAAAGTTCTTAACCCGAGGTACTAGTTCTGGGTTAGCGGAGTCTGTAGCCTGAAGCATCTGTAACTCGAGGTACCACTGTATATATTTCTGATCCTGAAATGTCAGATATACAGTGGTACCTTGGGTTAAGAACTTAATTCGTTCTGGAGGTCTGTTTTTAACCTGAAACTGTTCTTAACCTGAAGCAACACTTTAGCTAATGGGGCCTCCTGCTGCCGCTGCACGATTTCTGTTCTCATCCTGAAACAAAGTTCTTAACCTGAGGTACTATTTCAGGGTTAGTGGAGTCTGTAACCTGAAGCGTCTGTAACCTGAGGTACCACTGTACAGTCATACCTCCGGTTAAAGATGGTTGCGTCCCACGGTGACCTGGAAGTACCGGAAAGGGTTACCGGGTTTCGCCGCTCTCGCATGCACAGACGCTCAAAATGATGTCATACGCATGCGCAGAAGCGGCAAATCACGACCCATGCATGCGCAGACGCGGGTTGCATTCTGCTCAGGTTGAGAACAGGTCTCTGGAACAGATCCCATTCGCAACCCGAGGTACCACTGTATTGTGAAAATGGCGCCTGGTAATCGGGGTGCTAACAGCTCACTGTGGATGAAGCTCAGTTCAGCTTCTCCTCAGCCTTCAAATATGGTTGCATGGAAGGCCTTAATGTAAAACCATCACCGTTTCCTTTTCCTGGTTGTTGTTTTTTAGAATCATAGAATCATAGAGTTGGAAGAGACCACAAGGGCCATCGAGTCCAACCCCCTGCCAAGCAGGAAACACCATCAGACCACTCCTGACATATGGTTGTCAAGCCTCTGCTTAAAGACCTCCAAAGAAGGAGACTCCACCACACTCCTTGGCAGCCAATTCCACTGTCGAACAGCTCTTACTGTCAGGAAGTTCTTCCTAATGTTTAGGTGGAATCTTCTTTCTTGTAGTTTGGATCCATTGCTCCGTGTCCGCTTCTCTGGAGCAGCAGAAAACAACCTTTCTCCCTCCTCTATATGACATCCTTTTATATATTTGAACATGGCTATCATATCACCCCTTAACCTCCTCTTCTCCAGGCTAAACATGCCCAGCTCCCTTAGCCGTTCCTCATAAGGCATCGTTTCCAGGCCTTTGACCATTTTGGTTGCCCTCCTCTGGACACGTTCCAGTTTGTCAGTGTCCTTCTTGAACTGTGGTGCCCAGAACTGGACACAGTACTCCAGGTGAGGTCTGACCAGAGCAGAATACAGTGGCACTATTACTTCCCTTGATCTAGATGCTATACTCCTATTGATGCAGCCCAGAATTGCATTGGCTTTTTTAGCTGCCGCGTCACACTGTTGGCTCATGTCAAGTTTGTGGTCAACCAAGACTCCTAGATCCTTTTCACATGTACTGCTCTCAAGCCAGGTGTCACCCATCTTGTATTTGTGCCTCTCATTATTATTTTTTTGCCCAAGTGCAAAATGCAGTTTTAAATGCAGTCTGGGAAGCCAGACCCTCCAAATGTCCCTATTTTCCAGAGACGTCCCTGATTTAAAGAAGCCGTCCTGGTTTCTGATTTGATCCCGGAATGTCCCCCTTTTCCTTAGGATGTTTCTATATTCATTGGAGAAATGTTGGAGGGTATGAAGTTATTCGGCCCCTGAACTGCCTGAAGGCAATCCTGTACAGGGATGGTTTTTTTTTTTTTTTAAATGCTTAATGTTTTATTATGTTTTTACATATGTTGGAAGCTGCCCAGACTGGCTGGGGCAACCCAGTAAGATGTGTGGGATATAAATTGTTATGGAATGGGACGTCCCTATTTTCATCGGAGAAATGTTGGAGGGTATGGAAAGCTGAATGGGTAACCCAAATAAGGCCATATTTGTTTCTGGGGTGGCCAAAAAAGCATTGGACTTTTCCTGATTCTGTCCTGAATCAATCGGTGCAGCCATCCTGCCTTTTCTGATGTGTCAGTTGTAAGACCCTGAAGGAAGGGTGTTATTGTTAGCTTTCTGTTATGCCACTGTGCAGTTCTTGGAGTCACAAGACTCTGTTGACATTCCAGACTGCTGGAAGTCTCACGGGAGATGGATGTTGATGTTACTGGTTTCTTTGTCCTGTTGTTTTCTGTCTCTCACAGAGAGCAGACGCATATTCTTTTCTGTCTTGCGTAGTTAGAAATAAAGTAGCAATGTAGCACATATTTCTGGTTCTTCTGCTGCTGTCTGGGTACTCTGTGCAATGGAGAGCATGCCTGAAGTCTCATTCAAAGGCTTAGGTCGTTAATCATGGTTGGAGGAGAGCCTGGATGGGTTCCGAAAATACGACCGGAGGAGTAGCCATTACAGCTCGGTCGTACGGAGGCTTTGACAGTTATCCCCCACTCAGTTTGTCTATCCTGGTTCACAATGCTTTTTTTTAAAAGAGGGGGGGAAAGGTGCCAGACCCCCCCCCCATGATGCATTCCCTCCAATGAAAATAGGGACGCAGGTGGCGCTTTGGTCTAAACCACTGAGCCTCTTGGGCTTGCCGATCAGAAGGTGGGCGGTTCGAATCCCCGCGACGGGGTGAGCTCCCGTTGCTCGGTCCCTGCTCCTGCCAACCTAGTAGTTCAAAAGCACATCAAAGTGCAAGTAGATAAATAGGGACCGCTCTTGGCGGGAAGGTAAACGGCATTTCCGTGCGCTGCTCTGGTTTCTCCAGAAGCGGCTTAGTCCTGCTGGCCACATGACCCAGAAAAACTGTCTGCGGACAAACACCAGCTCCCTCAGCCAGTAAAGTGAGATGAGCGCCACTACCCCAGAGTCGTCCGTGACTGGACTTAACTGTCAGGGGTCTCTTTACCCTTTTAAGGAAAAGTGGGACATTCTGGGATCAAATCAGAACCTGGGATGGCTTCTGTAAATCCAGGACTGTCCATGGAAAATAAGGACACTTGGAGGGTCTGCATAAAGTTGTTAATGTAAGTGCCGCCCTTTTAGTGTTGTTTTTTTTTGGGGGGGGAAGGTGCTGGTACTAAGTACCCTTTTTATTTTTTATTTTGTTAGAGCGTTTATTAATTTTCCAATAAAAACATCCAATTAACATTCAAATCATAATCATAATCCAATAAAAATAAAAAAATTAAATAAAAAAATCCAATTGTCTTCCGCATTTGGTTCTGGTTTTACGGCTTCCCACGGCCTGAACTTCAAAGCAACTCTGAATTCTCAGTCCTGCCTCTCATGATATTTCCATATTTCCATATACGATTTTATCTCTCCAAACTTCTTTGCCTCTGGCTCTGCGATCTTCAAGGTGTCAAAAAACACGAATCATCTTTCCACCTCCGAGTGCAGACTTGTTTATATTATGTTCCCTTCAACTGCTTTTTTCTTCTTCCTCGCGCCGCTTCAGCTGGCGGTACTAAGTACCCTTGAGTACCACCAGAAAAGCACTGCAGGTTAGAGGTTATTTACTCCCTGGGTTGTTTTTCTGGGGTGTGTGTGTTTGTCTCCTCCCTTCTAATTTTGCCTCCTCCTCCAGGGGGAAGATCTTCTACATGCAAAAGACATGTAGCTATTTCAGCAAATCCTTTCCATCTTTCTCAATTTTTGTTCTATAATATATCTTAACACATTCTGACCTTAAATTTTACACTTTGGCCCATTGACAATTGAGTTTCTCTTTTCTTCTTCCCCATCCACAAGATTGTTCTAAACCTAGCAATAAGAAGAGTTTATTAAAAAAAATAAATCCCAAAGAAGACAGAAAAAGAAAAAAAAAAAAAAAAAAGGAGGAAAGGCTTTCAGGTAAATTCCTTTTCTTACTTTTGTATAAATGCCCCCAACCTAAAATGGTAATATACTGTATATTAATTTGTAAAAAATGTGGAAAAGAAGATCGAGGCAGGAGAAGCAGAAAGTGCAAACTGTCTTCTTAGATGGGTTACAGACAAATTTCCCAATTAGAATTTTTATGCAGTTCCAAATTCTACGAACTCTCACCTTACATAACCAGACGAAACAAACCCTCCCCCCTCCTTATTGTTGCTACGTTTGATCTGGGGTTTTTTTGTTTGTTTGATGGCGTCCCAAAAGTAAAACGCTAAGAATAGTTGCGACTCTCCGCAGTGAACTTAGCCTGCAGCCCCTTGTAGTTCCCCGGCAAACAGCTCGAGGTTTGGACCCCCTCGGTGTGGAATTACGCAATTGCCACTCGGTTCTTTTGTCGGCTGTGCCCGCCTCCTTCTCCATGGATCAGGTTTTGTGGGCACACCTGGCATGAGGCAGCCTGGCACCTGAGCCCAAGCCCGACCAGAAGCCTTCTTCTGAGTTGGGCAAGGAGGCTGGCATGGAGTTCAGCGCAGCTACGGCTGCCCTTCTGGCTATCTGCATCGCCTGCCTGCTGATGTTCTTCAAAGGGAGCAGGCAGGGCAAGAAGGGGCATCTTCCCCCAGGACCCCGGCCGCTCCCCGTCGTGGGCAATTTGCTCCTCCTGGACATGAAGAACACGGTGAAGTCAATGTTGGAGGTAAGGTCAGCCCCTTGGGGTGGGGGGGGGTCAGCTAAATGCTGCTGCGATCCTTTAGGAAGACACCTGTTTGCAATTGAGAAGAGGCTAAGGGAGGGGCAAACCTGAGTTCGAATCCTGCTTGCTGGCTTCCCAAAAGAGGCAACTGTCCAGCCCCTGGGGGAACTGGGTGCTGGACCAGCCGGGCCCCCTTGGGCCTGATCCAGCAGGCTCTTCTTACATCCCGACGTCCTTTCTGCACCCCGTGGTTCCCTCCCCCCCCTTTTCTCCCTCTGCCTCCAGCTCAGCCAGCGCTACGGATCTATCTACACCATCTACCTGGGCTCTCAGCCCTTTGTGGTTCTCTGCGGGTACCAAGTGGTGAAGGAGGCCCTGGTGGACCAAGCCGAGGAGTTCAGTGCCCGCGGAGACTTGCCGGTGATTTTCGACTTCACCCGAGGGGATGGTAAGCCTGCCTGCTTCCTCCGCTTGCAGGTGGGGCGGGTGTGTCTGAGCGTGTGTGTGTGTGTGCTAATTCCTAAAAAGAGAGGTCCAGGGATGGAGAAGGGGCAGGAAAGGGCGATGAGATTCGAAGGAGGGTCTGAACACCTCTCCTGGAGAAAGCCTCTAATGTTTCTCAGTTTGGGCAAAAGCATAGGCATAGGATCAGAGAGAGGGAGTTGGGCATGTTTCACCTGGAGAAGAGGAGATTGACAGGTGACAGGAACAGGATAGCCTCTTTACATCGAAAGGTTGTCCTGTGCAAGGTGGAGGAAGTTTGTTATCTGCTGCAATTATTATTATTATTATTATTATTATTATTATTATTATTATTATTATTATATTACTTATACCCTGCCCATCTGGCGGGGTCTCCCCAGCCACTCTGGGCAGCTTCCAACAGGATATTAAAAACACAATACGGCATTAAACATTGAAAACTTCCCTAAACAGGGCTGCCTTCAGATGTCTTCTTAAAGTCAGATGTCTATCTAGCCCAAGCGCCTTCTAAATCCGGCCTGCGGACGGTCCTGGAATCAGCGTGTTTTTGCATGAGTAGAATGTGTCCTTTTATTTAAAATGCATCTCTGGGTTATTTGTGGGGCATAGGAATTCATTTATAATTTTTTCAAAATATAGTCCGGCCCCCCACAAGGTCTGAGGGACAGTGGACCAGCCCCCTGCTGAAAAAGTTTGCCCACCCCTGTGGTAGACTCTCCTTCCTTGGAGACATTTAACCCAAGGTTGGATGGTCATCTGTCATGTATGATCTAGTTGAGATTCCTGCATTGCAGGGGTTGGACTGGATGTCCCCTTAGGGTCCCTTCCAACTATAAAAAGGTAAAGGGCCCCTGACCATTAGGTCCAGTCGCAGATGACTCTGGGGTTGTGGTGCTCATCTCGCGTACAGCTTCTGGGTCATGTGGCCAGCATGACTAAGCCGCTTCTGGCGAACCAGAGCAGCGCACGGAAACACCGTTTACCTTCCCGCAGGAGTGGTACCTATTTATCTACTTGCACTTTGACGTGCCTTCGAACTGCTAGGTATAGTTCTATATAAAATGAAGGGGGAGGAGGGCAGAGTTTTTGGTTCCTCAGGATGCCCCAATATGTAGTGACGGCAAATAGCTTAGATCAGGGGTGTGCGGTCATCGGACTAAGAGGACTAGAGAAGAAGAAGAACAGTTTGGATTTGATATCCCGCCTTTCACTCCCCTTCAGGAGTCTCAAAGCGGCTCACAATCTCCTTTCCCTTCCTCCCCCACAACAAACACTCTGTGAGGTGAGTGGGGCTGAGAGACTTCAGAGAAGTGTGACTGGCCCAAGGTCACCCAGCAGCTGCATGTGGAGGAGCGGAGACGCGAACCCGGTTCCCTAGATTACGAGACTACCGCTGTCAACCACTACACCACACTGGCTCTCAATTTCTAGCCTGTTCCCCTAAATTTCCCCCTGGTGCCTCCTTCCCAAAGCCCGGGAAGCTTCTGCCCAGTTTAGGGAGGGCGGAACGAGGCTCTGATGGGTCCAGAATCCATCCTGCCATCTTCCCAAATCCCACCCGGCTTTTGGACACAGGCAGCAGGTCTCCAGCATCCTGCCAGAGCCCTGGCACCTCCTTTACAAAGCCCAGGGCGCTTCTGCCCAGCTTAGAGAGCGAGGCATGATCCTCAAGTGTGCGACGTCAGGACATCACAACATCACACACATGGCATCTCATGCCCCTCGCAAGCTAGCGCTTAAATGTTCCCCTGTGAAAAATTACACCGCGTGCCACTGGCTTAGATGACTTCGGAAAAGGAATGGAGAAATTCAAGGTGGTGGAGAGGAGGCATGATTGTGAGGACTCAGTCTACCTCTGCATGACATTTGCTTTGGAGAGCGACAGTGGGAGTGAGCTGTTGGCTTTGTGTGCTGCCTGAGGGCTTCGTGGAGGTACCTGCTGGGCTGGATGGGCTCACCTTGTCTTAAAATAATAATAATAATAATGATGATGATGATGATATGATGATGGATCTGCTTCTGCTGCCCTGGTACCATAGCTGTCAACCTTCCCTTTTTTTGCGGGAAATTCCCTTATTCCAGCGCCGTTTCCTGCTGCTTCCTGCTGCTATCCTGGATTGTTAGATATCCTGTAGACTGTCCCTGGGGCAGGTGAGGCTGCTGATCGCTTATTTTCAAGGCTGCTGATCCCTTATTTTCAAATCTGAAAGTTGACAGCTATGCCTGGCACTGCCCACACTCTTAAGGGCTCCAGCCCTTAATTGTCTCTAGCCAATGTCTTCTCTCCTCCCCCCATAGGGATTTCCATGTCTCAAGGGGAGAAATGGAAGGTCTTGCGCCGTTTTACGATACACACGCTGCGCAATTTTGGGATGGGGAAGCGCAGCATTGAGGAGCGGATCCAGGAGGAGGCCCAGTACCTGGTGCAGGAGCTGGCAAAGACCAAAGGTGCGTTTGCCGTTCCTTGGGACAGCTGGGGTTGGGCGGGGCCACACACACCTGCGAAGTTCTGGCCTTTCCACCTGTCCCTTTTCCAGGAGAGCCCTCTGACCTCACCCTCACCCTCGGCCACGCCGTTTCCAACGTCATCTGCTCCATCGTTTTCGGGGACCGGTTTGACTACGAGGACAAGAAATTCCTGACTTTGGTGGGACTGATGAACGACAACTTCCGCATCTTCAGCTCGCCTTGTGCTCAGGTGAGTTCCGATCTCTTGGGAAGGCAGAAAGCCAGGTGAGCCTGGCAGCTGGATCAGGCCCAAGGGGTCCCCTCTAGCCCGGCGTCCCCACAGTGGCCAGCTGGGTGCACTGAGGGGAAGAAGTCCATAAGCAGGAGCTGAGTGCGAGAGCCTCATTTTCTCCACTTGCAATATCCAGATAGTGGCATTCAGAGGCAGAAAGAGGAGGGTGAACAGAGTCATTATGGCAAGGAACCCTTGATCTTTCTTTCTTTCTTTCTTTCTTTCTTTCTTTCTTTCTTTCTTTCTTTCTTTCTTTTTCTTTCTTTGGCAGTCACTCGTAGCCAAGTATACACACCAGTGAATATTCAAAGCTTGCAATGCAGAAGGTAAAGGTAAAGGTAAAGGTAAAGGTACCCCTGCCCATACGGGCCAGTCTTGCCAGACTCTAGGGTTGTGCGCTCATCTCACTCTAGATGCTGGGAGCCAGCGCTGTCCGCAGACACTTCCGGGTCATGTGGCAAGCGTGACGAAGCTACTCTCGTGAGCCAGAGCCGCACACGGAAACGCCGTTTACCTTCCCCTCTAGTAAGCGGTCCCTATTTATCTACTTGCACCCAGGGGTGTTTTTGAACTGCTAGGTTGGCAGGCGCTGGGACCGAGCAGCGGGTGTGCACCCCGCAGCGGGGATTCGAACTGCCGACCATGCGATCGGCAAGTCCTAGGTGCTGAGGTTTTACCCACAGCGCCACCCGCGTCGCAATGCAGAACTAGTTGGTAAAACTCTTTTTCTAGATTTGTTGCTGTGGATAGGTTGACCATTGCTCAAGGATGGAGAAATATGCCAGACTTTCCCCTTCACATTCACTTTCAGAAGGCTCTATGTATCACGATTTCATAAATGTTTATTCATTCAAGGCACCGTCCAGCCAATGGCCTAGGCTGCCATGTACTATATTTTTCTGTGTATAACACGCCCCCATATATACGACGCCTCCTTTTTGCGGGGACTCCAAATTAAGAAAGTGGGGGATACACCTCTTCTTCTTCTTCTTCTTCTTCTTCTTCTTCTTCTTCTTCTTCTTCTTCTTCTTCTTCTCACTCGTAGCCAAGGAAGATTATCTTCCATAAACACGGTTTTAACAGTGAGTCCGTAAGTAACCATGGAGGCCAGTTCTGGATCCACACGTCCTTCCACAGTGGGGACCTTGGTTTCCGGGTGGTAGTTGATCACAGTGTGGATTTGCCAAGCGTGCCTTCCTCTTAGCACATTTCTCCCTTGTGTCCTGAGTTCAAGTGTCTTCAAAACCCAGGACACCTTTGGTAAAGGCTGTTCTCCAACTGGAGCGCTCGCAGGCCAGTGTTTCCCGGTTGTTGGTGTTTGTATCACATTTTTAAAGATTTTCCTTGAGACAGTCTTTAAACCTCTTTTGTTGACCACTAGCATTACGCTTTCTATTTTTAAGTTCGGAGTAGTTATTGTCTCGCCAGAGTGGTGCATGCTCTAGTTATCTCCCGCCTGGACCACTACAATGCGCTCTATGTGGGGCTACCTTTGAAGGTGACTCGGAAACTACAACTAATCCAGAATGCGGCAGCTAGACTGGTGAATGGGAGCGGCCGCCAAGACCACATAACACCGGTCTTGAAAGACCTACATTGGCTCCCAGTATGTTTCCGAGCACAATTCAAAGTGTTGGTGTTGACCTTGAAAGCCCTAAATGGCCTCAAAGGTCAAGTATACCTGAAGGAGTGTCTCCACCCCCATTGTCCAGCCCAGACACTGAGGTCCAGCTCCGAGGGCCTTCGGGCGGTTCCCTCATTGCGAGAAGCCAAGTTACAGGGAACCAGGCAGAGGGCCTTCTCGGTAGTGGCCCCCGCCCTGTGGAACACCCTCCCACCAGATGTCAAACAGAACAGCTACCAGACTTTTAGAAGACATCTGATGGCAGCCCTGTTTAGGGAAGCTTTTAATGTTTAAACCCAGCCAGATGGGTGGGGTATAAATAATAAATTATTATTATTATTATTATTATTATTATTATTATACATGAGCATCTGACTGGGTTGCCCCAGCCACTCTGGGCAGCTTCCTACATATATAAAAACATAAAACAACTACTACCAGACTGCTAGAAGACATCTGAAGGCAGTCCTGTTTAGGGAAGCTTTTAGTGTTTAACAGACTACTGTACTGTATTTTAATACTTTGTTGGAAGCCGCCCAGAGTAATAGTAATAATAATAATAATAATAATAATAATAATAATAATAATAATAATGCTGCTCATGTTCTGTCCTAAGGGGGTGTAGACAGGATTCCTTTGCAGCTTCTCCCACAAATCCAGGACTTCCTTCCTTCCTTCCTTCCTTCCTTCCTTCCTTCCTTCCTTCCTTCCTTCCCTCCCTCCCTCCCTCCCTCCCCTCCCCCCTCCCTCCCCTCCCCTGGAGCCTAGTAAAGTCCTCCCTTGTGTATTTTCTCAGCAAAGTGGAAGCAAGTCTCTTCAGACGGAATGGCGTGTCTCGATTCATTCATTCATTTCTCAAAACCATCTCTGCTTTGCCATTTTGACATGCCTGGGGATTTTGTTTTGAAGCTGGATTGTGGAAGGGAGACTCTCCCTGAAACACTTGCCCTCTCGCACAAGCGAGTACTTGCAGGGTCGGGGCCATCTTTCTTCTCCTCCTCTCTCCCTAGTTGTACAACACTTTCCCTCACATCCTGCGCTACCTGCCCGGACCTCACAAGCAACTTTTCGCCAACTTTGAGAAGTTGCGCCTCTTCATTCTGGAGATGGTCAAGGAGCACCAGGCGACCTTTGACCCCAGCTGCCCTCGCGACTTCATCGATAGCTTCCTGCTCAAAATGCAAGAGGTGAGCCCTTGGGCTTTGGAGGGGGGGGCTAAGTCCTTGTCTACGTGCTTCTTCTCACCTGGGGCTGGCAGGGAAAGGGCAGGGGGGCCGTTCCTGGCTGGGGGCACCAGGGCAGCTTCCTGGTAGCTTCATCAAGGGCGAGGGTGTGTTCTGCCATGGACAATGGAGGCCTTGCCTTGCTGCCTGTTTGCTCAACTTGGAGATAATCTCCCCGTCTTTTGGCGGAGGCCAAGACAGGAGCAGGTGTGGGGTAACCTGAGCCCCGTCCCAGGTAAGCCCTGGATTTGGGACATGTCCAAAGAGGGGTGTGTGTGTGTTGTGCAGCACCATTTGCAAAGCTCAGGTGCCACACCTGCCCTGAAATCCCTCTCTTGCGAAGGACAAGCAACAAGTAGGATCAATGCAATATTCAACAGATGCAAATCTCCAAAGAAAATAAGCCCTTAATGATGAGTGAAAAGCGTATTACGGCTGCAAAGATTGAAAGCCAGCAAACAAGGACATAAGAAGAGCCTGATGGAACAGGCCAGTGGCCCCTTTAGCCCAGCCTTCTTTAGCAGACGCCCGAAAGGGGAGCCCCCAAGCAGGATCCGACCACAAGAGCCTCTCCCCTCCTGGGTTTTCCAGCAACTGAGATTCTGTAGCTTTGCTGCCTCCAACTGCGGAAGCAGAGCAGAGCCGTCCTGGCCAGGAGCCACAGACAGCCCTCTCTTCCTCCATGAATTTGTCCAGTCCTCTTTTAATGCCACGCAGGTTGCTGGCCATCATTGCCTCCTGTGGCAGGGAGTTCCACAGTTTAACTGTGCGCCGCAACCTCTGCAAACTATCACTTCAGAGGAATGTGTGTAACTCAGGATGCCTTAGGCAAACTGAGATGAATAGCTTCCTTTGCAACACGACGCTCTTGCATAATGTGTTGATTTAAAATGTTTGAATACTGCCTTCCGTTAAATCCTCAAGGCAATACAAGACTGCCAGTACAAGACAAGATAAGACAAGACAAGCAAAAGATTAAAATCCAGTTTATTCAACTATGACCAAACAATTATCCATGGCCTTGGTGCCCCTGACCAGCAAAGACCCATGGGTGTGTGAATAAATACGCTTTCATAAAGTGTCAAAAGTTGGACACGGCTGGCACCTGTTTTCGTTAGACAGCTCACATATCTTTCAAACTCATTTGCCAGGTATTATAGATCACAAACAAATTAGAAGTGCTTCCTGTCAAGTAAACAGAATATTTTTACAACTTTTAAAGTCTGGAATGTTTTGGGGTGTGTGTGTGTTTGTTTGTTGCTAAATCAGCCTTAATCGTGCAACCTAAATTGGCTAAATCAGCTTTAATTGTGAAACCAAAATTTGCTGGTCTGTGACTTCCTCCCTCTTGGACACAGCGAGTCTCCCTCCATCACAGTCCATCCAACCTTCCTCCGCGAGGCATCCCAAGAGGGAGAGGAACAGCCGTCAACGAAGGCAAGACGGCCAGATTATGCCAGCTGCCAACCAATAATAATAATAATAATAATAATAATAATAATAATAAATTTAACTTATACCCCGCCATCCCCAGCCAAGAGCGGGCTCAGGGCGGCTAACAATCAATAATAAAATGTTGCCTTGGCTGTTACTGTACCCATGTATCCATGGAAAGGGAGGCGTCAAGGATTACACCCAGACTCTTAACGGAAGGCAATGGCACTAATTGGGCCCCCGCAAGAGAAGGGAGTTGGTCCCTCATCCCTATGCCATCCCGACCCAGCCAGAGGACCTCTGTCTTCGAAGGATTTAGTTTCAATTGGCTCCCACGAAACCATCCAGCCACAGCTTCCAAGCATCTGGTCATTGTGTCCGGGGCCGAGTCGGTGTGGCCATCCATCAGCAGATAGAGCTGAGTGTCATCCGCATATTGGTGACAACCCAGCCCAAAGCTCCGGACAATCTGGGCAAGGGGGCGCATAAAGATCTAGCAAAAATGAGTTTAATAGGAGTTTCCTGCCATGGAGGAGGAAACACCTGCAGGGTCCAAAGCCCGGGCGATTATATTTCGCAGGGAATACGTGCAAGTCTAGCAGGGCGAGGTCCCAACTCGATTGGCGAGGTCACAGAGAGCTGACAAACACCCCACGCCTTGTCCCTTTGCGTAAGACTCATGCCCTGGGCATCTCCACCTCTCTCTGCAGGAAAAGAAGGACCCCCTCAGCCACTTCCACACCAACACGCTTGTCATGACCACCCACAACCTTTTCTTTGGGGGAACAGAGTCCGTCAGCACCACCCTTCGCTACGGGATCCTCATCCTCATGAAGCACCCGGAGGTCGCAGGTGAGCTGGGAAGGTCCGACGGTTGCATTGATCGTTGATGTCCATTGACCATGTTCACACCCCACCTTCTTTCAAGGTGGATGAGCACACGGTTGTCTTCCTCCACAATTTATCCTCACAACCACCCTGTGAGGTAGGCTAGGGTGCTGGGTCCGGGGGGTAACCCGTGAAACACGGTCCAGGACCGGTCCAGAATCCGAAGGTTCCGCTAGGAGTCAGTCCGACAGGGCCAAGGCAGGAAACCAGGCAAGGACAGATACAGGATCTCACACAGGATCTGGCAAGACAGCAATGTTGCTCCCGCAACCTGGGGCGGGGTCCGACAGCCTTTTATCTTTGTCGGGGTAGCGGCCGGTCCTGATCCCCTAGTGACTCGCTTCCCTGTTTCGCCCAAAGGCGAACACTCCTCCTGCGAGTACAGTGGTACCTCGGGTTACATACACTTCAGGTTACAGATGCTTCGGGTTACAGACTCCGCTAACCCAAGAAAGTAAAATCTCTCACTGCCTCCATTTCCTCCCCTTCTATTTGCCAGGAGGTGATGGGCCCAGTGGCCATGATCTTTGTTTTTTTGATGTTGAGCTTCAGACCATATTTTGCGCTCTCCTCTTTCACCCTCATTAAAAGGTTCTTTAATTCCTCCTCACTTTCTGCCATCAAGGTTGTGTCATCTGCATATCTGAGGTGATTGATATTTCTTCCGGCGATCTTAATTCCGGCTTAGGATTCATCCAGCCCAGCCTTTCGCATGATGAATTCTGCATATAAGTTAAATAAGCAGGGAGACAATATACAGCCTTGCCGCACTCCTTTCCCAATTTTGAACCAATCAGTTGTTCCATATCCAGTTCTAACTGTAGCTTCTTGTCCCACATAGAGATTTCTCAGGAGACAGATGAGGTGATCAGGCACTCCCATTTCTTTAAGAACTTGCCATAGTTTGCTATGGTCGACACAGTCAATGGCTTTTGCATAGTCAATGAAGCAGAAGTAGACGTCTTTCTGGAACTCTCTAGCTTTCTCCATAATCCAGCGCATGTTTGCAATTTGGTCTCTGGTTCCTCTGCCCCTTCGAAATCCAGCTTGCACTTCTGGGAGTTATCGGTCCACATACTGCTTAAGCCTGCCTTGTAGAATTTTAAGCATAACCTTGCTAGCGTGTGAAATGAGTGCAATTGTGCGGTAGTTGGAGTATTCTTTGGCACTGCCCTTCTTTGGGATTGGGATGTAGACTGATCTTCTCCAATCCTTTGGCCGCTGCTGAGTTTTCCAAATTTGCTGGCATATTGAGTGTAGCACCTTAACAGCATCATCTTTTAAAATTTTAAATAGTTCAGCTGGAATATCATCACTTCCACTGGCCTTGTTATTAGCAGTGCTTTCTAAATCAGCTTACAAGCAATAAATAGCAGTAACACGACAGGACATAATAGAACATCACAAATACAGCATAAATCATATAAAATAATGAACAAACCATTGGTGAAACAGTTGCTATCTTAACAAAGGGGAGGTATTGGGTTGTTTTCATTTTCATTATGTATTTCGTGTTTTTATATTGTGATTTTATCCTGTGGACCTCCCTGAGACCTGTAGGTAGAGGGCAGTATACAAATGAAATTGATGATAATGATAATGATGATAATATTAACAACAACAATAATGAAGATGATGCAACAGTAGAGCTAGGGAAGCTTCAGGTAAGTTGGCAGTGGCAGCCCCAATTGAGTCTTCAGTTTTATGGTTAAGCTTTACTGTTTTACAGCTTGCTTTTAGTGTTACTTTTGCCAATGCCATTGCCTTCATAGCAACTCAACGGTTTATGGCTTAACATTTCACTGCCAATTCCAGATGCGCAAGTTATAAATATATTATTATTATTATTATTATTTATTATTAATGTCTGCAGCCAAGGTCCAAGAAGAGATCAGCAAGGTCATTGGTCCTCACCGCAACCCATCGACTGAGGACCGGGCGAAGATGCCATACACAGACGCCGTGATCCACGAGATCCAGAGATTCGTTGATCTCATCCCCCTGGGTGTCCCCCACGCTGTGACCAAGGACACTCGCTTCCGTGGCTTTGTGCTCCCAAAGGTGCTTGGAAATAAAAAATCCCCCCTTCCCAAGGGATGGGAAGTTTATCTTTGGGCTGCTGATGGTGGGATGGGGAACAAACGCTTTCTGATTGGTTCTGGCTGTGTTCACGCAAAGTCTGACATCCTTCTGTTCCTGTCTCAGGTCACGGTTGTGGCTTGGAGATGGTTCTGTATGGAGCTGCTGTTTCATGAGAGGATGAGGAGAAACCCCCCCTTTCTAAAGAAAGTGCTCTCGTTTTGAACTCTGTTTCCCATCTTGAGTAGGGTGAAATTCTGAGCCTTTGTGCCACTCCAGGGTAGCTCCTGGAGAGAAAGACCTCTCCTCTAGAGAAAGGCGGTGGAGAACTCTGGTAGCAGCAGCAGGGCCTCCCAAGGCAGGGGAAGTAGAGTATATGTGAAGGAAATAAGCAGCTATCTTATCTTTAAAAGACATCTGAAGGCAGCCCTCTTTAGGGAAGTTTTTAATAATTAATGCTGTACTGTTTTTAACATTTGATTGGGAGCTGCCTATAGTGGCTGGGGAAACTCAGCCACATGGGCGGGGTATAAATAATAAATTAAGAACGTAAGAACAAGCTGGTTGGATCAGCATTAAAGGTAAAGGTACCCCTGCCCATACGGGCCAGTCTTGACAGACTCCAGGGTTGTGCGCTCATCTCACTCAAGAGGCCGGGGGCCAGTGCTGTCCGGAGACACTTCCGGGTCACGTGGCCAGCGTGACATCGCTGCTCTGGCGAGCCAGAGCCGCACACGGAAACACCGTTTACCTTCCCGCTAGTAAGCGGTCCCTATTTATCTACTTGCACTTTGACGTGCTTTCGAACTGCTAGGTTGGCAGGCGCTGGGACCGAGCAACGGGAGCGCACCCCGCCGCGGGGATTCGAACTGCCGACCTTTCGATCGGCAAGCCCTAGGCACTGAGGCTTTTACCCACAGCGCCACCCATGTCAGCATTACCCTCCAACATTTCTCTGATGAAAATAGGGACGTCCCATTCCATACTAATAATTTTACTATTTATACTCCAAGCATCTGATTGGGTTGCCCCAGATATAAAAACATAAAACATGAAACATTAAAAAAACTTCCCTATACAGGATTGCCTTCAGATGGCTTGGGGGTTGGATAACTCCATACCTTCCGACGGAAATAGGGACATCCTAAGGAAAAGTGGGACATTCCGGGATCAAATCAGAAACTGGGATGGCCTCTCTAAATCAGGGACGTCCCTAGAAAATAGGGACACTTGGAGGGTCTGGATCAGGCCAGTGGCTCTCACAGTGGCAACCCGATGTCTGATATGGGAAAACCAGCAACGGATTTTCAGAAGCATTTTCCAGCTCTGTAGTCCTTTTCAGGGGAGCAGCAGTCAAAGTGGTATGAGGGTGCTCTCAGCGCCTGGCGTGGCCCTACAAGGATGGGAGCCCACATTCTGGGGCGTTTCTGGCCTCGCCAACTTGCTTCTCCCCTTTCCCCCCAACAGGGCACCAACATCATGCCTCTCCTTCACTCTGTCCACAAAGATCCCACCCAGTTCAAGAACCCAGAAGCTTTTGACCCTACCCACTTCCTGGACGAGAAAGGCGGCTTCCGCCGAAGCGATGCCTTCATGCCCTTTTCTGCTGGTGAGTTCCTAGTCGGGGGGTGGCAAGATAGGCTGTGGGGAGCGGGGAGGTGTAAGGAATGGGCCCTCGTATTGCCCCCCTGGATTGTGTTGTAGACAAAAACTGCCCTTTTCCCCTTATGGGGTATCCAAGAGCCCGTTAGAATTCCTGCTCCGTGATGGCTGGCTTCAGGAGCTGCTCACCGGTGTGGCACCCACCATTTTGCCTCGCCGGAAGTCCCCATATGATATGTCTTGTGCCGTTGAACCCATCACGCAACATTCATTCCGTACTAATAAATCTACAACACTTCAAATATAAATCCGGGGACATTAAATGAAATTCGGGGACATTCCGGGGACGGATTTTGTCTGGGGACAGATTTGTAAATCCGGGGACTGTCCCTGGGAAACGGGGACGTCTGGTAACCATACTCCAACATTTCTCTAATGAAAGTAGGGACGTCCCATTCCATAATGATAATCTCACTATTTATACCCCGCACATCTTACTGGGTTGCCCCAGCCACCCTGGGCGGCACCACAACAACTTTCTAGTGCTGCCAAAACAGGGTGAAATCTGGAAGAGAAGGGTGAGTCCGTTTAATCCGAGAAGAGGTATTACCTTGAGCAATTAGGGTTGAGCAACAGAATCTTCTGGGCTAAGAAATGTGATATGGGCCTATTGATAAAGATTAATGAAATCCAGGGACATTCTGGAGATGGAATTTGTCCAGGGACATATTTGTAAATCCGGGGACTGTCCCCAGAAAACGGGGACGTCTGGTAACCATACGCTAGAGAGCAGTTTATGTATAGAAATTTAGATGCTGAAACTCTTGCTCATGAATGCAAAGCCTCGAAGGAACTGCTGACCGGTTTGTTTGTTTTCTCCCCTCAGGGAAACGCTTGTGCCTGGGTGAAGGTTTGGCGCGCATGGAGCTGTTCCTGTATCTCACCAAACTCCTCCAGCGCTTCACCTTCCAGCCCACCTGCCCCCGCGAGGAGCTGGACATCTTGCCCCTGTCCAGCGGCACAGGGAACGTCCCTCGCCCCTACAGATGCCGCATTGTCCCCCGCTGAGCTGCCCCTCTTGCTGCTTGCCCCCCCATTCTCCCCAGAACAGCCTTCCCCGGCGGGGTGAGGCTCTCCCAGTGTTTCTGGGGGCGCCACCTTGGGGAAGGCATGGCCCTCCTTGCCAACTGTAGCCCAGGTGGCTTTCTTTACCTATAGCTGGAAGCTGGCTGGATCTTTTGCAGGGGGAGGGAGAATTGGGCATTTTCTTAGCACAATGCAAGATGCAGAAGCAGGGCTCTGAATGTGCCCACCCCCATGCAGGAAAAGAGAGACTTGGACTAGATGCTCCATTGACCTGACTCAGTGGCAGGCAGTTCCAGGGGTGCCTATGCAGCTTTGCATGCCTGAGGTGGGGCAGGCACAAGTCGGGGCGTGAGCGGCTTTCATTTTCAAAATGGTGGGGTTAATCTGGTGCAGGCCCGCATTACACACCCCAGCTTGTCAGGGGCTCACCCAGGCAGCGACATTTTAACGGGACCTTGCCAATCTTGAGAAAAGCACCCCAGAACCCTCTGTAACGTGACAACAGCTCCCGGGACCCTCTGCCCAAATACTGCTTTGGGGTACGCATTCCTTCCCTCGGAGAGCCTTTATTGCTTTCTGGAAACTGCAGACTGGGATCGTGCCCAGATTTCCCTTGCTCCTCCACATTCTTGCCCTGCCCAGCAGAAATATTAGGTCGGGTAATCTCAGGTGTGCTCTTTCTCAAGAAGTCGGTGTAAGCATTTACTAATAAAGGACTCCCTCCCTCCAAGGGCTGAGAGCTGGGTTGGTCCTTGCAAATGCCTCCTCCAGGCCGAGATGGGCATGTCTTCAGCAGCAGGAGGGCTGTGGCAGGAAGTCAGGAGCTCACCAGCAGGACAGGGCAGGTTTTGCTCCCAGATGACCTGATGGTCTGGTGTTTGCTGCCCCTGCGATGGGCTGGTGGCGACATTTGGGGCTGTGCCTTATAAGGGGCCAGCCAGTGGTGTAGCATGGAGTGTGGGGGGGGCGGGCGCACGGGGCAGTTGCTGCAAAATTTCAACACCCAGCATTGCCTCAATACAACTGCGCTCTTCCTTCCCTGTTCTCAGCTGAAACAGCTTCTCCATGCGAGCCTGGAAGTGGCCTCTCCAGACAACGACTCTTCTTTTCTTACCTTTGTGGCTGCGATCTCCTGGGCGACTCGGGACACTGTTAGGCAGTTGAATGCGTGGTCCTGGGCACTGGCAACCCACGCTATGCCACAGGAACCGGCTTCTGCCAGCCGTGGACCAACTCCCTTTCTGCATCTTTGTATTCAGGGCACTTCCAGGTGGCCTGTTTGTGGAACACTCATTCTGATTTTTGGGCAGGGGGAGGGGGGTTAGATGCTGTTAAGGACACAAGAACGTAAAGACGTAAGGAGAGGCTGCTGGGTTGGGCCATTTAGTCCAGCCACCTCTTCTCGCAGTGACCTGGGAATCTTGATAGACTGCCTCTGCAACTGGAGGTTCCATAACAAGACCCTGGCTGCTGGATCAGGCTAATTGCACTGTGAATTTGTCCCATCCTATTTTAAAGACATCTAAACTGGTGGCCATCTAAACTGGTGGCTAAGGGACGCGGGTGGTGCTGTGGGTTAAACCACAGAGCCTAGGACTTGCCAATCAGAAGGTTGGCGGTTCGAATCCCCACGACGGGGAAGCGGCCACATGACCCGGAAGCTGTACGCCGGCTCCCTCTGCCAATAAAGCGAGATGAGCGCCGCAACCCCAGAGTCGGTCATGACTGCACCTCGCTTTATTGGCCGAGGGAGCCGGCGTACAGCTTCCGGGTCATGTGGCCAGCATGACTAAGCCGCTTCTGGTGAACCAGAGCAGCGCACGGAAACACCATTTACCTTCCTGCCAGAGCGGTACCTATTTATCTACTTGCGCTTTGAAGTGCTTTTGAACTGCTAGGTTGGCAGGAGCAGGAACCAAGCAACAGGAGCTCACCCTGTCGCGGGGATTCGAACCGCCGACCTTCTGATCGGCAAGTCCTAGGCTCTGTGGTTTAACCCACAGCGCCATCTGCGTCCCTAAAAAGGTCCCTTTACCTTTACCTTAAACTGGTGGCTATCACAGCCTCCTGTCAGTGGGAGTTCCACAGTTTACCTACGTTGCATCAAAGCAAGGAATATTCCACACTTCCCAGTGGATTTCCCCTTCTCTTTCCTTAAGGCAAAAAGTCAGGTCTTTGCAGGGAAGAGGGGTTCGTTTCACCCGGGACTGAAATGGCTGAGTCATTTTCAAGCAACCCTTTGCAGAGCAAATATTTTATTTGTAAAAAAACCCAGAGTGCCATGACAACTGGCCTTTCATGGTTTGTGTAGGGCGTAGATGAGATAACTGAGATGTTGACATTCTCAGCTGAGGCCTTGGAGGGGTGGGCAAGTTTCATAGCTGTCAACTTACAGATTTGAAAATAAGGGACCAGCAGCCTTGAAAATAAGGGATCAGCAGCCAAAATAAGGGATTTTCAGAGCACAGGTATGTTCAACTTCTGAGCCCCTCCCAGCCAAAGGCAGAAAGCCCAGCCAGCAGCCCAATGAAGCCTCAAGCGGTGGTTCCCACAGCGCAGCAACTCAGCAAAGGGGATGCAGCAAGGAAACCACCGTCACCTCTCCGCTGGGAAGCGCTGAGCAAAGGCGAGTCCCCAGGCAACGCGGCCAATTTGATCGGCACAAGGCATGCAAGCTCCACCCCCCAGTCGTTCTTAGACTCCTTATTGGGTGAGCAATGCAGCCAAGCAACACAGTTGGAGCCTCCCTCCTCCCTGGCCGGCAGGGAGGGAGGGAGAGGAGCTGCTTCCTTTGAAACCCGGGAAATTTAAGGGACATCATCAATAAGGGACAGTGCTGGGATAAGGGACTTTCCCGCCAAATAAGGGACAGTTGACAGCTATGGCAAGTTTATTGACCTCAATGCTGACCCCGGAGTGTTGGTCAGGGAGAACAGATGACAGACTGCAGGGTGACTGCAGGACAGACTGCAGCAACAGGCAAGAGGGTGGAGAGAGAGAAAGAGATAGATGAGATAGATGAAAGAGAGGGAGGGAGGGAGGGAGAGAGCAGCCCCTGCATAATGGATTGCCACAGCCATTCAGAAAAAAACCAAAGCTTGCTGTTTGACAGTAGAACAGACTCCCTCAGAAGGTGATTGCTCTTCTTCCTTGGAGGTTTCTAAGCAGAGGTTGGATGGTCCTCTGTCATGGATGCTTTAGTTGAGGTTCCCGCCTTACAGGGGGTTGGACTAGATGACCCTCGGGGTCCCTTCTGACTCTACACTTCCATGATTCTATGTTTGGCTGCAGGGGGTGGGTGAGCAGCCTGGCCTTCGAGCGCAGTGTCCTTTTACCGGGCGATGAGGCAGAACTGGTAGGGCCGAGGGATGCTCCCCAGCCCTGTGGACTCCGGTGTGATGTCAATGTCCTCGGGTTTCATCAAGGGCTTCAGCTTGAAGTTCTGCAGGATGGTGGTGAGGAAGATGAAGAGCTCCATGACAGCCAGGCTTTCTCCCAGGCACACCCGCTTCCCTGCAAAAGGGGGGGGGAATGAGAAGGAAGAGGGACAGAAATGCCTCTGTGCCTTTGAGGGTCAGGCAAAGGAGGCTCTAATTTCTCCCTCCTCGCTCGAAGCATGTCCAAAACTTAAATCCAATTTTTCATCTTAAGAAATGGAACTTGATTCGCTCGCAGAGACAGCATCCAGGAGAGCCAGACTCTCTCGGGGGCTTTCCATCCAGTGTCCCCAGCCCCTCCTTCCTTCCAAATTTGGAGCTGGTTTGTTGGGCAACCACGGATGAGACTGTGTCTTTCCATACCCCTGGAAGATTTTGGGAGGCTGATTACTCCCATCTCAGCCTCTAATTGCCCCCTGGGAGCTGGAGCGATGGCATTTTCAGCCATCTTCCGTGGCGCCTCAAGCGGAAGTCGCTCTGACATCATTTGAAGGTGGGCTTAGGGATGGAGTCCCCAGGTTGCCCACAGTGGAGCAGACCTTTGTAGGAAATAGAGTACCCTTTGGATCCCTTTCAAGGGGCGCTTAATCTCCCCTCTAGGTAAAGTAAAGGGACCCCTGACCAATAGGTCCAGTTGTGGCCGACTCTGGGGTTGCGGCACTCATCTTGCTTTATTGGCCGAGGGAGCCGGCGTACAGCTTCCGGGTCATGTGGCCAGCATGACTAAGCCGCTTCTGGGGAACCAGAGCAGCGCATGGAAACGCCGTTTACCTTCCCACCGGAGTGGTACCTATTTATCTACTTGCACTTTGACGTGCTTTGAACTGCTAGGTTGGCAGGAGCTGGGACTGAGCAATGGGAGCTCACCCCATTGCGGGGATTCGAACCACCGACCTTCTGATTGGCAAGCCCTAGGCTCTGTGGTTTAACCCACAGCACCACCCGCGTCCCGCCTTAATAGCCATAGGCCTGGGTAAAGAGACTGTTTTTGCCTGGAGCCAGGCGAGCCTCTCTGGGGAGAGCATTCCGCAAATGGGGAGCCACCACCGAAAAGGCCCATAAGAAGAGTGGACCAGATGCGGGGCTAGATGTTCCCTTCCAACTCTAGAGTTCTGTGATTTCCGAGTGATCTCCCTGGGGAGGTTGTAGATTCTCCTTCCTTGGACGTTTCAAAGCAGAGGTTGGGTGACCACCTGCCATGGATGCTTGAGTTGGGATTCCTGCACTGAATTGGGGTTCCTCCTAATTCTACAGTTCCATGATTCTCAGAGCCTGATGGCTCTGGCCAAAGGAGGTCCACCTAGCCGGGCATCCTGTTCTCACAGTGGCTGCCAAGATGCCCATGATGGGAAACCCACAGGCAAGGAGCTCAACCCCTGTCCTGCCCTTACCTGCCGAGAAAGCCATGAAGGCATCGTTCTTCTTGAACCGCCCGTTTTCGTCCAGGAAATGAGTCGGGTCGAAGGAGGTTGGATTCTTGAAGTGCGTGGGATCAAACTGAGATGTGCAGATCAGGGGGATGATGTTGAGGTCCTGTGGGTTGGAGGAAGAGGAGCAGGAGGAAGGCATGGTTGAGAACCAAGGGCAAGAAATCCCTGGTAGGCAGGTGTTGAGTCATGGGGGCGGGGCTTAGCTCTAGGAGCACCTGTGCTGCCTGCAGAAGGTCCCAATTTCCATCTCTGGGTAGGAATAGGAGAGCCACTGCTGCCCGCCAGTGTGGACAACACTGAAGTAGGTAGACCAGATGGTCCGACTCGCTGTGGCAGTCACTTACTATGTGTGAGTGACGTACTGTATTTTGTGCTCCATAAGATGCACTTTTTTCTTCCAAAAAAGTAAGGGGAAATGTCTGTGCGTCTTATGGAGCGAATGTGTGGTCCCTGGAGCTGAATTGCCCAGGGGCAAAAAGCAGATCATGCTATTTTTTTTGAAAAAGGGAAGTAGGTGTTGAAACAAAGCCGCTGATCGTTTGCCAATTGGGGAGAGAGATAAGGGACGCTAGAGATAAAGGAGGCTGCCTGGGAGGGGGGAGGTAAAAGCCCATGAATCCTCAGGATTTTTGCATTAGGTCACCCCAAATTCACCATCAGATCACATAGCATGTCCATGGCCACAGCATGAACCACAAAAATCACACACCCACTGTTGCCTGGGGCCGCAATGGCGCAAAAACGTGGCTACAAAGCACAGATCCACGTGGATCCTCAGGATTTTTGCATTGGGCTACCCCAAACTCACCATCAAATCACATGTCTGTGGCCACAGCATGAACCACAAAAATCATACATCCACTGTTTCATTCAGAATATTTTTTTCTTGTTTTCCTCCTCTAAAAACTAGGTGCTTCTTATGGTCAGGTGCGTCTTATGGAGCGAAAAATACGGCACCTTCAGTCGAGGGAAAGCTCTTCTGAGCTTAGCTCGGTGTGGCACAATGGCGAGAGCGGTGGGTTCTGACCTGGGGAACCTGGGTTCGAATCCCCACTCAGTCCTGAAGCCTAGTAGTGACCTTGGGTGAGTCAGTCACCACCTCTTCGCCTTGACCTGCCTCACAGGGTTGTTGTATGGGTGAAATGCGGAGGGGGAGGAGAACCCTTTGCACCGCCTTGAGCTCTTTGGAAGAAAAGCTGGCATATAAATATCTCAAGGGCTGTCCCGTGGAAGAGGGAAGAAGCTTGTCTCCTCCCGCTCTGGAGGGTAGGACTCGAACCCACGGCTTCAAGGAGATTCCGACTCAACACATGGAAAACCTTTCTGACGGAAAGAGCTGTTCAACAGCGGACTCTCCTTCCTTGGAGGTTTTCAAGCAGAGGTTGGATGTCCACCTGCCATGGATGCTTGAGTTGAGATTCCTGCATTGCGGGGGTTGGGCTGGATGACCTTTGGGTGTCCCTTCCACAATTCTATGAAATGCCCTGTTTCGAAGGCCACATCATAATGTAAAAGGGAGTGTGTGTGGAGTGCCTTCTGCTAAAAGGACGCATGGCCAGGTCTTGCTCATCTAGGCTCAGAGGACAGAGATCTTCAGGACTGTGACAGCAGCTCATCGGGTGCCAAGGCAGGGAGCTGCCAATGGGGCCCCTACAGAAGGAGACCTTCGCTGTCGCCCGTGGGGTGCACTCCCCCCTTTCCCCACAAACCTTGGGGAGGGTGTATCCACGGAACTCGACATCTCGCGTGACGGTGTGGGGCACCGCCATGGGGACGATGTCGGCGTAGCGCTGGATCTCGTGGATGACGGCGTCCGTGTAGGGCATCCGGCTCCTGTCCTCCATGCAGGGGCTGCGGTTCACCCCGATGACCCGGTCAATCTCTTCGTGGAGCTTCTCTGTGGCAAAGAAGGAGGGCGGGGAAAGGTCTAAAGGGGTCCGAGATGTGGTGACGGACAGGGAAATGGGCCGTGGTGGTCTGCAAGGGGTTAACGACGGGAAGAGCCCGTGTCGAGGGTGGGTGGATGGGAGCTGAAAGGGAGAGGCGCAGGAGTTGGCGGGAAGGCGAATGCAAACGAAGATGCCCTAGAACAGGCCCCCTTTGACCCACTGATTTCAGTGAGCTTATTGAGCGTGATTCCAGCATGGCCCTGGGGGGTTGAGCTGGATGACCCTTGGGGTCCCTTCCAACTCTGCAATTCCATGAACCTATGAAGCCCAGGGTTCTAGCTCTTCCTTGGCATTTCTGTAAGTGAGACTTGGGCAGTTCAGAGCAACCTCAGACTGGACTAGAACAGGGGCCAGCAAACTTTTTCAGCAGGAGGCTAGTCCACTGTCCCTCAGACCTTGTGGGGGGCTGGACTATATTTTTTTTTGGGGGGGGAAATGAACGAATTCCTATGCCCCACAAATAACCCAGAGATGCATTTTAAATAAAAGCACACATTCTACTCATGTAAAAACACCAGGCACTTTTGGGTTGCGCTCTCGTTACTTCTGGGTTTCGCCACTCGCGCATGCGCAGACAGTCAAAATGATGTCACGCGCATGCGCGGAAGCGGTGAATCGTGACTCGCGCATGCGCAGACACACAGTCTTGTGTTGCGTTTGCTTCAGGATGTGAACGGGGCTCCGGAACGGATCCTGTTCGCATCCTGAGGTACCACTGTATATTATTATTATTATTATTATTATTATTATTATTATTATTATTATTATTATTATTTTATTTTATTATTTTCCATCCCTGGAGGGCAGGTAGGACTGCACCCCCACGCCCCAAGAGCATTCCTGTGTGAGAACAGAACAGGCCCCCTTTGCTTTTGGAAACTGACCTTCCACCTCAGGGTGTCTCATGAGAATTCGGAGCCCGTATCTCAAGGTGGAGCTGACCGTCTCCGTCCCGGCAAAGAAGAGGTTCACCGTGGTCTTCGACATGGTGTCTTCGTTGAAGTGTGTGTCCGGGTTGTTTTTTTCCTGCAACAGGGATATGGGACGGGCTGAGAAACCTCGACAGCTTCAATGCTACTTGTGAAGAATACAATGCAGGATGCCACCATCTGACAAGGCCCCTCCGGGCATAATTTTCATTCTGCACCTGTGATGATTTGTGACTATGATGATATTAAAGGTAAAGGTAAAGGGACCCCTGACGGTTAGGTCAAGTCATGACCGACTCTGGGGCGCTCATCTCACTTTATTGGCTGAGGGAGCCGGCGTACAGCTTCCGGGTCATGTGGCCAGCATGACTAAGCCGCTTCTGGCGAACCAGAGCAGCGCACAGAAACGCTGTTTACCTTCCCGCCGGAGCAGTACCTATTTATCTGTTTGCACTTTGACGTGCTTTTGAACTGCTAGGTTGGCAGGAGCAGGGACCGAGCAACGGGAGCTCACCCCATCGCGGGGATTTGAACCGCCGAACTTCTGATTGGCAAGTCCTAGGCTCTGTAGTTTAACCCACAGCACCACCAGTGTCCCGAGATTACCTGTGAGATTGCCTTACTCCAAATACGCCTGCTCAACCACTTCGATCGGTGGATCTGGCCCTGTTCTAGCTGCCAAAGAACCCCCCCTTCTGCATTTGTAAGATCTCAATATTTTAGTTTGGCAGCACCTGCTCTTTGGAACTCCCTGCCACTTGATACCAAGCAGGTGCCTTCGCTGTCCTTTTTTGATGCCTCCTAAAAACATTGTTTGTTTAAACAAACCTACCCAGATGCTTAGAAAGTTTGTGCGTGTCTTAATTTTAGTCTATTGCTATTTTTCCTTTTCAAAAGAAATTCCTGATTTTTTCCTTACTGATCTTATAGTTTTATCTTTTTTTGATAGACCACTTTGAGGTTGTTGCTGCTGCTTTACAGTTGAGTGGTATATGAAGTAAAATAGCTAAATTGTAGTCGGTTGAGAAACCACTGTTATAGAAGCCTCCTCCTGTTCACAAAACTGGAATTTTCCTGGCTTCCTGGCAAAGAGGGAAGGGATCTGGAATTAACGGCAGCTCCTTTGGACGCTGAGGATACCTGCTGGATTTTGATGAGGAAGCAGTCGATGAAATCCCGGGGGTTGTTGACGTCCAGAGTTTGTCGGTTCATCTCCAGCCGCTCGCCTACAAACTTGGCCAGCTTCAGGTAGTTTTTGTAGATCTGGCGGTGAGGCCCAGGGACGTACTTCATGATCTTCGGGAAGCTGAAGAGCATCTAATAATAATAATAATAATAATAACAATAACAATAACAAAAATATTTTTTTATTTATACCCCGCCCTTCCCGATTCAAAAACCGGGCTCAGGGCAGCTAGCTACAAATTTAAAACACTTAATTATAAAAACAGCATAAAATACAGTATAAAAACATGAATGACAATAAAATCAAAAAATCAAAAATCAAATTGATAATCACCGGGGCTAGCTGGCTGAATTGGTCCTACTTGGGCCAGCGAGGAGGCCAGGGGAGAATTAGCTGTGGGGTCTCAGAGTGGGTGATCTTCATAAAAAGGGGAGGGGGAGGGAAGAGAAGGGAAATAAAAGATCATGCTGAATTCAAATTAAAGGCCAGGGGAAATAGCTTTGTCTTACAGGCCCGACAGAAGGAGGTTAAATCCTGCAGGGCCCTGGTCTCATGGGACAGAGCATTCCACCAGGTCGGAGCCATCACTGAGAAGGCCCTGTCCCTGGCGGAGGATAGTCTGACTTCCTTAGGGCCCAGGACCTCTAAACTATGGTTATTCATGGACCTTAAGGTCCTCTGCAGGGCAGACCAGGAGAGGCAGTCCTGTAAATACGAGGGCCCTAAGAAGAGCCCTAGAAGAGGAGAAGAAGAGCCCAGTTTACGCACAGTGCATTCCCCAATCTTTTGATTGTGCCCATAAGAGGAGCCCGGAGAGCCAGGCTGCTGTTTTGGACCAAAGTCCCACCTCGTCTAACTAACACCCCCAGCCCCAGTTCCCCTTCTCCCTATAGCTGTCAACTTACAGATTTGAAAATAAGGGACCAGCAGCCTCGAAAATAAGGGATCAGCAGCCAAAATAAGGGATTTTCCAGGGCACAGGATAGGTTCAACTTCTGAGCCCCTCCGAGCCAAAGGCAGAAAGCCCAGCCAGCAGCCAAACGAAGCCTCAAGCGGTGGTTCCCACAGCGCAGCAACCCGGCAAAGGGGATGCAGCAAGGGAAACCACCGTCACCTCTCCGCTGGGAAGCGCTGAGCAAAGGCGAGTCCCCAGGCAAGGCGGCCGATTTGATCAGCACAAGGCATGCAAGCTCCACCCCCCAGTCGTTCTTAGACTCCTTATTGGGTGAGCAACGCAGCCAAGCAACACAGTTGGAGCCTCCCTCCTCCCTGGCCGGCAGGGAGGGAGGGAGAGGAGCTGCTTCCTTTGAAACCCGGGAAATTTAAGGGACATCATCAATAAGGGACAGCAGTGGGACACAGCGCTGGGGATTATGGGACGGTTGACAGCTATGCTTTCCCCCCGCTGGCTTTGGACTCACCTGTCCCCAGGTGGAGCTCATGAGCTTCCAGTTGCTGTTGATAAGATCCAGCAACATGAGGAATTTCTTGTCCGTGTATTCAAAGCGGTCCCCAAAAACTAAGGTGCAGATGATGTTGGAGCCGGCGCAACTCAGGAAGAAGGTGGGGTCAAAGGGTTTGCCTGGGAATAAAGAAAGAGGAAGCAGATCTATTGTTTTCAAATCACCTTTTCACAGACTTCTTGTAGTAACAGCACCAGCAGCCACCCTTCTCTTTTAAATGGACTACCTTGGAAGGCGGTGGACTCTCCTCCGATCCCTCTCAGGGATTTTTTAGCCGTGATTCCTGCATTGAAGGGGGTTTGGCTAGATGACCCCTGGGGAGCCCTCCTACAGGTCTATGATTCCCACCTCTTGCTCTCCTGATGTTTAGAGATGTTTGCAGTTTCTACAATGGCTGTGCTGGCCTGGGTTGATGGGCTTTGTAGCCCAAGACATCCAGAGAGCAACAGGTTTGTGAAGACTGAAATGGGATGATGATAATAATAATAATGATAATGATAATGATAATGATAATGATAATGATAATGATAATGATAATGATAATGATAATGATAATGATAATGATAATAATAATAATAATTTTATTTATACCCCGCCCATCTGGATATCCCTAAACTAAGGTTTCGTTATGCAAGAAGGGCTCTTTTTATCTAACACCCGGCATCCCAGATTGTACAGTGGTACCTCTGGATGCGAACGGGATCCCTTCCGGAGCCCCGTTCACATCCTGAGTAGAACGTAACATGCAACTGCGCGTCTGCGCATGCGCGGGTTGCGTTTTGCCGCTTCCGCGCATGCGCGCGACTTAATTTTGAGCGTCTGCGCATGTGCGAGAGCCGAAACCTGGAAGTAATGTGCTCTGTTACTTCTGGGTCGCCGTGGAGTGTAACTTGAAAACGCTCAAGCTGAAGCATATTTAACCTAAGGTATGACTGTATGAGCTAAGGCCACTTGTCATGGATTCCTTAGTTGAGATTCCTGCATTGCAGGGGGTTGGAGTCAATGACCCCTGGGTGTCCCTTCCAGCTCTATGATCCTATGATTTCATCATAATTTAAATCTCAGGAAGTCTTTTCATCAGTTTGCTTTCAGTAGGGGGAAAGAGCCCAACATTACTGAAGAAGAAGAGGAAGAAGAGTTTGGATTTGATATCCCGCTTTATCACTACCCGAAGGAGTCTCAAAGCGGCTAACATTCTCCTGTCCCTTCCTCCCCCACAACAAACACTCTGTGGGGAGAGTGAGGCTGAGAGACTTCAGAGAAGTGTGACTGGCCCATGTGGAGGAGCGGGGAAGCGAACCCGGTTCACCAGATTACGAGACTACCGCTCTTAATCACTACACCACACTGGCTCTTAATCACTACACCACACTGGCTCTGAAGGATCCAATAATAAACACACTCCTTTATTTTCTGTTTCTTTTCTCTCTCTCGGACCAGATTTTATTATAATAATACTTATTTATGCGTTTGTATCCCAGCTTTTCCTCCGAGGAGCTCGAAGTGAGGTATACACTGCTCTCTTCCCCGTTGAATCCCCACAACAACCCTATTCCAGAAAATGTTGGGAAATTGGTGGAGCAAATCCCTTTCCTCCCTTCCCCTTCCCCTGGGCAGCCCCTTCCCCATCAACCTTCAGTTTTGTGGAACTCAGCCACCAGGAACTGAGCCTCTTCCTTGATCCGCTCCTCAATGGATCTCTTCCCCATCCCAAAGTTCTTGAAGGTGCTGATGGCAAACCTGCGCAGCTGCCTCCAGCGCTCCCCAGTGCCGTACACGATCCCTGAGGGAAAAGCAAAGGGCCAGTGGCATGAACCCCCAGTGAGAAGCCCCTAACCCAGTCGTTCCGGGACTTTTTCAAGCCCACAGCCCCCTCGGTCCCATAAACTCATCCCCAGCATATCCACCCTACTCTGTCGAAAGCCTTATTCAAAATAGTGGTCTACACAGCTCACTAAGGGAGATAATGATCCATTAACATTCAAAACAGTCTCAATTGCTTGCACTTTCATTTAAATTCCAGCTAAAACTATTTAGTTAATTCAACAAAAAATGATGAACTTGATACAGGCTTTTCAATGATACAGGCTTTTCAAAGTCTGATAGTCATTTAACCAATTCCTCATGCTATGGATGGATTTGATAAAGTCATAAGAACATAATGATATATCATTATATATAATGATATATAATGAACTACCTAAACTGTATAGAAACTTATTTACGTAGGCTACTACAGCAGCAAGAATGTTACTCATACAAAAATGGAAAGAAGCAGAAGTCCCAGCAAAGGAAGAATGGATACAAAAACTTACGGAATATGCAAAAAAGGCGAAACTTACCGGAAGAATAAGAAATCAGCAAACTTTGTTTTATAAAAGAATGGTTTATTGAATATTTACAGATAAATTGTAAACAGAGAAGAGCATTGGAAGGATTATTGTAATAACCTGCAGTTTTATAAGAGTATATATTTAAAGCAGATGAATAAATGAGCAAATTAAGTTAATTTGGATATGCAGAAGATATTATTATTTTTTAAGGCACTGCAGAAAGAGGGGGAAGAGCCGAGCCACCCTGACTAGGAACCACCTATAGCCCTCTTGTCCTCCATGAATTTGTCTGATCCTTTCCCCCCTCTTTTTTTTTAATTAGTTTTTATTTCATTTTAATACACCACATTCAAAAAGAAAATATGAAGATACACAGATATCCATCACCTACTAACAACTAAGAAAGAAGAAGAAGAAAAAAACACCCCCACCCCCACCACCAATACATTGAATGTTGCTCACAATACATTTAACATAAAAACGACTTTTTCCTATGTAGCTGACTTCCCATCTACACCTTCCTTCTATTTCTCACCCGTTATTCAGTGCCATATTATATTTTGGCTTTAATGTTATTTATTCTAGCCTAGGTTTTCCACCAGATTTAAAACTCCTACTGAAGTTATTCAAATGCTGCTACAGACTTCAAACTGCTATTTTTCAAATAAATTTTAAAGACTTCCCATTTTGTGGCATATACTTTGATTTATTTTTTATTCTTTCTGATAACTGGTCTAATTCTGCATATTCGGTCATTTTTTGAATCCACTCTGATCTAGGAGGGACTTTATCACTTTTCCAATTTGTCACAATGAGTATTCTTGCTGCAACCGTAGCATAGAGAAAAAGTTCTTTTCCTGTTTTAAGGGATATCAGAATCTGTGATTCCTAGTAGGTAATAACAACAACAACAACAACAACAACAACAACAATAATAATAATAATAATTTATTATTTATACCCCACCCATCTGGCTGAGTTTCTGGTTTTTTGCTGAAAGATATTTTAAACATTTTTTCCAATTCTGTTCCAATGTCTGATCCTTTTTCAAAGCCATCCAACTTGGCGACCACCCCTGCATCCTGTGGCAGTGAGTTCCATAGTTTAACTCTGTTGCCGCGTGACTTTCTGTTATGTGTACTGAACTCTGTAACATTTAACTTCGCCAGGTGCCCATGAATCCTAGTGTTACCAGAGAGGGATGAAAGCCTTTTCTCTACCCAATTTCTCCATGCCAGGCATCATTTTATAGCCTGCTATGGTGGCGATGTGGTCTAAACCATGGAGCCTCTTGAGCTTGCCGATCGGAAGGTCAGCGGTTCGAATCCCCACGACGGGGCGAGCTCCCATTGCTCTGTCCCAGCTCCTGCCTGCCTAGCAGTTCGAAAGCATACCAGTGCAAGTTGATACAGTTGTACCTCTAGTTACAGACTCGATCCGTTCTGGGGTGCCATTTGCACCCCGAAAAGTCCAGAACTAGAGCGCCGCTTCTGCGTACGTATGTGGCGCGATAGAGCGCTTCTGCGCATTCGTGAGGTGCACAGAGCGCTTCTGTGCATGTGCCCACGGCGAAACCCGGAAGTATACACTTCCAGGTTTGCAGCCTTCGTATCCTGAAAAAACACAACCGGAGACTGACGTAACAAGAGGTACGACTATAAATAGGTACTGCTGCAGCGGGAAAGTAAATGGTGTTTCCATGCGCTCTGGCACTCGTCACGGTCCTCCGTTTAGTCATGCTGGTCACATGACCCGGAAAACTGTCTGTGGACAAACGCCAGCTCCCTCGGCCTGAAAGCGAGATGAGCGCTGCAACTCCATAGTCGCCTTTGACTGGACTTAACAATCCAGGAGTCCTCTAACTTTACCTTTTTATCATATCGCCTCTGACTTGCCTTTCTAACTTGTCACTTAAAAAGGTAAAGGTAAAGGGTCCATTAGGTCCAGTTGTGGCTGACTCTGGGGTTGCGGTGCTCATCTTGCTTTATTGGCCGAGGGAGCCGGCGTACAGCTTCCGGGTCATGTGGCCAGCATGACTAAGCCGCTTCTGCTTCTGGAGCAGTAGCTATTTATCTACTTGTACTTTGACATGCTTTCAAACTGATAGGTTGGCAGGAGCTAGGACCGAGCAACGGGAGCTCACCCCGTCGCGGGGATTCGAACCGCCGACCTTCTGATCGGCAAGTCCTAGGCTCTGTGGTTTAATCCACAGTGCCACCCGCGTCCCTTAAAGTCACTTACCAGGAGTCTTAAACCACCACTTCCGGGGCTCCTCTGCTGCCCCTTTGCCTCTTAGCACCCCCTTGGTAATCTCACCCCTACTTGCGGAGCCGCTGCAATGCCTCCTTTTCGAAATCAGCACCCCCCCATTTCCTCACCGTTCCCTTTGCTCCACATCTGGACGGCGGGGAAGTCTCCTCGGCCGCTGAACTCCTCTGCCTTGTCAATCAAAGCCTCCTTGAGGACCTGGTAGCCAGAGAGGACCACGCACGGCCGGGAGCCCAGGTGGAAGGTGTACATTGGCCCGTAGGTCTTGCTAAGCTGCAAAGAGGAGAAGGAAGCAGGAAGTTGTTTAGGATAGGGTCGCCATATTTGAAAAAGTGAAAATCTGGACACAAAAGTATGCGGCCAAGAGGCCAAAAGTGCCAAGAAAGGCCAATCATGGCGTCCGGCACACTTCCATTGCGCAGCTTGCTAACTATCCGTGCCGCTCCAAAAGTCCTTCTGCCTCTTCAGCCGGTAGCAGAGCAATCGCAGCAGTTAGAAGCAAATTGCAGCGTGTGGGTAATAAACTCAGAACAGACACAAGGCTTTCCTTATCTTCTTAGCCTTTAATCATGTAGAATAACAGCATAAATCAGACCTGGCGAAAGCTCGCCCATCCTCCCTCTCGCATAGCGTACCAGAGGCAGACTGAGACACTCAGAGCAAACCACTCCCGTAAGTGTCTGTGACCACGCCTCATGATGCAAGGCGTCACACAGAACCTCTTAACCCTGTAGGTTCTGATCCTCCCACACCCCCTCTCGCATTGCATCTTGAGGGGACCTGTGCACGCCTCTTTACGGACCTCTTTGAGTTCAACTCACCTCCCATTGCCTTTTGCCTCCCACTGGCATCTATCCCAGGCAATTGTTGAATCCCTTCCACACTCCCAGAATCACACTGTGCGAAACCAACCCACGCACTGGTGACCTGAAACCTCTCAGGTAGAACACCCTTTGTGGCCCGAGATGAACGTCTGGGCACAAACTGGGGTGCTTTATCTGAACTTCCCTCTGACCCACTGGGGCCAGCAAGTGTGTCTTCTCCGTCAGACTCTTCCCCCTCTGACTTGACGACCCGTCTGTGAGCTTTCTCCATTATGCTAACAGGAGATGAAGGCTCGCTCTTGGACACTCCTTTAACAACTCTTGGAGACGCCCAAACCTGCCCTGAACCCTGATCCTGGACCTGGTCCCCATCACCGGGTTCAGCCTCTGGCTCTCCTTCCTCCTCAGAATCAGACAGACATTCTGAGAGAAAATCAGGACCATCCCTAGGCCGTGACCAACCACCCTGCTCACAGAACTCAGCATGCTTGCTGACCAGCAGCTTGGTCTGATCACCCTCTGGGTATGCAAACTTCCACCCATTTGTTGCAGGATCATACCCACAGAAGATCATGTCCTGGTACCTTGGACCACCCTCCTTCCGTTGTGCTGTTGGTATTGGCACTGAAGCCTTGAACCAAACGAACGGAAGAAATGCACCTGTGGCTTTTGCTTGTGCAACAGAAAAAACGGCGTGTCACCTACAGCGTGATTGTAGGACCTGTTAAAAACAAAGCTGGCAAATTTCCAAGCTTCACTCCAAAAGCTCTGAGGCAGCCCAGAGTCACACAGCAAAACCCTGACAGCTTCAGCCAGTGTTTCACTCCTGTGCTCTGCCACGCCTCTCTCTTGAGGAGACTTTGCACCCGTCATCTGGTGACGAATTCCCTTTTCCTTGAAAAACTCCTTCAGAGCAGACCCAGTAAACTCTGACCCACGGTCGCTCTTGAACCCTTGCACCTTGGTGGAGAACCTTAGTTCCACCTCCGCAACCCAATCCTGGATCAGTTGCGCCGCCTCCCCCTGCGATTTGAGAGAAAAACACCATGAATTCTGAGAAAAATCATCTGTCACCGTCAGCAGAAACCTGGCCCCACCCAGACTCTCACACTTCATGGGTCCTGCAAGGTCTGTGTGTACAAGCTCAAAAGGTTTTGTGGTTACCCTCTTTATCCCGGGAAAACTGCACCTTTGAACCTTTCTGCATGCCCTGCACTCTAGGGATCCCTCACATGGTGTGATTTTACAACCTTTGGTGCAGCTGGGCAACCTCTTAACATCCTCCAAACAAGCATGAGACATTCTCTTGTGCCATACATGAACACATGAATCATGGCTGGGAACACTAGCACACTGCGCCTGTGCTTTTTCGGTATTCCCCCCACCCTCCAGAGGTGATTCCAGAACAAAGAGATTGTTCTTGCTTTCCATGTTGACAAGTTGTCTCCCCCCTCTGGAAATGGAACAGGCATCATTTTCAAAGCAAATTTTGTACCCCTGCTTCACAAGAGCAGGTACAGATAACAGGCAACAATGCATTTCCGGCACAACGTAGACCTCTAGCTCCGCCTGTAAAAAGAAAAGATAGATATTAGCAACAGCAGAAACTGGCTTTTGTGTCCCATCAGCGAACGTAACAGTCATTCCAGCTGAAACAGCCCTGCAATTCCGCAGCCCTCCAGCAGGTGGCGCTCTAATCAGGTGATGACTGGCTCCGGAATCCACCACCCACTGCACAGCTGTGTCCCTGCTGGAGTTGTTTTTCAAAGCCGCCAGAGAAGCCGTGAGATGATAACAGTCTCCCTTCTCTGAGTCACGTCCTTCCTTCACGTTCCCACGCTGGCCTCCTCTCCGAGACTGGTTCCCATGGGAAGCGACCTTGGGACCTTCCTGCCCAGCTGCCTTCGCTCTCTGTGGGCAGCAGCGACGTACGTGGTCAGCTGACTTGCAAATGTAGCAACGACGCGTGGAAATATATTGGGGTGAGCTCTCAGCTAGCATAGCTTCCGGACCAGCTCCGCCCCCTCTCAAATGGCACTCCTCCACGACACACACAGTGGAAACCTTTCCAAAATGGCTTTTGGGCTTCTCTGCCCCCCCCCGATGCTTCCAACAGCACTTCGTGAGGCTGCAACAACAGGGCCTCCGGCTGCGCACTCGGCTTCTTTCTCCTGCTCCTGGCCCCCTGCTGAGCTATTGCACAAACTTTTCAGCACTTGCCAGGCCTCACAAGCAGATTCAATGCCTTCCAGGTGATGCTGTAACTTAGCATGTACACTTGCCCTCAACATGCAGATCTCAGCTCTCACAGCTTTCTCTCTCTGCATTTTCTCCTCCAGAGAAACAGATTGCAGCGTCTCTGCATCTCTGTCCACCAGTTCTACATTTCCAGTAGGCACTGGTTCTCTCTGGGATATGTCCCAAATTTCCGTGGCTAAAAACCACGCTCTCACCCTCCTGGCCCAGGTATTCCACGACTGGGCGGTGAGCTCTTGAAGCCTTTCAAACGGAGCTTCAAACACCTCCTGGCCATCTGCCATCTTCCCCCGGGGCCCCAGCTACTCACAAACAGCGTCCAGCTCCCGGTACAGCAGACCAGCCTCCGGCAGATTAGATCTCCTTCTCCTAGCGAGCTGCGTTCAACTTCAAAGAACAGCACGGCCCTAGCTGGGAGAAGGAGATCTAATCTGCCGGAGGCTGGTCTGCTGTACCGGGAGCTGGATGCTGTTTGTGAGTAGCTGGGGCCCCGGGGGAAGATGGCAGATGGCATAGCGTACCAGAGGCAGACTGAGACACTCAGAGCAAACCACTCCCGTAAGTGTCTGTGACCACGCCTCATGATGCAAGGCGTCACACAGAACCAGGTTCTGATTCTCCCACAAAAAGATGTTGAGCTTTTCTTAGTTTCCCTAAAGTTGTTGAGCTTTTTGGTTTGCAAACTCAGAAAAATGAAGTTTTTGAGTTATTTTTAAGGAAATTTGCCAAAATCTACATTGCGGGTTGCCATACACCTGAGTTTTCTTGGACATTTCAGCATTTTTCGCTTGGACACTGTTTCCTATGGCTCTATCTGGGAAATTCAGGTGTATGGCAGCTCTAATTTAGGACAGCCGTGGCTTCATCTTCTGGGTCTTCTTGGGGCAAGAGGAGAGTAACAGAAACCAAAAAACCACCCTTAAAACCTGTTTCTTAGGGAAAGCTCCTTGAAATTGCACCACACATGCAAATGTAACAAAAATGGTTTCTTCTCCATTGCCTAATAGCCTGAGAGGTTGAGATAAACTTGCTACATATGATCACTTATGGTGGGAATGTAGATTGGTGCGAGAAATTTGGAATTTAATCTTGATGGAAATGATACTAGTAAACAGACCATTTCTTGTTGTTCAAAATTAATGATACCCAATATTTTTTGATGATACCAATATATTGTCAAAATAATTCATCTTATGCATGATCTTGGCAGCTCAATGGAAAGCAGCCCCAAGATGTCCCTCACAGAGGAAAATATGCATAATTTGAGGTTTTGACAAGGCCTGGGACGTCCAAATGGTTTTTATGTGAGTTGGCATTCCTTTATTGCATATACAGCAGAGGTATCATTTTCAAGACAGCTCTTGTCACAAGCCTGGCAAACGTGGAACTAGATTTGATGATCACACTGATATTTTATATTTGGATTTCGTTATTTTAATCCATGTGCAACTGTACTCATTATGTGTGACTATTTAATAGTTTTGTTTTTCATCTTGTCATTTTCATTTGCTGTTACAACTGTTCTCTCTGTTTTATGTACATTATGAATATATATATATATATATATATATATATATATATATATATATATATATGCAGGTTTTGGTGTCCTCGGGTGTCTTCCCGTGTAAAAGTTGGGGTGTCTAGGCGACGTTTCGACGAGGTCTCACTCGTCATCTTCAGGCTGGTGCTTTCGGCTTCTTGTTACTGGAACAGAGCAGGATCTCAGTGTTTGAGTTCCTATAAATACTGTTGAGGAGGTGTGGTGTATAGCCTCCAATGTTCTGGGCAGAGAGGAAGTTCCCAGGCTAGTGTGCCTTTTCTTCTTTTGTTCCTTAATTACTTGAGGGATATCTTGAGTGATTTCTTGAGTGATATCCTGAGTACCACTTAGGTGGGTCATTAGGTGTGGATTAGTTGCTAAAGCCTTCGTGTCTTGACCTCTTGAACTTTGTGAAGAGTTTTTCTGAGAAGATGGCTGTACTGCACTTAGTTGTGCTCTGGCTTGGCTTCGTGTATAGGGGCGAGCTGTGGTTTTGTGGCCTGTGCCAGCCAGATCTGTGTAGGGATTGTGTAGGTGGAGCAAGGCTAGGGTCTTAAACTGGTGTTTGGGGGGAGGAGACTCAGACGGAGCTTCGGCGGTCTAGGGTTTAAGACGTAGAGCTGCGCGCCGTGGCTGTAAATGAGAAATTGAACTTCACACATCCCGCCTGCCAGACACATCCCGCCTGCCAGACATCTGGAAATTAGCCCTCCCCACAAAAACCGACACCAGATCCAGAGGCACACAGAACGCCATCACCAATCAACCACACCAGACCCAAACCCAGACCCTCTCCACAGATAAATTACAGACACCATCCAGTAGCCAAACCATGGTGGCACCTCCGGATGCTGCACCCCCCTGCAATCCCTACACAGATCTGGCTGGCACAGGCCACAAAACCACAGCTCGCCCCTATACACGAAGCCAAGCCAGAGCACAACTAAGTGCAGTACAGCCATCTTCTCAGAAAAACTCTTCACAAAGTTCAAGAGGTCAAGACACGAAGGCTTTAGCAACTAATCCACACCTAATGACCCACCTAAGTGGTACTCAGGATATCACTCAAGAAATCACTCAAGATATCCCTCAAGTAATTAAGGAACAAAAGAAGAAAAGGCACACTAGCCTGGGAACTTCCTCTCTGCCCAGAACATTGGAGGCTATACACCACACCTCCTCAACAGTATTTATAGGAACTCAAACACTGAGATCCTGCTCTGTTCCAGTAACAAGAAGCCGAAAGCACCAGCCTGAAGATGACGAGTGAGACCTCGTCGAAACGTCGCCTAGACACCCCAACTTTTACACGGGAAGACACCCGAGGACACCAAAACCTGCATTCCTGTACCCGTGAAAATCTACGAAAGCATATATATATATATATATATATATATATATATATATATATATATATATTGTCACAGCTGCCTCAGGTCCCAGCTCACAGAGGACCAACGCCAATCCGTTGTTATATAAAATAGTCTTTATTGAAGTTCAATTTCTCATTTACAGCCACGGCGCGCAGCTCTACGTCTTAAACCCTAGACCGCCGAAGCTCCGTCTGAGTCTCCTCCCCCCAAACACCAGTTTAAGACCCTAGCCTTGCTCCACCTCTTCCTCTGCTCTTTCCTCCTCTGGGTCCGCCTGTCCGCTGGGGTCTTGCCCTTCCTAGACTCTTCTGATGCTGAGTCCCCTGAGTCTTCCACCTGCCTCCGGCGTGCTTTAGGACCTGGCTCCCAATCCGGGCTTTCTGCTGTCCCGCGCGCCTGTACATTTGAACTTGGCACGTGCGCCCAGCCTGCCACCTTCCTTCTGACCGTTATACTGCTCCTGTCGCTGCTTCCCTCTTCGGGGATGCTAGCTGGGCCTGACTACTCCTCCCTGCTTGCCGGAGGAGACGCTGACTCTGACCTATGGGGCTCTTCCCCCCCACTACGCTCTGGTGCGGAAGCTGGCCCTGATTTCCAGCTGCTGCTTTGGGAGTCTCCGCTGGCCCCCTGCTTCTGGTGTGTCCCCCTGGGACCCCCCTTGCCCTGGCCATCGGCGCCCCCTTCTGGGAATCTTCTGATTCACTGGAGAGGCTCATGGAATCTCTCGGGTCACTGTCATTCTGCCCTCCGCTCCCCTCAGATTCCTCCCCCTCGCTCTCCATTTCCTCTCTCCCCTGTGCCTCTGCTCCTGAGCCCCTGACATATATATATATATATATATATATATATAAATATATATATAAATATATATATAAATATATATATAATATATATATATATGAGAAATCAAAACACTAATCCAGCCTTCCACAGCCTGGTTTCATTCCACATCAGCATGTGTCAGGGGCTCAGGAGCAGAGGCACAGGAAAGGGAGGAAATAGAGAGCGAGGGGGAGGAATCCGAAGGAAATGTTAGCGATGACAGCGGTCCGAGGTCTCTGAGTCTTTCCAGCGAATCGGAAGATTCACAGAAAGGGGCTCCCATGGTCAGAGCAAGGGGGGTGCCTAGGGGGACACCCCAGGAAGAAGGGGCCAGAGGGGACTCAGAGAGCAGCAGTTGGAAATCAGGACCAGCTTCCCCACCAGAGCGCAGTAGGGGGGAGGAGTCCCAGGTATCGGGACCAGGAGGCTCACCGCCAGCGGGAGGAGAGGAGTCAGGATTGGCCACGCCTCCATCGGAGAGCGAGGAAACGGTCAAGAGGAAGGTGGAAGGCTGGGCGCGCGCGCCAAGTTCAAATGTACAGGAGGGCGGCGCAGTTGGCAGCCCGGATAGGGAGCCAGGTCCCAAAGCCCGCCGAAAGGAGGGGGAGGAGTCAGGGGGGTCAGCGTCAGCGTCAGAAGAGTCCAGAAAGGAGGAGACCCTGGGGGGCAGAAGGACCCAGAGGAGAAAGGAGAGACGGAAGAGGTGGAGTAAGGTTAGAGTCTTAAGCTGGTGTACAGGGGGTGGGGACTCAGATGGAGCTTCGCCGGTCTAGCCTCTAAGACGTAGAGCTGGGGCGCTGCGGCTTGAAAATGGAAACTGTACTTCAATAAAGACTTTTGTACATTACTACCGGCTAGCGTTGGTCCTCTGTGAGCTGGGACCTGGAGCCAGCTCTGACAGCATGCTTTAAAAATATAAAGAAAAATAAAGAAAATACCTGCTGAAAATCCTTCAGCATTTTAGTGCAAATTTCTCCTACTGTGGACATGTTTGCAGTTCTGCCTAATAAACACAATTTGGCAATGCAATTTCCCCTAATGCAATGCGTCTGTGCATGTCATTTGCACTATTATTTGCCTTTTAATTCACACTTCACCCTCTGTCCCCAGACATGCATTTTTTTGCACCCGTTTCTTGGCCAGGGAACTTCACTGCAAAATTCATGGTAGTGCAAATTTGAGAGGACAGCCGTCATTCGGTTCATAACTTGTTCTGGAAAGCACAGATCTGGATGTTTCATCTTTAAATGTGATTGAATAAAATTCCTCCCCACCTCACCCCTAGTAAAGGTAAAGGACCCCTGACGGTTAGGTCCAGTCGTGGCCGACTTTGGGGTTGCGGCGCTCATCTCACTTTATTGGCCGAGGGAGCCGGCGTACAGCTTCCGGGTCACGTGCCCAGCATGACTAAGCCGCTTCTGGCGAACCAGAGCAGCGCACGGAAACGCCGTTTACCTTCCCGCCGGAGTGGTACCTATTTATCTACTTGCACTTTGACGTGCTTTTGAACTGCTAGGTTGGCAGGAGCCGGGACCGAGCAATGGGAGCTCACCCCATTGCGGGGATTCGAACCGCCAACCTTCTGATCAGCAAGTCCTAGGCTCTGTGGTTTAACCCACAGCACCACCTGCGTCCCACCCCACCCCTAGCCGACACTTATTTGC